>CAUYUJ010015584.1:225091-323407 GCA_963575745.1 Prorocentrum cordatum | reverse complement strand
CGCCTGCCGAGGGCTGGGGTGCTGGCAGTCTTGGAGGGCAGCCCGATGAGGATTGGCGGATGCCACGTGATGGTCGGCAGCGTGACTTGCTGCCGCTTCCTCGGCTGCCCGAGGGGCCCGCTGGGGCATTGAGTTTTGCGTCGCATGCTGGAGCCCGACCACGTCGCGCAGTGCGACGACGTGAGGAACGGCGTGGTCATGGCGATTACTGGACGAACTGCATGATCGACACGCTGAACGAGATGGCGGGCGGCCCTGCGCCGTCGGGCGCTGGACCAGGGGCCCCCTCGGCGGGCCAGGGGCGGCGCCTCGAGCGCCCGCGGGCCGCCGCGCGAGCTGCGGGCCCCCCGCCAGAAGGCGTGGGCGGCGAGGGAGCCCTGAGCGAGCTCCTCGCCAAACGAGGGCACGGCTGCGAGCCGGCCACCTTCGCGCCCCTCGAGCTTGACTTTGCCCGTGCCTCCGGAGGGCCACGGGCCGCGCGGCCTTGGGGAGGTTGCTGGAGATGCTGGCGCGCGAATCGCCGAGGGGCTGAAGAGCAAGATCCTGCCTAAAGAGGAGGCAGGGAGGAAACGAGAGGAGCGTGGAGTGAAGCGCTGCTACAGGGATCACCTGCTGCGAGATCGACGCTACTACGCGCGCCTGGTGAGGCGCCTTGCCAGCAGGGGGCTCATAGAGTGCAGACGGACCTGCACAGAGCAGGTCGGCATTTTCTCTGCGTTGAAGAAGAGCGGCAAGGTTCGGCCCATCATGGGCTGCCGCCTGTCCAACGCGCACTTCGACGAGCCCGAAGACGTCAGCCTGGCCACCGGGGCCACCATGGGCGCCATCGAGGTGGACGCAGCTGCCCCCGTGGCGCTGGGGCAGGCGGACATCACGGACGCCTTCTATGCGCTGGCGCTGCTGCCTGATCTGATCCGTTTCTTCGGCCCGAAGTCGCTGGCGGCTGGGGGGGCGGGGATCTCGCGCTGCAGCGGACAGCCTGTCGGCGTCAACGATGTCGTGGCGCCGTGCCTCGCGGCGGCGCCGATGGGCTGGTCGCTGGCGCTGGGCGTCTGCCAGAGCGTGCGCGAGGAGATCGCGCAGCAGGTGCCGGGGCTGCCCGACTCGCTGCGGGTGGCCGACGGCCGCCCGCCGCCGCCCCTCGCGCCGGTGGCGCACGCGCAGTGCGTGGACAACCTCTGCGTTTTCGCAGGACTTCGCGCGGGCGGAGGCAGCTGCGGCCGCCGTGGACGCGGGCGTGAAGGCGGCGGGGCCCCCGACGCACGGCGCGGGGGGCAGTGTGGGAGGCGCGTGTTTGGGCTGGCACTTTGACGAGGAGGAGGCGACCGTCGCTCTGTCAGAGTCTGGCGACTACGACTTGCGTTTTCGGCTGGCAGGTCGAGGTCGCGGTGGGGCACTTCACCTTCGCGGCTCTGTCGCGGAGGGAGATGATGTCCTGCTTCGGGGCCGTGCACGGGTTCATTCATGCTCGTCGTGACGAGCGCGCTGTGCTCTGGCCTGCAGTGCGGCGCGAGCTGTGGTGGGCAGTGAGCTTGCTGCCGCTCGTGCGGCGCGACCTGGCCGCTGAGTGGGGCGCGACCGCCATGGCGCCGGGCGCCTCACCTTGGGGCCGTGGCGCGGTCGAGGGCGAGAGGTCCGAGGCGTCGGTTCGGCGCGCCGGGCGCGTGAACGAGAGGTGGCGCTTCAGCAGACACGGCGAGCTCAGCGCCCAGGCTCGGCTTCACGCTCGGCGTCGGCCCGACGGAGACCACTTTGCGGATGTGATCCAGGAGCCGCAGCCTGGGGGGCCCTCGGTGGCGAGTGACTTCGACGAGGTGCCTACCGAGTTGATGCGGGGCCCCTGGCGCACGGTCAGCGCTGCCCGCTGGCGGCAGCGCGAGTCCATGCCTATGCTTGAAGCACGTGGCGTCCTGTGGGCGCTGAAACATCAGCTCCTTTGGCTTCGCAATCATGGTCGTCGTCTTTTCTCCATCGTCGATGCGATGTCGGTGGCGTTGATGACGAGCAAGGGGAGGTCGTCCGTCACGGGGGTGAATCGCGTGTGCAGACAGTGGGGAGCTAAGAGCCCGGCGGCAGGCGTGTCGGCTTCCGTCCGTTGGGTGATGTCCGAAGATAACCCTGCTGACGAACCTCCCCGTGTCTTTCAGCCCCCTGGGCCCGAAGTTCACCGGGCCTTCCTGGGGGCCCGCCCGGTCGCCCCCAGCCGCGGCGATGCTGTCGCGGAGCCGCATGCAGAGCCGCGGCGCTGGGGCCCTGGCGGCGGCTGTGACGGGCCAGCTGCCCCGCGGCGAGACCAAGGGCACGACCTCCCTGAAGCGCGGGAGGACGGGCATGCTGGCTCGCGCCGGGGTCGAGGGCGCGATCGCTGCGAAGCGCAGGAGGGCCGCCAGCGCGCCGACCCGGGCGCCGCGGGCGGAGGCGTCGCGGCGCGGGGACCGCGCCGCGGCAAGGCGCGGCAGGCTGTCGGAGGCCACGGAGAGCTGGAGCCGCGGACGGACCTTCCTCGAGTCGAGGTCGGTTGCGGTGACGCAGGAGAAGCTGTGCGAGAAGATGATGGCGGAGTTCCTGGCTTGGGCGGCGGCCCACCGGCTGCCGCTCGAGACGCTGGCCGAGAAGGACGAGGCGGTGGTGATGCGGGGCGACGCGATGTACTTCGAGGGGGCCACGGCGGGGGACTTCAGCAAGCTGAGGGCCGCCGCGGCGTTCTACTGGCAGCTGGGGCGAGCGGGGGTGGAGCTGGAGCGGGCCACGAGGGCCCTGGGCCCAGGCAGGCCTCAACAATATCGCGCCCGCCATGACGAGGCTGCCGATGCCGCTCGTCATCACGCACGTGATTCTGAATGCCATGCTGTTCCTGGGAAGCCCGTGGGAGATGTGCATGTGCATCGCGCTGATGTGCGCGCTGTACCTGAGGCCCGTGGGCGTGATCGGGATGCGGCTGGAGGACCTGGCGGCGCCCTCGACGGGCGCGGGTGCGGGGCGCACGCGTTGGGGCGTGGTGAGGCGCTCGTGCTGGACAACACGGATTACAGCGACCTGGCGCCCGGGCTGCAGCTGCCGCGGCGGGGCGCGGGGCCGCGCCTGCCCCCCTTCGAGGGCGCGGAGCTGGCGACGCACTTCAGCGCAGCGGTGAAGCTGCTCAACCTGGAGGCGATCGGCATCAACCACCTGTACCAGCGCCGGCGCGGGGGGGGCCTCGCACGAGATCGCCAGCGGAAAGAGGGGCCTGCAGGCGGTGCTTCGCCGCGGGCGTCGGGCCAGCGTGAAGTCGCTGCGCCGGCACGAGAAGGGCGGCAGGCTCAACCAGGTGCTGGGGCGACTCTCCAAGGCCTGGCTCGAGCGCGCCAAGGCCTGCCGCAGCCGAGCTGGACAGCTCCTCGGCATGACCTGCCTGCCGCTGCCGCCCGTGCCCCACGGGGGCAAGTCGCCCTTGAGCTCTTCAGCGGGGCGGGGCGGCGGTCGCAGGCCTGGAGGCGCGATGCGGGGCTGAAGGGTATCCGAGCTTTTGAGTCGGATCCGGCGCGTGGGGGCGAGTACGATCTGACCCGCCCGTGCAACCAGAAGTTGGTCAGAGGCTGGCTACGTGGCGGCCATGTCTGCGCCGCGTGGATGGGCATGCCGCGTTCCTCTTGGTCCATTGCGCGCCGAGGAGGCGCGACAGGACCAGCCGCTCTGCGCAGCAAGGATTGCATCATGGGCCTTCCAGACCTCACGCCAGCCGATGCGCGTGAGGTCATCATAGGTAATCGGCTCATGTATTTCTGCGCTAGCATTCTGCAGCTTTGTATGCGCCTTCATATCCCCGTGGTGCTTGGGAACCCGCACTCATCACGTGCGTGGTCAGCGATTCCCATAGCACGTACCCTGAATCATGTCAATGCTCGTCAGACTGTTGTTGACTTTTGCCTCTATGGGGCCCCCTGGAGGAAGAGAACCCGACTGGTCTCCTTGTGGGTTGATCTCTCTTCGCTCAAAGGTTTGTGTTCGTCGTCCAAAGGGGTCTGTACGCGCTCGCATCGCCCGCATGGAAAGTTAATAGGTACATGCAGGATTTCTCCAAATTATCCCGGCAAGGCAACCTAACAGCGACGTGTAGGAGCATATATGGAAGCATTCCCCTTAAGATTCGGATGAGAATCCAGTTGTAGAAGTCTGCTGTTCTCGCAGTCGTAGTCGCATTCGCGATGACAGTCGCAGTGACAACGGCCGTCGCAGTCACAGCCTCAGTCTCAGCCTGCCTCAGCCTCAGCCTCAGCCTGCCTCAGCCTCAGCCTCAGCCTGCCTCTGCCTCAGCATCAGTCTGCCTTCAGCCTCGGCCTCAGCCTCAGCCTGCCTCAGCCTCAGCCTGCATCAGCCTCAGCCTCAGCCTCAGCCTGCCTCAGCTTCAGCCTGCCTCAGCCTCAGCCTCAGCCTACCTCAGCCTCAGCCTGTTTCTCAGCCTCAGTCTGCCGTCAGCCTCAGCCAGCCTGCCTCAGCCTCTGCCTCAGCCTGCCTCAGCATCAGCCTGCCTCAGCCTCAGCCTCAGCCTGCCTCAGCCTCAGCTCAGCCTGCTTCAGCTTCAGCCTCAGTCTGCCAGCCTCGGCCTGCCTCAGCCTGCCTCAGCATCAGCCTGCTCAGCCTCAGCCTCAGCCTGCCTCAGCCTCAGCCTCAGCCTGCTTCAGCCTCAGCCTCAGTCTGCCTTCAGCCTCGGCCTCAGCCTCAGCCTGCATCAGCCTCAGCCTCTCAGCCTGCCTCAGCCTCAGCCTCAGCCTGCCTCAGCCTCAGCCTGCCTCAGCCTCAGCCTCAGCCTGCTTCAGCCTCAGCCTCAGTCTGCCTTCAGCCTCGGCCTCAGCCTCAGCCTGCCTCAGCCTCAGCCTGCATCAGCCTCAGCCTCAGCCTCAGCCTGCCTCAGCCTCAGCCTGCCTCAGCCTCAGCCTCAGCCTGCCTCAGCCTCAGCCTGCTTCAGCCTCAGCCTCGTCTGCCTGCAGCCTCGGCCTCGGCCTCAGCCTGCCTCCTCAGCCTCAGCCTCAGCCTCAGCCTCAGCCTGCTTCAGCCAGCCTCAGCCTCAGTCTGCCTTCAGCCTCACCCTCACAGCCTGCCTCAGCCTCAGCCTGCCTCAGCCTCAGCCTGCCTCAGCCTCAGCCTCAGCCTCAGCCTGCCTCAGCCTCAGCCTCAGCCTGCCTCAGCCTCAGCCTCAGCCTCAGCCTGCCTCAGCATCAGCCTGCCTCAGCCTCAGCCTCAGCCTGCCTCAGCCTCAGCCTCAGCCTGCTTCAGCCTCAGCCTCAGCTCAGCCTCAGCCCATCAGCCTCAGCCTCAGCCTGCCTCAGCCTCAGCCTGCCTCAGCATCAGCCTGCCTCAGCCTCAGCCTCAGTCTGCCTCAGCCTCAGCCTCAGCCTGCCTCGGCCTCAGCCTGCCTCAGCCTCAGCCTGCCTCTGCCTCAGCCTCAGCCTGCTTCGATCAGCCTCAGCCTCAGTCTGCCTTCAGCCTCGGCATCAGCCTCAGCCTGCCTCAGCCTCAGCCTGCCTCAGCCTCAGCCTCAGCCTGCCTCAGCACTCAAAATGTTGCCTGGGAATGGAATTCTGGGAACTCGAAGATCATGAAGTTGCCTACAGTTGGCTCCGGGCATTCAAAATCATGCCCAAGAATTGAGTTCTGGGAACTCGAAGTCCACGCAGTGGCCTACTGTTGGCTCCGGGCATTCAAAATGTGGCCCGGGAATTAAGTTCTGGGAGCTCGGAGAGCACGAAGTGGCCTACAGCTGGCTCCGGGCATCCAAAATGTGGCACGGGAATGGAATTCTGGGAAGTCGGAGAGCACGAAGTGGCCTACAGTTGGCTCCGAGCATCCAAATGTGGCCGGGGAATGGAGTTCTGGGAAGTCGTAGAGCACGAAGTGGCATACAGCTGGCTTCGGGCATTCAAAGTGTGGCCCGGGAATGGAGTTTTGGGAGGTCGAAGAGCACGAAGTGTGTGACTGTTTGCTTAAAACGAGCCCGGCCCTGAGCCCGGCCCTCGCTGTCCGGATGCCGCCCAGACCTCCCTTCTGAGTCATCAGATGCTCTCTTTTGACACCACTAGAAACCTATCAGTCTTCGCTGTTAGGTAGAAAGCCTTTGCAGTTTATGGCCAAGATAGCGGAACCATGCCCAAGACCTTTATGTAGGGCCATCGTGAAGTGTTTCCGGCAGGCCCTCGCGTTTAAGGTTTGTCAAACTTTAACCCACCGGATTTTAAACGTTCGTTCTGATTGACCGACGGCCCGAAGGGGCCAGTTGAACTTTTTGGAATCGTTGCTTGGGGGCAGGATCGGCAAAGCCGCGATCGTCAGTGCAAGATGCCTCTCTGTGTTGCCCTGCGCTCGAAGGCTGCGGTGGCGCCACTCGCACAGTCAGAACATGTGAATGTGGACGTCTGGCCGCAGCGACAGGGGCAGGATGATGTTTGTGCTTGCGCGTCTATCGTCTGGCGATCGAGAGCGTCCATGGCCGCTTTTGTTCCATAGCTTCGCCTCCCTCCTCTCCCTCCCTGGCTCAGCCCAGCTTACAGGGGCAGGATCGGCAAAGCCGCGATCGTCAGTGCAAGATGCCTCTCTGTGTTGTCCTGCGGTCGAAGGCTGCGGTGGCGCCACTCGCACAGTCAGAAAATGTGAATGTGGACGTCTGGCCGCAGCGACAGGGGCAGGATTATTTATTTATATATATATATATATATATATATATATATATATATATATATACACATAAATATACATATTGGCAACAGGACGAGAAGAGACAGGATGAGGAGGAGGTGGAGGAGGAGGAGGTGGAGGAGGAGGCGAGATGGATCGAGGCAGGACGACGAGGAGGATAAGGATGCCTGCGTCGTCGTCTGAAAGCCTTTTTGCTTAGAGCGTGCTCGATGAGAAGGAACAGAAGGAGGAGGAACAGAGGGAGGAGGATCAGGACGAGAAGGAAGAAAACCGAGGAGGGAGAAAGTTCAGAAGGAGTTTGAGGGATAGAGGGGGGAGGTGTGGAGAGATGGATGGAGGGAGGGATGACTGGATGGGGGGGTGAGGGGGAACAGCAGGAGGATGATGATGATGAGGAGGAGGAGGAGGAGGATAAGGAGGAGGAGGAGGAGGAGGAGATGGAGGGAAGGCCGGGGAAGATCACAAGGAGGGAGGAGGTGCATGAGGAGGGAGATGAGCAGGATGAGCGAAAAAAGGCTGCTGTAGCTCCTACTTTTCCTCCTCCTCCTTCCTCCTCCTCCTCTTCTTCCTCCTCCTTCTCACTCTTATCGTCCTGCATGACTCTCTGAAGTCGCGGAGCAATTGTCGCGAAATAAGTTTAGCGGCCTTCGCACAGTCTTGATACTGCTACCAGGCTCACCCAGCCTGGTCGACACCTTGTCTCCAGGCGCATGCATTCCTGGAGCGGTTCCGCTGCCCATTCTGCTGCTGGTTCCGGCCCACGCGCTTCGGCGCGACGTGCTGACCACCGGGTCCCCGAGCGTCCACGTCCCGAGCCTTCCTCAGCCTCACGTCCTGCGGAGCGGAGCGACACAGAGTGTCGCCGGGGCCGCGGCCGCGACACGCTGTGCAGCATGCGTGAAAACCCCTTCGATCCATAGAGGCCCATCCTGGAGCGCGCCAGACGCACTGGGGCCCACGCGGCGTGCGGCCTCCTTCACGCTCAGGAAGTGGCGCCTGTCATGCGGGTCTCCCCACGCGGCCTGGGCAGAGGTCTGTGGCCTGGAAGATCTGGTGCCAAGGGCAACGTTCGGAGGGGTAGGCTCAGGAGTGGATGTGTCGACCCCCAATCGCCCATTGATCGCCGATAGGGGCCCTGTACAGGGTTCGGCTTGAATAAGGAACACTTACTGTTCAAAAGGGGCTCGGTCGTTTCTTTGGTCTGCATGCCTTCCGCTACCTTTTTGGCGGCGAGCACCCCTGGTGTTCCTTTGGACATCCTAGACTCACTTGGAACAAGAAAAAAGGCTTCGTTCCTTATTTGTCGTTCCTGAGGTCAGGCCGAATACTGTAGCCCACCCCGCCCAGGAGGGTGCGGATGCGTTATCGGGGGCCTTTCGCCGATCTATCGGCGAATCCAGCTCGACGCCTCTCTTTCCCTGCGCCTG
The DNA here is from genome assembly GCA_963575745.1 of Prorocentrum cordatum. Classification (NCBI taxonomy): domain Eukaryota; class Dinophyceae; order Prorocentrales; family Prorocentraceae; genus Prorocentrum; species Prorocentrum cordatum. The sequence continues at coordinate 315,311 of CAUYUJ010015584.1, read as the reverse complement.
GCCCCCCCTGCCGTGGCCCTTCGTGGTGTCGGCTGCAGCCAGGATTAAGTCGGGCCCTGTTCCTCTACAGGGGGGGAACTCGAAAACAGTCAAAAACAAGTATGGGGACTATTTTTTGAATATTTTGGGCCATCTTCAAGCATGCTGGGGCTATTTTTAATTTTTCGTCCAAAATCCATTTGTATGGGGGACAGGCCCGACCTAAAGCCAAGGACGCTGCAACAAGGACTTCCTTAAGGCTCAGGAGGGGCTCCGCTTTTCGGGTTGGTTCGTCGGTCTCGGTCGGGGGGCCTCTTCGGGGCCGCCGCTTGCCGTGGCCAGAAGAGCTCCCTTCGTTCCTGTCCTTTGGCATCGCTCGGGTGTGTGTGTGTGTGTGTGTGCACTTGTTCTCGGCGGGGATTATCCGCAAGGGCTTCGCCCCATGCCGCCGCCCGTAGCCATTTTGGCTCAAGTTCCCAACGTCGCTCCCGCGCTGGGAGGTTGTTTCGCAGCCGAGGGAACGGCTCAAGGCTCCCAAGCTTTCGCACCCCAGGGGTGCACGGCTGTCGCGGCCAGACTCTGTGAGCTCCTGGAGGAGCAGACGCCGCCTCTTCTGAGGCTTCCTCTTTTCCGACAGCCCTGCAAAGGGCCCATCGCTCATGTCTGATGGCGGCGCCGCGGTCCTTCCGGGTCCTCGGACGCCATACTGGTCTTGCAGCGGGTGTGGGCTTAGCACGAACTCTGCAAGCAGATTGGTGTGCAGGTGCGGGAGATCAGCACCAGCGCATGTCGCGAAGGCCGCTCGCGACAAGGCTAAAAGTCTTTCTCCTAATTATGGCGGTGACCCTCGTCAGCCAGGCGAAGGTCGCCCCAGAGCTGGAGCCAAGACGTCGGCCCAACTCAGCAAGCAGCTGGCAGACCGGTGGCTCTTCCCCTCCTGGCGGTCAAGTGCAGTCTGGCGGTGCAGTACCACCATCGCCTGAGGACGTACAAGCGCAGGCCTTGCGAGACACCACCAAACATCTCGAACAGGCCAGAGCAGCAGTCGACAAGGTCGCAGGAAGTGAATTCACACGGGCGGCCTTGGACATGCAATTCCAAGAAGCTCGGAAGCAACTATCCAGGCTCAAGCCAGAACTCACGGTTCACACTAACGTGGGTCATCGGCTTCAGCGTGCTGGGTAAAAGTGTGAAAGGATTCGCTTGCAGATTGAAGAACAAAATGAAGTATTACGAAAGGCACAGGATAAGTTTGACAGTCTCGAGCCACAGCATATCCTGGCTGCCAAAGAAGTTGAGCATTTACGCAGGGAGCTGGTGGAGACGCCACCGTCATCGGCGGCAGCGGAGTCACAGCTCTACACGGACACGGGCGAACTTACCGACAACCCCGACGAGCAGGCCCTGCTTGAGCAGTTCTTTGCGTCGGACGGTTTCAAGTTGCACAGGCAGGCGCTCGAGAGGAAGGAGGCCAGGAAAGCGGCCCCCAAGAGTCCTTTCGACGCTGATGGCGACGCACGCACGGCAGGCGACAGTGAGCTTGCTGATCCCATGGGCGCGAGAGTGTTCGGAGGTCACGGGGCAGGCGGTCCAGAGGCCGGCGGACAAGAGCGCGATCATGGAGCAGGCGGCCCAGACCAACGACAGGACGATCGTGGAGCAGGTGGCCCAGAGCAACGACGTGAAGCTGCAGCGCCCGCAGGTGTTGGATGCGCAGCACGATCGGACATGGACTTTTCGGACCAAGAGCTCGAGGCACTCTACTTCTCGGCGCAGAGGGTCGACAAGAGGACCTTCGGTGAGGCCACCGCGGCCGCGCTCGCTGCCAAGAGACTGCGGCACGGGTAACAGACCCATGCTGCCCAGGTGCTCAGGACTGCCCATGTCCAAGCATGGCACGGTTCAGCCTCCCCCTGCCCCACCCTGCCTCGACCCCGTCAGTGTGGGTCTGTTTGGAAACGGAGAAGCGGTTGAATCTTACAACGGCAACTCTTGGGGGACCTTGAAGGAGAGGTTGGCCGTCTCGACGGCTCTCATTTTCTCGGCTCAAGAGGTTGGTTTCTCGGGCGATCGCATGGCAGAAAAGCAGGACGCGGCTCGAAAGCTCGGATGGAAAATGCCCCCCCCCCCCCCCTCTCTGCCCTGGGCCTCGGGTGGGCCAAAGTGGTGGGCGCGATACTTGTGCGATCCCATCTCGGTATCAGGTGGCCCAACGAAGGCGGCGTTGTTGCCCCTGCTAAGTCATGCGCGCGATTGTTGACATGCCCAAATGGCCCCCGATCACTGTGATGTGTGTTTATCTGAAGTCAGGCACGGGGCTGCGTCAGCGCAATGTGTCGCACTTAGCTCCTATGGGGAAGGCTTTGGGCAATGCCCACGTGTTCGTTTGCGGACGGGGACTGGAACCTGGATCCCCCCCCCCCCCCCCCCGTTGAGTTGATTGGAATTGTCAGGAGATTGGATGCCCTGTTGTCCGTCCCCAAAGCAAGAACCTGCGTCAGTGCGAAGTCGCTCACCACGATTGACTTATTCATGTGCAGTTCGCCCTTTTCCAAGGCAGTTGAACGCATTCAGTGTGATTTGCAGTGGCGAGGGCGTCCTCACCACCCTGCGCGCTTGAGTTTGAAGGAGCACGCGATACGCATGTATCAACTCGTCTATCCCAGCCACCAGAGACTCCCAGTCGAATTGCAATTCGGGCCCTCTCCCGAGCCACCTGACTGGACGATTGCCAGAGACATGGCCGAGTGTGCTGCGGAGGCTGCCGTGAACAAACCCGTCGGTTTCGCCTGGGAACTCCTCAGTGAGGCTTGGAGAGTTTTTTCCCATGGCCTCGAGGTCGAACTGGAAGGGTCTCTGGGGGTCAACATAAGGAAGACATGTCTTAAAGGTGTTCCCCCCCGTCCCTCGTGGTGTCCCATTGTTGCTGCCCCTAAGAGTGCTTGCGCGGAGTTGGCGCATCAAGGGTGGGTGTGGCTCGCCCAGCTTTGTTCTGAGACGACCGGGGTTGTGTCTAGACTTTCAGAGGCTGTTAGAGACCCTTCCACCTCGCCAGTCAAGGGCGAGGAACTTGCGCAGCATGCGCAACAACAAGTCCAACATATTGCGTTGCAGCCATGCCCTGGAGAGGGCCTCGCTGCCAGGCTCGATGCTACTGTTGCTAGCGCCAGGGAGTTGATGCGACGTTGGCCACCGTCTTCGCTCGAGGACTGGTTGCAGGAGTCGCGCGACTTCCAGGCCTCGTGGGAGGACGACCGTGTTCTGGCTGAGAAGGGCCTCAAGAAGGCCAAGCAGGACTCCTGGGATGAATGGCGAGAGAAAGCGTCCAAGAAAGGGGCTGGGGCGACGCATCGGCTTACCAAGTTAAAACAAAAATGGAGCCCCACGATCGTCCAGGTCCACCCAGGAGTTTGCAGCAGTGACCCTCAAGAGCTCCTGAGAGCTGAAGGGGGCACGCCTGCCCGTTTTTGGCACGCTTCTGCTAGGCCAGACTTGGTGGAAATGCCTGGCCGCGTGCACCTGCCGAGGGCTTCTGCCCATGGTATCTGGCGTGCTGTCCTGCGATTGGGTAGATTTCCTCCCATTCTCGCTGTGTTCACCATGAATTTGATCCCGAAGGCTGATGGTGGCGAGCGCGCGGTTGCCCTTTTCACGACGTGTGTGCGCACGTTCTCTCGGTTCTTCAGGCACGCGTACGGTGCTATGTGGACGCGTTTGCATCCCCGTCCGTGCGTGTTTGGTGTGCGCGGTCATTCCTGCCAAGCATGTGTGTGGCGCATGGGCGTGCTCGCGGAGTTGGCTCCCGCCACAGGTTTGTCTGCGTTTGCACTATTGCTCGACATCCAGAAGGCTTTTGAACAGGTTCGCCATAAACTTCTCATCGGACGTGCTAGTGAGTTTGGCTTTCATCCTGCTCTCTTGAGGGTTTTCCTGTCGCTCTATCGTTCCCCACGTGTTGTCACGCTGCGGCGAATCGTTGGGGAGTGGGTCAGAGCTAGCAAGACTATTGTGGCAGGTTGCTCACTTGCCGATCTGTTTATGCGTATTTTATTGATGCCCGAACTGGATTCGTTTCGTCAGTCATATCCTAACATGCACCTCGGCCTCGTCGCCGACGACGTCCAGGTCCTGGGGATAGGCTCGGAGAGGGAGTTGCTCAAAATCGGTCCCGATGCGTCGCACCTTTTGATGAGCAAGCTGACTTTCTCGGCATGTTTACCGCTCTCCGAGAAGAAAATCGTGCTCTTGGCTACCGACCCCCAGCTGGCCCAGCGCATCGCAGCTGGAACTCCACGTCTCGCTGGTGCTGTCAAGTTCTCGTGTCGCAACCTCGGGATTGACTACCAGTTACGTCAGGGGCGTCGTTCTCGTACCGTTCTCACTGGTCGATTAAAAAAGGCCAGGTTTGAGGCCCGACGCCTACTGAAGATAGAGAAGGCTGGTGCAAAGGTTGCAGGTATTGTTAACACTAACTTGCGGCCCACTGTCATGTACGGCATTGATGTCGTCGGTCCATCTACTCATCAGATTCGTCAGGTTCGTGCTATATACCACGCTGGTCTCGGCACAGGTAAGCGTAGGTCTGTCACGATGGATTTGGCGTTGCACGGTGTTACCGACCCTGCTATTGACGCACATGCCGATGTTATTCGCCTCTGGGCCGCCTCTAAATGGGACTCTCTTCTCCCCGTCGGAATGATAGACCAAGTTTTCCAGTTTGCCTACGCCAAGGTGACGCCAGATACCCCGTGGACTGAATTACAGGGCTCAGGGCAGATTTTGGTTGCCACTATGCGTAGAATTGGGCGGTCTGCGGTTTCGCCCACATTATGGCGAACTTCTCTTGGAACGGAGGTTGATATTTCGTCTACTTCCCCTCGTGAGGTGGTTGCACTGGTGATTCGCGAAGCGTCTGTTTGGGCATGGAAACAGGCCTCTGAGCGTCACCCATCCTTCAGTCATCTGTCTGGACCCCCCTTTCTCCCCCCTCTTCTTTCTTTGTTGTCTAAAAAGGCTGAAGGATGGGGTGTCCCCCAGCAACGTGCTCTGAGGACTTTTATACCTGGGGGCATATACTTTAAACCTATGTGCCCCATTTGCCAGGTTGCCCCTTCTGACCCCGTGTTTCACACCCTGTATGAGTGTGATGGGCGCGTGGAGTTTCGTCGTTGGTTCGGCCCGACTCCTGCCCTCACCCGTTGCATAGAGCAGTGCCGCGAGAACCCCGTCTGGACCACTGCCATGGTTCCCGACCCGCGCTATTGCTCCCTGCTGGCACCACCTTCCCCAGGCCCTGTCTGGGAAGGGGCCGCAGACGGCCCCTTTTTCTCGTCGCCTGCGTACGGAGACGGCTCGGGAAAGCATGGTCCCTCGCCGCTCACTCTCCGTTGTGGATTGGGTGTTTGCTCATTTGCTCCGCGTAGTCGAAATGTTTTTGGTGAGCCCGTCGCCAATGATCGGCTTCGGCTTAGTGCTGGTGCCTATGGCGTATATCCATTTCTCACCCAGGATGTTTCAGGGGCTGAGCTTTACGCGTTTTTGTTTTATCTAACCCATGCTGCCCCCTCCGACTGCTATGAGTTCGTCGCTGGTGCCCAGTATGTCGTCGACGGTTGGGCAATGGGGTATGCAGCTACCACGCACGGATGGGCCACTCACGCATCCATGTGGGTCCGTGTCCACCGTGCGGCTTCAGATATCGGGTATCACCTAATTAAGGTCACCAAGGTTCGTGGCCACTCTTCCTCTGTGGGTAATAAGCAAGCCGACAGACTTGCTAACCTAGGTGCGGACCTACACACTCTGGACACGGTACTGCACGACCGTATCAAGCGCTCTGGTGTGCTGGTGCGCAATCTTGGTGTGTATATCGGTCACTGTATAGCACGGATGTTTAAGAATGTGCCCAAAAAGGTCTGGGCGGCGGGCTCTGATGAGTCCCCTGCCCCCACGGCCCCATCCCTAGTCCTCTCTGGTGCCTCCTCTGGGGCCTTGCATGAGCACTTCTGGGGCCCCTCAGCGGGTCGTTTTCGTTGTGTGAATTGTTGGGCTAGTTCAGTCTCCAAGAGCTACTTATTGCGTTCGCAGTGCTCTTCTCCCACTGGTGGTGGGCACGTGCTCAGGCGGCTAAATAATAACATAGTTTGTCGACGATGTGGCCGCTACTCTTGCAAGAAGGCAGTTGGTTTAACTAAATCATGCACTGGGCAGCCTCGGGCCTCTGGCACCATCTCACGGCTTCGGCGCATGTGTGATGGTCGTGACCCCCGCACTGATCAACCAGTCGGTGAGGTAACTGCGGTTGACAACGTCAACGTTATATACGCTTTTCCTGCCCCTCACGATGTCTTTAATTTTCAGGCATTGTTTGATCCTGCATGGCGTTTAGAGGCTCCGTAGATTTCTCGGGCTTCGGAGGAGGGGTGGATGTTTCCTGGGTTATCTGGTTTGTCTCGTCTGTCTGATGCTGGCAGGACTACTCGGATCCCCGACACCAGCCGCCAGCAGTGTTGTTCTGCAGTACTCCCTTTCCTGGCCGCTACAGAGGACAGCTTCCAGGAAGTAGGGTAGGTTTGGGATAAGTGGGTACAGAGGCGCTGCGAAGCAGGCACCCGTTCCGCCTGCGCCCACTTATCCCGTCTGTGCTCTTGCCATCCATCCCCTGGCCAGGCTCGCAAAGAGAGAAGACTCTCGCCTGCCCGCCGCGTGGGGATTTTGCACGCCTCTTTGCACGCCTCTCTGTCTGTGCTTTCTCTCTTTCAGTTGGACAGTCGGACCGTAGAGTAGGCTTGGGCTAAGTGGGTACAGAGGCGCTGAGAAGCAGGCACCCGTTCCGCCTGCGCCCACTTATCCCTTCTGTGATCTTGTCATTCCTCCCCTGGCCAGGCTCGCAAAGAGAGAAGACTCTTGCCCGCCCGCCGCTTGGGGATTTTGTGCACGCCTCTCTGTCTGTGCTTTCTCTCTTACAGTTGGACAGTCGGACAGTAGGGTAGGCTTGGGATAAGTGGGTACAGAGGCGTTGAGAAGCAGGCGCCCGTTCCGCCTGCGCCCACTTATCCCTGCTGTGCTCTTGTCATCCCTCCCCTGGCCAGGCTCGCAAAGAGAGAAGACTCTTGCCCGCCCGCCGCTTGGGTTTTTTCTGTGCATGCCTCTCTGTCTGTCTATGCTTTCTCTCTACAGTCGGACAGTCGGACATAGGCTAGGCTTAGGATGAGTGGGCACAGAGGCGCTGAGAAGCAGGCACCCGCACCGCCTGCGCCCACTCATCCTTTATGTGCTCCTTTTGCCCCCCCCCCAGACCAGGTTCGCGAAGTGAGGAAGGGCTCTCCGCCGCCTTGCTGGTCTGTTGTATAATGTGCTGCCTGGCAGGTTGAGGCTGGAAGCCCAGGAGCCAGGACGCGGGCTTCAAATTGTCTCACCAGTCTTGCCAGCATCGCGTGTTTCGGGCCCTCGGTTTTTTCGTTGTCCCTGTTTGCTCGGGTCGGTCCCTCGCTCGGCTCTATTCGGGTCCTGGTCCGTCCCTGGCTTCTTTCGGCCCTTCTTCGGGCCCCTCGCTCGTCGTTTCGGCGCCACGGGCAGGAGTGTTCGGCAGACGATCACCCGCGCGCAAATCAAAAAGCCGGACGCAGCTCTTAAGTGTTGGCGGCCTTGCATCAGGCCGTCGAGAGCCTGGGGTTGTTTCCGAAGCAACTGTTCTGGATGCTCTTCCCCCTCCTGGGAAAAAAACCAAAAGGTGGGCTGAGACTCTGACCTATCTTGTTGTGCGCTGGGCCCGTCAGAGTTTGGGGGCGATTGAGAAGACCTCTGTTGTTGAAGTTTAATGACGAGTATCCTCGTAGGTTCTGGGCCTCCGGACCGGGGCGCGGCGCCGAAGATGCCGCGTGGCACCAGGCGGCGCGGTCTGAGGTTAGTGCGTGTGAAAATCGAGTTACGTGCGGAGTCATTTGGGACGGGACCAAATACTACGAGAGTTTTGATCTCGAGCTCTTCAGGGGCAGAGCGTTGGCCCACGGATTCCACCCTGTCATTGTGAAGACTACGCGTAACGTTTGGAGAGGCCCAAGGCTTCTACGTTTAGACCCCCAATTTGGGGCCAACCCACTTTTTACCGGGTCAGGTTTGCCAGCGGGTGACATCTTCAATGATCTGTATGTGAGGGTATACAGTATCGAAGGTTTTGACCAGTTCTGTAGGGATCACCCGCGGGTCCACCTGAGCTCGTACGTCGATGACGACTCCCTCATGACTGAAGGTGAGACGGAGATCGAAGTGCTCGAGAGGATGTCCAAGGCCGCGGCAGCCATGTTCATCGTTTTTCGAGACTATGTGCATGTGCAGCTGCAAGCGGACAAGCTCACAACCTTCGCGAGCTCGGTGCAGCTCGCGCGCAAACTCGGCAAGTTGTTAGGAGGTCTTGCGGGGAATGTTACTAACAGTGCTGCTGTGTTAGGGTCTGACCTTGCGGTAGGACAAAAGAGGATATCCCCGAATGCCCACTGGAAACGTAATCAAAGGTTCAAAAACATGGGAGCGAGGCGCAAGATTTTGAGAAGATTCCGTGAGATGCTCCCCCGTAACAAGGGTAGGATTGGTCAGATTTACACTGCGGGAGTGTCCCCAGCGGCTACCTTCGGTCCAGCCATAGCCGGAATGGGCGACAAAGAGATGCGTGAAGCTCAGAAATGGCTCACGAGCCACCGTATCATCGAGGCGTCTCTTTTCATGCCAAGCTTGCTTTGGCGGGCGACCCAGTCTGGAGGGCGGGAGTCGCCCCGGCCCTGCACTGGGCGCACATAGTGTGGATTGCTGTGACCACGCCAGAAGCTTCCTTCTATAACGTTAAAGAGTTGCGCCAGATGTGGAAGGCCGCCCCCCACGGCGAAGGGTTGGATTGGAAGAGCTCTCGGGGGCCCATCCAGAGAATGCATCTCTCGTTGAATCGGATCGGATGGCGATCCACCTCGGCCATCACGTGGCTTGATGATTTTGAAAGGGTCGTGCACCTGGGTTTCAACAGCCCTGCCCTTGTTGGCCACATGTTGAGGATCGGGACCCAGAGGCACCGCGAAAGGGTTCTGGTGGAGATCACCCCTGGTTTTTCTGGCAGTCGCATTGCCGCGGAGCTTTTGGTCCGCCTGCTGCCCCCTGGGTCCAAGAAGCTTGTTCCCCGTGAAAAGTACATGGCCATCGAATTTTTGTCGGGGCATCTGGACGCGGTCCAGGGCCAAGGCTGCAGGCTACGACTGCGGCACCCAGTGCCCTCTGTGCCAGGAGCAGGACAGTGTACGACGCCGTCTCTGGGAGTGTCGGCACTCGGACGTCGTCAAGGCACGCACCGAGGCTGTCGGCGAGCATGAGGAGTGGCTGCGCGAAGCGGTCACCAGCGAGGACCGCGAATTCTGGGACGAACTAGAGTGGGATCATCCTGGTCAAAGATTTCCCCCTCCCAGTGACAGCCCCAACCCTATTGTGTTTGATCCCCGGGGCCAGGAAATCCCGTGGGATTCGGTAGACCTAGAAGGTCTGGATATATGTATGGACGGCTCGTGTCTTAGGCATGGTCTGAGAGATCTTTCTCGGGCTGCCTAAACTGTTGCGGCCTATGCTCAAGGGGCCGTGTGCGATGTGTTGCGGCAGACGCCGCAGGCGGCGGAGCATCAGGCCATGGCGTGCGTTCCACGTTTCTTCGACAGGAATGGAGACAGGTATTCTGATTGTGCCACGGTCACTAAGCTTTGTAATACGGACCCCAGGCACCAAGCTTTTAGGAAGCACCTCTACGGAGGAATGAGAAGGTGCGCTTTACTCCATGAGAAGAAAGGGCATTCGTTCAATGTGATCCGCACCCCAGCCCATAGGTCCCAAGAAGCCCTCGACAGTCTTCCAGGGCCCGAGAGGAGGATCGGTGTGGGAAACAAGCTCGCGGATACGTTAGCCAAGTAAGCCCTCCTCCTTCACCCCCAAGCCCCGAATTCGCAGTGGGTTGCTCTAGGGGAAGAAATTAACAAGCTTGAGCTTGCGGTCAGAGTTGCGGCCAAAGTTTTGCATGTTTTCCCTTCGGAGCACTTCGAAAAGAAAGAAGGAGGCCCGAGGTGTAAGTTTCTAAGATCTGGTGGCGGGCACCACTGGGAGATCATAGATAAATACCGTGAGTGTGCTAGGTGTTTGAGGTGCCTCACCTTTTCAAGTGAAGAAGCGTCCCGCCCGTTGCTCGGCTGCAAGGGTCCTAGTAAAACGTGGCGAGGAGTGCTGGATTTCACCAAAAGCCGTGCGTTGGCCCAAGCACTTGTGGAGTTTAAGGGAGGCCAACGTAGCTCCTTTTTCTGTACGACCTGCGGGGCTTATACCTCGCAAAGATGTCGCAAGCTCGGCCAGGACTGTATGCGCCGCCACCTCCCTGGAGCCAGATCGACGCTGTCGCGCATCAGAGCTGGACTGTACCCACAATACAGTGCCGAGGTTTCTCGTGTGGGTTCCTCCTCGAGACGAGGAGTGATTTATCTTTGCTATGCTGCTACCCCCCCCTCCCCTCGAGACGGCCCCTGTGTCTTGTGGAGTTGGTTTGGGGGGTCTGGTACAGACGCCTGGGATGCAAGCGATTCTCGCTCGCATTCAGGCACGTGAAGCAGCTGCTCAGGCAGCTCAGCAGCAGTAGAGAGTGTGTCATCGGTCCCGCCTCACGGCTCGCAGACAAAAAACACATGCCGCCGGCCCCCTGTCTCGGATAATGGGAGATGCAAAAGCTAAATCATGAGGTCTGGGCGCCGCCGCGAAGCAGTGTCGGGACCTGTTTGTTTGTCGACCCTGACTCTACGGATCTGCGTGAGGGGTGCCGCCGAATTTCAGCAATGTGGCACATCCCCTGTGTTTTTGGACCCTGACCCTGCGGATCTGCGTGAGGGGTGCCGCCGAATTTCAGAAATGTGGCAAATCCCATGTGTTTTTGGACCATGACCCTGCCGATCTGCGTGAGGGGTGCAAGCGAATTTCAGAAATGTGGCAAATCCCATGTGTTTTTGGACCCTGACCCTGCCGATCTGCGCGAGGGGTGCCACCGAATTTCAAACATGTGGCAAATCCCATGTGTTTTTGGACCCTGACCCCGCCGATCTGCGTGAGGGGTGCCGCCGAATTTCAGACATTTGGCAAATCCTTTTTGTTTTTGCATTATGACCCCGCCGATCTGCGTGAGGGATGCCACCGAGTGTCAGAATGTCGCAAACCCCTTGTGTTTTTGGACCCTGACCCCGCCGATCTGGGTGAGGGGTGCCGCCGAATGTCAGAAATGTGTCAAATCCTTTTGTGCTTTCTGTACCCTGACCCCGCCGATCTGCGTGAGGGGTGCTACCGAATTTCGGACATGTTGCAAATCCTTTGTGTTTTTTGATCCTGACCCCGCCGACCTTTTTGCGGGGTGCCACCGAATTTCAGAAATGTGGTAAATCCGTGATGTTTTTGGACCCTGACCCCGCCGATCTGCGTGAGGGTCAAGTTTTACCCACCCCAGCAATTCAGACAGCACGCTCAGGGCGTGGTACAAATGCCCGTTTTGGGCCTCCCCCCGTCGCGCGGTCCATCAACAAGGAACAGTAAGCAGCAAGAAGTTAACAAGGAACAGTAAGCAGCAAGAAACAGAATTGTAACAGTGGAAACTGGAAGCTGCACCTGGTACAGGAAACTGCGAAGCTTCGTCCTACAGCCTGGTGGCCCCACAAGGGGGCCGGCGGATTAAGCAGCATCCTGCAGGGAATGGACGTCCGAGCGATGGCCAGGTCCCACTTTCCTTATAGTGCGATGGCTGTACTTCGTATCCTCCCTTTCTCATGTCGTCTCTCTTGCTCTGACCGCGTGTGCCGTGGGCAAGCCATTGTGTATTCCTGTTTGCCGCCGTCGCGATTCTCTGCGAGCCAGGGTCATCGCACATGCCGAGCAAGCGGGAGCCAGGTCTCATCCACGGCGTCATTGCGTCCGTGCGCTTGATTGCCACTGATTTTGGGACACATTCGGGGCCTCCTGTGCCAAGCTGTTCGAGTCGCGGCTGGGACTTCAGGCCGTCCCTGTGGACCGTCGTTGGCGTCGCATCGTGCTGCGCTCGCTGGTGGGCGGAGGGCGTACCAGCGCTCGAATGCGCGTCACATCCGAGCGCCATAGATGTCTCTTGGTGTGGTCAGCAAGAAGACGGCACCATGAATCACTGCAACTGCCCGCGCGCGTGGCATCTGGTCCAGAAGCGCAGTCACAAAGACGTGGCATCTGGTGTCGCTGCCGATGGCGTCTCCCCACCTCGATCCTTTGCATCGCCAGGGACCGAGGTGCGGACAGCTCAGAGGGCGGGAGCTCGCTGCCGACCACCGTCTCTCCTTCCGGTTCAGGCGTGACGCTTTTGCCGGACGGGCTTGGTGTCTTCCTGGTGGTCCTTCCTCCCTGTCCCCAGGGAGTGGAGGAGCGCCCCCCCCAGGAGATCCCCGAGCCTAAGACGACGAACTGGGTGAAGGACGCCGCCGCCGCCAACGCCGCCAGCGGCGGACACGGCGACGGCGACGATGACGGCGACACGGAGGAAGAGGAAGAGGAGGAGGAGGAGGAGGAGGAGGAGGAAAAGGAGAAGGAGGAGGAGGAGGATGGGGTGGAGGGGGAGGGGGAGGCCCGTCCGTGCGTGAAGCCTGGATTGGGGCCGGTGCAATCCATCAGCGCTCTGCGCTGGCCTCCCGAGGACGACCGTTGCCCGGCGCCCAAGCTACCTAGCATCGGCCATCCCCGGGGGGAGGGGTTGCGTCGGCTGGGGCCTCTAGACTCCGCTGCGGAGCGCCGCGACGACCGCGAGGATGGTGTAGCGGCGCTTCTCGAGCCTGCCGCCACCGCTTGCCCGCCACCGCCCACCGCCTGGGCCCACCACAGCTTCGGGCGCAGGTTCGCGCCAGCCCAGGGCGCCCGGCCGAGGTGCCCAACAGCGAGCGGGCAGCCCCCCCGCCCGCTGCCTGGCCAGCCTCGTCGGCCGCCGTCGCGGCGCCCGCGCGCCTCGCGACGCCCCGCGTCGTCGCCTCGCCTGGCCGCCGGCGGGTGCAGCGTCAGTGCGCTCCGAGCCAGGGCGGCTGGCTGCCCGCCTCCTGCTGGGGCGTTGGCTGCCGCGCTGGCGTCGCCGTCCGGCGCCGCGCCGTCGCCTCGCCCGCAGGCCGCACGCCGCCTGGCACGCCGCCCAGCGCAGGCCAGCCGCCTTGCGGAGCTTGCGCGAAGCGGCCGCTTGCAGGCCGCGCCAGCGCTCCCGCGGCTGGTCCTCAGGCAAGCGTCGCACCTGCCCGAGCAGTTAGAGGCAGAACTCGGCGCCGAGCCGCCCCCCGCTTCGAGGACGAAGGGCGTCGGCCGGGCGCGCCGGGCAGCGGGCGTGCTTCTCCCGTTCGCCGCGCCTGCTGACGTCGAGGCACCGGGCACGGTCCAGGATGGCGCGCTCGAGCTGGCCGCCTGGGCGCTGGCGGTCCCAAGTCGGTACCCTCTAGGCTTCCTAGATGGGGTCGGAGCTGGGGTCGGAGGATCGCGCCGCATCGCCGATGCATCGGCGATGCGGCTCGATGTGGGGCCCGAATTTCTTCACGCCGACATCGCCGATGCATCGCCGACGTCGCCAGGGCATCGCCGATGCATCGCCGACGTCGCCAGTGCATAGCCGATGTATCGGCGATGCGGCGAATTCTTCCGACCCCATCTACTCCGACCCCATCTAGGAGGCCTCTATACAGTGGGGGCGCGCATCAAGAAACCATTTACTTTTCGCCAGGGTACCCTGGGTTTCTTCGCTCCGCGCGATGCGCGGTGACTTCCCGTGGCCGTTGAAGGAGCTGCTGCCTTCGGGGTGCTCCGTGTTTCCCCTCAGTTGCACCTCGCGCGCGGGTTTTCAGGGTTGCGTTTCTTGCGAGGGCTTCTTGCGACCGCGCCCGCACTGTACCCTCTGCTCGAGGAGAGGCCGCTCGCGCGCCAGCGGTGGAGGCGCCCGGCGACCCTCCAGTTGAGTCCGCCGTGGCGCGCCAGCTTTCCCTCGCCCAGCTGGCAAGTCAGGGCGTGGTAGCCGCGCTCGTCCAGAGCCCCGGCGCAGCCAGCTCGGAGGGGGAGGAGGGGAGGAGGAGGAGGAGGAGGAGGAGGAGGAGGAGGAGGAGGAGGAGAATGAGGAGGAGGAGGAGGACCAGGAAGAGGGGGGATGGGGATCCTGATGATGATGTTGATGATGCTGATAGTGATGACGATGATGATGACGATGATGATGATGATGATGATGATGATGGTGATGATGACGATGATGATGCTGATGACGACGACGATGCTTATGAGGATGAAGATGATGAGGATGATGACGATGATGATGCTGCTGATGATGATGCGGATGGTGATGCTGATGCTGATGCATACGATGATGACGAGATGATGATGCTGATGATGATCATGCTGAGGAGGAGGATGATGATGATGTAGACGAATATGATGATGACGGCGATGATGATGATGGTGATGATGATGATGTTGATGATGATGATGATGATGATGATGATGATGATGATGATGATGAGCTGCTGTTGCTGCTGCTGCGTTTCCGCTGCTGATGATGACGCTGATGATGATTAGGAGGAGGAGGACCAGGAGGAGGAGGAGGAGAAGCAGGGCCGTATCGGGACGTCGACGGGCCCTCTGAAGTCGTCTATCTTGGAGGCCTCTTCGGCCGTCTCGATCCGACGACGCATGCCCGATAATGCGAGAATGCTACAAGTTGATAAAACATCCGTATTGGGGGCCTCTTTGGGCCCTACGGCGAAACTGCGGCCAGGCATGGTGCTTGCCAAATTTTCAGAACCGTCCACTGATTGGTTTTGTTGTCTCGGGGCGTGATTTGTTACATCGGTTTCTTTCACCCGCCAGCGCAAACTACATGGTTTTACATGGGTGACCTTCGCCTTTGGACTTGAACCATGTGTTTTTACGTGGGGTCCTTTCGCCCTTGATGTTTTCGTACATTGGTCCCTTTCGCCCGTGAGCCAAAGCCATGTGTTTTCACCTGGTATCTTGTTGCCCGTAAGCTCAAGATGTACTTTTTCACGCTCCCCTTCGCCCGCGAGCAAAACACAGTAGGGTTTGCATTGTTCTTGCCGCCCTTGATCTAATTGCAAACTGTTATCCAGCGTGGATCTCAAACAATGCGTCTCTAGCAATACATTGTGTGCAACCTATTTGCAGCAATGTATGCTGTGGAACACATGCGGTGCAATGTAAGGTGTGCAATCTAGGTTGTGCAAACTCTGTTGTGCAATAGATGTGTTGTGCAAGCAATGTGGTGCAATTTATGTGGTGCAATCTATGCTGTGCAATTTTTCCAACAAGCGAGTTGGCACACCCCACGCTTTTGCAAGCATCCCACCCACCCACCCGCAACTTGATTTGCACAACCTGTGCGGTGGCGATTGCGATGCATGGTTGGCTTTGGCTGGTGCATCTCTGCGGCCGCGCCAACCCTAGCACGCGCGCGCGGCGGCCAGCTAGTTTGGCGCCACCGACGCGGCCGCGGTGGCGCTGGCCGCTTGTCGCGTCCCAGCGGGCACTTCAGTGCGAGTCGGCGACTTGGGCGGGCGCGATACCATGGCAACGCCGACAACGGTAGACAGGATCATGGTAGTAGCGATGCTGGTGGCGATGTGCGCACCGACGAAGGCGCGGCCAGTGCGGGCGTTGATGCTGATCACGCCGACAACGATGACAGCGTCCCCGCGTCGGTGGTGAAGGTTTTGGAACGAGCTCGACACGCGCGCGGCCGACGCGCGAGAATGGCCCGCGTGATTTTATGTGGCACGGATCGTTTCTCCCCCAGCACGCGCGCAAGGGCGCGCGAATGATGTCGGAATGGGGCGCCAGACGCCCGGTTGGCAGATTTCCATGAAAACGTTGAACAACCTGTGTGTCTTAAGAATCCGCAAGAGCGCGCGCATTTTTTGGGGGGGGGGACAAACGGGTGTCGCGAAACCATTTGTTTTTGATTGATTTAGGGGCGGTCTCTTTTGACATCGCTACGGAACCCAATTTCTCCGACGCGTTACGATATGCGCGCGCGACGACGCGCGCGCGTGCAGTTCGCCACGTTCTGTGCAAACGGATTCTCGAGACGCGCGCAAGGGCGTCTGAACGATTTTGACACGCGCGCGTACGAAACCCCGTTTGGTAACACTACAGGAACATGATGAAACATGTGTGGCTTCCCTGGGAATTCGCAAAAGCGCGCGCCCGCATTTTTCCCAACCCTCCTGCGTTGGGTCCTCGTTTTGAAAACAGCAGCTGCTGTCGCGACTCCTCTCCTCTCCTCTCCCGCCCCCTCCTTCTTTCCTCTTCCCCCCTGCTCCCTACCTCGTTCGCTCCTGCGTGCGTCTCCCACCTCGCCATCCCTGGGGGGCTGCGATCTGCGAAACGGTCGCCACGTTCGAGGGCTGCTGGGGGCGCCCAGCGGAGTGGGGTCATGCGCAGATATCGATTCGACCTCGCCATCCCTGGGGGGCTGTGACCGGCGAAATTGTCACCGCTTTCGAGGGCTGCTGGGGGGCTGGGGGGGGGCAGCGGAATGGGGTCATACGCAGATGCAGATTCGATTTCGCCATCCTTGGGGCGCTGCGATCTGCGAAGCTGTCGCCACTTTCGAGGGCTGCTGGGGGGCCCAGCGGGGTGTCATACGCAGATTCATATTCCACCTCGTTATCCCTGGGGGGGGCTGCGATCTGCGAAACTGTCGCCGCTTTCGAGGGCTGCTGGGGGGCACAGCGGAGTGGGGTCATACGCAGATCCAGATTCGACCTCGCCATCCCTGGGGGGCAGCGATCTGCGAAGCTGTCACCACTTTCGAGTGCTGCTGGTGAGCCGATCGGAGTAGGGTCATACGCAGATTCAGGCTCGACCTCGCCACCCCTGGGGGGCTGCGATCTGCGAAACTGTCGCCACGTTCGAGGGCTGCTGGAGGGCACAGCGGAGTGGGGTCATTCGCAGATTCAGATTCGACCTCTCCATCCCTGGGGGGCTGCGGTCTGCGAAGCTGTCACCGATTTCGAGGGCTGCTGGGGGGGGGAGCGGAGTGGGGTCATACGCAGATTCAGATTCGACCTCGCCACCCTTGGGGGGCTGCGATCTGCAACGCTGTCACCACGTTCGAGGGCTGCTGGGGGGGGGGGGGGGGGGGGCAGCGGAGTGGGGCCATACGCAGATCCAGGTTAGACCTCGCCATCCCTGGGGGGCTGCGGTCTGCGAAGCTGACACCACTTTCGAGGGCTGCTGGGGGGGCCAGCGGAGTGGGGCCATGCGCAGACTCAGATTCGACCTCGCCATCCCTGGGGTGTTGCGATCTGCGAAACTGTCGCCACTTTAGATGGCTGCTGGGGGGGGGGCAGCGGAGTGGGGTCATGCGCAGATTCAGATTCGACCTCGCCATCCGATCTGCTGCGAAACTGTCACCACTTTCGAAGGCTGCTTGGGGTCCAGCGGAGTGGGGTCATACGCAGATCCAGGTTAGACCTCGCCATCCCTGGGGGGCTGGGATCTGCGAAGCTGTCACCGCTTCCGAGGGCTGCTGGGGAGCCGAGCGGAGTGGGGTCATACGCAGATTCAGGTTAGACCTCGCCATCCCTGGGGGGCTGCGATCTGCGAAACTGTCACCACTTTCGAGGGCTGCTGGGGGGCCCAGCGGAGTGGGGTCATACGCAGATTCAGATTAGACCTCGCCTTCCCAGGGGGGCTGCGATCTGCGAAGCTGTCGCCACTTTCGAGGGCTGCTCGGGGGGTGGGTGGGAGGGAGGGGGCAGCGGAGTGGGGTCATACGCAGATTCAGATTCGACCTCGCCATCCCTGGGGGGCTGCGATCTGCGAAACTGTCGCCAATCTCGGGGGCTGCTGGGGGGGCCAGCGGAGTGGGGTCATACTCTGTGTCCCTCAATAGTTTTGGGGGTACCTGTAGTCCGGGGGGGGGGCGTACCTATAGTCCGGGGGGGGGGGTACTTGTAGTCCGGGGGGCGGTACTTGCAGTCCGGGGGGGGATACCTGTAGTCCGGGGGGGGGTATTTGTAGTCCCGGGGGGGGGTACCTGTAGTCCGGGGGGGTGTACCTGTAGTCTGGGGGGGGCGCGCATGGGGGTACTTGTAGTCCGAGGGGGGGTGAGGCATATGGTCATGCCTCAAAGCACGCGTGGTTCCACGCACGCGGGTGTTTAGTATTTACGCGCGCGGGACCTCACGCGCATCGTTGCACACGACACGCCCGCGCGCACGCGCGCATGCACGCACAGACTCACACGCACGCGCGCACGCGCGCACGCAACCGCACGGAACCGCACACACGCACACGCAAGCACACACGCACGCACACGCGCGCACGCGCAGACACTTTGTATCCTGACAATGACAACTTTCCAGAAATTGCATGATTGCGCTGTCTGCTTAGGTCACAGCCAAGCAAGCGCACAATGTGTGCGAAACCTGAGCGCCGACTCAGCTGGCTTCTAGGTGCCTCGTCACTTCGGGAACGTAGCGAACGCGGGGGGGCTTGTAGTTCCGGGGGCTAGGGGGGTACCTGTAGTCCGGGGGGGGTACCTGTAGTCCGGAGGGGGGTACTTGTAGTCCGAGGGGGGGGTACCTGTAGTCCGGGGGAGGGTACCTGTAGTCCGGGGGCGGGGGGGGTACTTGTAGTCCGGAGGAGGGGTACTTGTACTCCGGGGGGTACCTGTAGTCCGGGGCCCCAAAATTATTGAGGGACACAGCGTACGCAGATCCAGATTCGACCTCGCCATCCCTGGGTGGCTGCGATCTGCGAAACCGTCACCACTTTCGAGGGCTGCTAGGGGCCCAGCGGAGTGGGGTCATACGCGGATTCAGATTCGACCTCGCCATCCCTGGTGGGCTGCGATATGCGAACCTGTCACCATCTCGGAGGCTGCTGGGGGCCCAGCGGAGTGGGGTCATACGCATATCCAGATTAGACCTCGCCATTCCTGGGGGGTTGCGATCTGCGAAGCGGTCACCACTTTCGAGGGCTGCTGGCGGGGGCCAGCGGGGTGGGGTCATACGCAGATTCAGATTCGACCTCGCCATCCCTGGGGGGCTGCGGTGTGCGAAACTGTCGCCACTTTCAAGGGCTGCTGGGGGGGCCCAGCGGAGTGGGGTCATACGCAGATCCAGATTCGACCTCGCCATCCCTGGGGGGCTGCGATCTGCGAACCTGTCACCATCTCGGGGGCTGCTAGGGGCCCAGCGGGGTGGGGTCATACGCAGATCCAGATTCGACCTCGCCATCCCTGGTGGGGGCTGCGATCTGCGAAGCTGACACCACTTTCCAGGGCTGCTGGGGGGCCCAGAGGAGTGGGGTCATGCGCAGATCCAGATTTGACCTCGCCATCCCTGGGGGGCTGCGATCTGCGAAACTGTCACCACTTTCCAGGGCTGCTGGAGGGCCCAGCGGAGTGGGGTCATGCGCAGATTCAGATTAGACCTCGCCATTCCTGGGGGGTTGCGATATGCGAAGCTGTCACCACTTTCGAGGGCTGCTGGGGGGCCCAGCGGAGTGGGGCCATGAGCAGACTCAGATTAGACCTCGCCATCCCAGGGGGGTGCGATCTGGGAAACTGTCGCCACTTTCCAGGGTTGCTGGGGGGGCCCAGCGGAGTGGGGACATACGCAGATTCAGATTCGACCTCGCCATCCCTGGGAAGCTGCGGTCTACGAAACTATCACCACTTTCGAGGGCTGCCGGGGGGCCCAGCGGTGTGGGGCCATACGCAGATTCAGATTAAACCTCGCCGTCCCTGGGGGGCTGCGACCTGCGAAACGGTCGCCACTTTCGAGGGCTGCTGGGGGGCCCAGCGGAGTGACGTCATACGCAGATTCAAATTGCCCCCCAATCCATCCTTCTCCTGCCCCTCGTTCCTGTCCCCGTTATTCTTCGAGCCTGGGGCCTCGATCCTCGTTCTTTCGATCGTCGTCCAGTGAGTCGTGCAACGCATGCGCATCCCATGTAGTTCGCGCAGCAATTCACCGCGTCTACACTGTCGCTGTTCCTATTAATGTTGGCCTACTCCTCTTGCCACTTGATGCGCATGGGTTGGGTACGTCGCAGGGTAGTTCTAGTTTTTGAAAGGAAAATCGATGTATGGAGCTCGCAGTTGTCAACTCCATTGCTCGCGCAATCATCCCGCCCACCCCCCCGCAACTTGTCTTGCGCGAGCGGCGGCGATTGCCGAGAGTGATTGGTGTTGGCTGGTGCATCTCTGCGGCCGCGCCAGCCCGCGCATGCACTTGCGCGAGGCGGCCAGCTAGCTTGGCGCGACTGGCGCGGCCGCGGCGGCGCTGACCGCGTGGCGCATCCCAGTGGGCATTTCAAATCGAGCGGCCGATTTGGGCGGGCGCGGTAGCATGGCAACGTCGACAACAGTATACACGATGCTGATAGTAGCGATGCTGGTGATGACGTTGACAAAAACGACGGCACGGCCAGTGACGGCGTTGATGCTGGTCACGCCGACGACGATGACGGCGTCCCCGCGTCGGTGATGAACGTGTTGGATGGAGTTCGACACGCGCGCGCGGCCGACGCGCGAGAGTGGCCCGCATGGTACCATTCGACGCGGATCGCACCCCCCCGCCCGGCACGCGCGCAAGGGCGTGCGAATGATTTCGGCATGCGGCGCGAGAGGCCAGTTTGGCAGAATTCAATCAGCATGTTGAAAACAGCATGGCTTAAGGACGCGAGCGCAGGTTTTTTTTTTGTTTGTTGTTTCATCGAAAGCCGTTGTTGCTAAGCCATGCGTTTCTACATACGGTTTCGCGACGCTCGGTTGCGAAATCTTTTGGCACCCACAAGTTGTTCACTGATTTCAGCGCGCGCGCAACGGCGCGCGCGCAACGGCACTTTTTCTTTTTTTTTGGGGGGGGGCAGCGGGTTCTCGCGACAGCGCGCGCGCGAGGGCGTTCGAGCGATTGCGATGTGCGCGCCTGAAGCCCGTTTTGGTAACATGTTATGAGTATGTTGAACAACTGATTTGGTTGTTTAGAAAAGCTGTGCGCAAGCTTTCTGTGAAACTACGCGTTGTGAAAGCATGTGTTTTCGTTTGTGGGCACCTGATTTAAAACCTGGAGGATTTGAGGGATTCCGGCATGAGCGCGCGACGACGCACGCGCGTGCACTTCGTCATTTTTTGGCGAGGGATTCTTGAACACTTGTGATGTTCGATAAACGATAGTCTTTTGTGCAGAGGACGATGGGGGTTGTCGATGCCGGCTTGCCTGGGACGGTGCGAACTCATATTCAGGATGTGGACGATGGGGCGCATTCGTATGCAAATTGCAACGCGAAAAAAGGGACACCAATAATCCCAGGGGGGATCGACGCGATGATAAAAATCCGTGTTGCGAAACCGTATGTTTTAATATTGCTTGGGCACGCGATTTTAAAATCCTTCTGAACTCCATTTTTTTAATATATATATATATATATATATATATATATATATATATATATAAAAAAAAAAAAAAAAAAAAAAAAAAAAAAAAAAAAAAAAAAAAAAAAAAAAAAAAAAAAAAAAAAAAAAAAAAAAAAAAAAAAAAAAAAAAAAAAAAAACGGCATGCGCGCGCGACGACGCGCGCGTGCGCACTTCTCCCACTGATGCAAGGCATTGCTGAGGACTGTTAATGTATGATCAACTAGTTTCTGCGCGCGCGTAGCATTTTTTGCAAAATGAGGGAGGGTCGAGCCCGGCTGGGCTGGGGCGGTATCGATTCCTATTTAGAGGATGGACGCTGGGGCAAAATCTGTTGTATATAGCGTTACAAAAAGGTGGACCGATAAAGCCGGGGGCGGGGGTGGGGGGGGGGTCGAGTCTAGTTTTTTTAGAAGCGAGAACATACGTGGTGCAATTCACTTGGCGAACTTGAAGTTGTCAGCTCCGTTGCTGCTCGCGCAAGCACCCCACCCACCCACCAGCAACTTGGTTTATCAACCCATGCGGGAGCGATTGCGATGAGTGCTTGGCGTTGACTGGTGCATGTGCGCGGCCGCGCTAGCCCGCGCGTGCTCGCGCGCGCAGCGGCCAGCTAGTTTGGCGCCGGCGCGACCGACGCCTACGCGGTGGCGCTGACCGCTCGGCGCGCCCCTGCGGGCACTTCAGTGCGAGTCGGCGAGTTGGGCGGGCGCGGCATAATAGCAGCGTCGACAACGGTAGACACGAAGATGGTAGTAACGATGCTGTCGACGATGCTGACAGCGACGACGGGGCAGCCAATGACGGCGCCGATGCTGCTCACGCCGACGACGATGACGACGTCTTCGCGTCGGCGATGAAGGTTTTGGAAGGAGTTCGAAATGCGCGCGCAGCAGACGCGCGAGAGTCGCTCGCGCGGTACTATTTGGCACGAGTCGTGCCAGCCCAGCGCCCGCGCAAGGGCGGTCGAACGATTGCGACACGCGCGCGCGAACCATATTTGGTCGCATTCATTTTGTGAACATGTCGAAAACGCGATGGTTTCCTTAAGAGTTCGCACAAGCGCCTTCGTCAGTTTTGTTGTTGTTGTTGTTGTTGTTGTTGTTGTTGTTGTTGTTGTTGTTGTTGTTGTTGTTGTTGTTTGAAAACCGCATTGTGAAACGGTGTGTGTTTTCCCCACATGTTTCGTGGGGTTCTGGTTTTCTTCCCTGCCGCGGCGCACCCGCGTCTCCTCACCTCCCTCTCCGCCTCTCTCTCTCTCTCGCACACCTCACTCTTCCCCTCCTCTTCACAGCACTGCTCAGCACGGCTCAGCTCAGCTCAGCACAGCACAGCACGGCAAAGCACAGCGCAGCTCACCGCACAGCAGCACTGCACAGCACAGCACAACGCCACAAGGGGGTGCGCTAGGGGTGGGGGCCCTATGCGTTGTAGGCTCCCAGGGCGTGGCAGGCGTGGCATGTCCTGGACGCCGCAGGGGGTGCGCTGGTGGTGGGGGCCCTATGCGCTCCGTGCGACGCATACGTGCGACGCATAGGGCCCCCACCCCCCCAGGGGTGCGCTGGGGGTGGGGGCCCTATGCGCTGCAGGCTCCCAGGGCGTGGCAGGCGTGGCATGTCCTCGACGCCACAGGGGGTGCGCTGGGGGCGGGGGGCCCTATGCGCTACAGGCTCCCAGGGCGTGGCAGGGGTGGCATTTCCTCGACGCCACAGGGGGTGCGCTGGGGGTGAGGGCCCTATGCGTTGCAGGCTCCCGGGGCGTGGCAGGGGTGGCGTTTCCTCGACGCCACAGGGGGGGCGCTGGGGGTGAGGGCCCTTTGAGGAGGAGGACGGGGAGGTGCATCAGTGGCAACAGCAGCAGCAGCTGCAGCAGCAGACGCAGCAGCAGCAGCAGAAGCAGCAGGAGGAGGAGGAGGAGGACACCGAGGAGGAGAAGGAGGAGCAGCAGCAGAAGCACCGATGGCACACATGGGAGCTACAATTAGTATGTGGGGTTCCTCGGTAGCGTATTTTTTTCATTCGATCCCCACATGTTTCGTGGGGTTATGGTTTTCTTCCCTGCCGCGGCGCACCCGCGTCTCCTCACACTTGCCCTCCTCCGTCTTTTTCCTCTCCTCACCCGCGCTCAACACATGCACGGCAAGTACATGACACGCGCGTCTACATACAGAGGCACGCACGCACACATTCGCACACAACACACACCATACAAAGATACACACCGCTCTCCGTCTCTCTCTCTCACACACATCACTCTTCCCCTCCTCCTCACAGCACTGCTAAGCACAGCTCAGCTCAGCTCAGCTCAGCAAAGCACGGCAAAGCTGAGCACAGCTCAGCTCAGCTCAACTCAGCACAGCACAGCACAGCACAGCACGGCACAGCACAGCACAGCAAAGCTCACCGCACAGCAGCACAGCACAGCACATCACAGCATAGCACACAGGGCATTCCTTCGACGCCACAGGGGGTGCGCTGGGGGTGGGGGCCCTATGCGCTGCAGGCCCCCAGGGCGTGGCAGGCGTGGCATTTCCTCGACGCCACAAGGGGTGCGCTGAGGGTGGGGGCCCTATGCGCTGCAGGCTCCCAAGGCGTGGCAGGCGTGGCATTTCCTCGACGCCACAGGGGGTGCGCTGAGGGTGGGGGGCCTATGCGCTGCAGGCTCCCAGGGCGTGGCAGGCGCGGCATTTCCTCGACGCCGCCGGGGGTGCGCTGGGGGAGGGGGCCCTATGCGCTGCAGGCTCCCAGGGCGTGGCAGGCGTGGCATTTCCTCGCCGCCACAGGGGGTGCGCTGGGGGTGGGGGCCCTGTGCGCTGCAGGCCCCCAGGGCGTGGCAGGCGTGGCAGTTCCTCGACGCCACAGGGGGTGCGCTGCAGGCTCCCAGGGCGAGGCGGGCGTGGCATTTCCTCGACGCCACAAGGGGCGCGCTGGGGGTAGGGGCTCTATGCGCTGCAGGCTCCCAGGGCGCGGCAGGCGTGGCATTTCCTCGACGCCGCAGGGGGTGCGCTGGGGGTGGGGGCCCTATGCGCTGCAGGCTCCCAGAGCGTGGCAGGCGCGGCATGTCCTCGACGCCACAAGGGGGTGCTCTGGGAGGTAGGAGGAGGAGGTAGAGGAGGAGGAGGAGGAGGAGGAGGAGGAGGAGGAGGAGGAGGAGGAGGAGGAGGCGGAGGAGGAGGAGGAGGAGGAGGAGGAGGAGGAGGACGGGGAGGTGGGGCAGCAGCAGCGGCAGCAGCAGCAGCAGCTGCAGCAACAGACGCAACAGCAGCAACAGCAGAAGCAGCAGCAGCAGAAGCAGCAGCAGGAGGAGGACACCGAGGAGGAGAAGGAGGAGCAGCAGCAGAAACACCGATGGCACACATGGGAAATTTCGCTACCGAGGAACCCCACATACCTATGTTATTTCCTGCGTGTACCATCGACACGAATCGTATTACCAAAAGCAACACCACCACCACCAACAACAACAACTAGTACTAGTACTACTACTACTACTACTACTACTACTACTACTACTACTGCTACTGCTACTGCTACTACTACTACCACTACTACTACTACTACTACTACTACTACTACTACTACTACTACTACTACTACTACTACTACTACTACTACTACTACTACTACTACTACTACTACTACCACTACTAATACTACTACTACTACTACTACTACTACTACTACTACTACCACTTCTACTACTACTACTACTACTACTACTACCACTACTACTACGACTACGACTACTTCTACTACTACTACTACGACACGACTACTACGACTACTACTACTACTACTACTGCTACTACTGCTACTACTACTACTACTACTACTACTACTACTACTACTACTACTACTACTACTACTACTATTACTACTACTACTACTACTACTACTACTACTACTACTACTACTACCACTACCACTACTACTATTCCTATTATTTCTACTTCTACTATTATCACTAGTAGTACTAGTACTACTAGTACCACTGATACTACTAGTGCTACGAGTACTACTACTAGGGGGAATCTACTAGTACTACGAGTACTACGAGTACTAGTACTACGAGTACTAGTACTATTAGTACTACGAATACTACTAGTACTACGAGCATGTCAGGCTGCAATGCGAACAATCGAAGGGTGGGAACATCCATCTCGTAGCTCGGGTGGTGGCCGTTGGAGTACCTGTTGAGAGCCTGCCACAAGTTTGCATCGGCACCCCTCTTGGACGGTTGGAACTGTGGATCCACCGCCCGTTTCTCTGCAAACGATCTGTACCATCCGACAGCTTTCTTATCCGCCAGGGCGCACAAACAGGTCGCCGCGACCGACTGTCGCAGGCTCCGCGACCAAGGTCCTTGCCACCAACGCTCGTCCGCCTCCGCGGGCCCGGGGGAAAGCTGAGCGCGAGGAGTGCCAGTGGAACGAACAGAGGTAGCCAGCAGCAAAGCCGGGGACCGCTGCGGAGTGCAAGTCTGCATGGGCGGGGCCTTCGTTGGCGTGTCCTTCGTCGGTGTAGCCTTCGGAGGCGTGGCAAACGCGGCGGCGGGGGCCCCTGTGTCAGCCGCCGCGCTGCCGGCCTCGCGCACTCGCCGCACCTTCGCCGGCGGGCCGCCGCCGTTGTCTAATAAAAGAGCCTCCTGGGGGAATCCGCCCGACGCAGGGTTCTGCAGGTGCGCCACCAAGCACCGCCTCTTGCCGTCGTCGATCATCTCCGAGTGCCTCGCGTAGAGCGTATCGAGCCACCAATTGTGAAGCTGGCGGCGGTACGAATTCAAAGCGGACTGCACCACTCCGTTGGCGCATCTGCGGGAGGTCTCCACGCTAACCTCGCCGCCCATCTGAACCATTGCAGCCTTCATCGCCAAACATGGAGGTGGCAGCGCGTCCACGGCGATTTTGGAGGCATGGCTGCCGCGCAGGTCGGGCGGTGCTCTGAAGTAGGACTACAGGGGCGCGCCTGCGTGAGAGCGCAGGCGCGCCGAGCCGGCTTGAGCCAAGGTGTTTACAGTTGTTGACGAGATACGAGCTCCCACCCCCAGCGCACCCCCTGTGGCGTCGAGGAAATGCCACGCCTGCCACGCCCTGGGAGCCTGCAGCGCATAGGGCCCCCACCCCCAGCGCACCCCCTGTGGCGGCGAGGAAATGCCGCGCCTGCCACGCACCGGGAGCCTGCAACGCATAAGGCCCCCCTCCCAGCGCGCCCCCTGCGGCGTCGAGGAAATGCCGCGCCTGCCACGTCCTGGGAGCTTACAACGCATAGGGCCCCCACCCCCAGCGCACCCCCTGTGGCGTCGAGGAAATGCCACGCCTGCCACGCCCTGGGAGCCTACAACGCATAGGGCCCCCACCCCCAGCGCACCCCCTGTTGCGTCGAGGAAATGCCGCGCCTGCCACGCCCTGGGAGCTTACAACGCATAGGGCCCCCACCCCCAGCGCACCCCCAGCGGCGTCGAGGAAATGCCGCGCCTGCCACGCCCTGGGAGCTTACAACGCATAGGGCCCCCACCCCCAGCGCGCCCCTTGTGGCGTCGAGGAAATGCCACGCCTACCACGCCCTGGAAGCCTACAACGCATAGGGCCCCCACCCCAGCGCACCCCCTGTGGCGATCTAAAGTGCAACGCGCGCCGTGCCCTGCGCCATGGCCTGCAGAGCTGTGCTGTGCTGAGCTGAGCTGCGCTGAGCTGTGCTGAGCTGCGCTGTGCGTGTGTGTGGGGGGAGGGGGGGCGTGCGCGAGGAGACGCGGGCGCGCCGCGGCAGAGAAGAAAACCAGAACCCCACGAAACACGCGGGGAATAAAATAGGTATGCGGGGTTTCTCGGTAGCGTAAGTATATGTTATATATACATATATATACATATATATATACTGCAGGAAGCAATGTATATATCAGTGATTTGAGTGAGGATTGTCGTGCATGCGCTGTTGTGACATTTGTGTACTGCGGAGAGCCAGTGTTGGCTCAGTTCATGTTGAGGTGGAAAGGAGATTTCACCAGCCCTGTCGGGCAAGGTCCGTGGACCCCAGCTCCGCTACCCGAAGTTATCAAGATAACATGCACTTTTTAGTTCAGTACTTGCATGGTGGCGTGATTGGTTTCTTCTCCAGATGGCTGGTCCTGTGGGCGCGCGCTTGCTGGGGCGACCGAAAAAAGTATTCGGGCAATCGAGATGAGTCTCCGACTTTCAGATATCAGCTGATCAGCTACTTTGGCGCGATTGACCCGAGGTTGGCATCAGCAGTGACAGCGGCAGCCAGCCACAACACGGTCATCACGTTGACCGAGATGGAAGATGATAACAAGCAGTACGCAGCAACGATGGGGTACATTATGTCACAGTTGTTGGGAGGCAGCGCGCTCACCTTGGTGATGAACTGCGAGCAAGGAAATGGGCTGGAGCAGTGGAGACGACTATGCATGCGAGAAGATGCGGCGACAAGCTCCAACAAGGTGACGCAGCTGCAACTGTTAGTGAACACAGAGTTTTCAGGCAAATGGGAGACCCACGCCGAAGAGCTCACCAAGTTTCGGTTGGACGTCAATCGGTATCAAGAGAAGTTCAGTGAGATGATCCCGGACACCCTCATCCAGGCTATGATCAAGAAGAACGCGCCCGAGCCGCTCAGGGCACAGGTGATGATGCAAACATTCACGTCTTATCAAACTCTACGTGAGACCTGCGAGTCCTTCGCTCAGCAGATGAGCCAGCGAGACACGAAGACGGCCCAGAAGAAGTTCGACCCCAATGCCATGGACGTAGACGCCTTCGGTAAAGGTGGCAAGGGCGACCCCAAGGGGAAGGGCTACGGCAGGACAGACATGAAGGGCGGCAAGGCGGGCGGCCAAAAGGGCGCAGGGGGCCGAGGCGGCAAAAGCGACGGCAAAGGCAAGACAGAGAGTCAGAAGGGAGAGGTGAAGTTCTTCGACGGATGGTGCTCTAACCCACGCTGTGGAAAATATGGGCACAAGATGGCGGATTGCAGGGAGTACGAAGGCGGCGCGTACCAATCTGGAGGAGGTCAACGGTCCGTGTCAGAGGTCAAGCCAGGATCTTCACAGCCACCTGGATCGGGCACAGCAAGTACGGTCCATCCAGGCGATTCAGCATCACAGATGTCGGCGCCTACACAGGCCACAACGCGTGTGCCTGGACGGGCGCAGGCGGCAGTACTACCAAAAGACGAAGCGGGTTGGATTTTTGCGTTCACGGACGACCACGACGGGGACGAATGCGATATGCTCGTTGACAGTGGAGCTCGCACTCAGGTTGTACCAAAGACTATGACGGAGGGGTGCGAACCCACGGGCGAGCCAGGTCAGTCTCTGCGATCGATTACTGGTAAGGGTATACGGACATGGGACAAGCGCACGTTGACTGGAGAGGTCTTCGATTCAAACGCGACGATCAGGGCGAAGTTCAACGTCGCTCCAGCTGAAGTCCGTGGAGGTGCTCTTTCAGTCGCGGAGATGAGCGATGCAGGTTATTCAGTGCACTTTGACCCTGATGGGGCCAAGATGTTCAGAAGCAACAAGAATGTGCAGCATGAAATCGACAAAGCTCTGGAGTCTACTGTTTCACTCCAGCTACGTCGGAAGGTGAATGCATTTCTTCTTCCGATGAAGTTCAGGGATCCGACGGGCGACGAGTCCATCATCGGAGACGTCGACGAACAACCTGAGAAGGGGGGCGCGCAGATGCAGGTCAGCAGCGGAGCGGCTAGTTCACGTGATGGCCCACGTGGTGCCGCTGGTGGGGCCCAGGATTCGCTAGGGACGCCCGCCGCACTTGGTCTCAAGAGGCCAGTTCAAGTGTTGGGAGAACTTGTCAGAGCGCACATTCGGAGAGGTCATGTACCTTTCGAGGCTTGGTGTCAGGAGTGCATGATGGGAAGGGGGCCAGAAGACCCTCACCGCGCAAGGGATCCAAACGCATCGGCTAATCCAGTTGTCTCATTTGACTATGGGTTTCCCAGTCTGAGCGAAGATGGCGCTGGTCACAAACTCACCCTGGCGGTGGGCAAGGACCGAAGGACTGGGTACCTCATGGGAGTTGTTGTCGAGGCGAAAGGGAACCAGAGCTACGCCATAGCAGCCATCAGCGAGTTATTGGACGAGCTGGGCTACATGAGCATGGAGGTGCAGTTGGACGGTGAGCCTGCACTGGAGGCCCTCATGAATGGGGCTGTGTCTGAGCGTATCAAGAAGCTTGGCAAGGAGGCTGCAAAGGCTCAACCCCGAGTGCGGCTGGTTCCGAAAGGAAGCCATGCGTCTCAAGGAGGAGCTGAGAGTGGAGTCAAGCCTGTAGCAGGTCTTGCCAGGACTGGGCGTCTGGCTCTGGAGAAACGTTACAACATGAAGTTCACGGAGGATATTCCCGTCATTCCCTGGATGATACGTCATCAGATATTCTGCCACAACAGATTCCAGCGGAGGAGGAGCAGCGGTCGCACATCTTTTGAGGAGTTGAGATTGGCACCGTATACATCACCCATGCTGGAGTTCGGGGAGACGGCTACCGGTAAGGAACACACCGAGCTGCAGGACAAGCTGGGCACGGCCTGGTGCAAAGGAATGCGGCTTGGACGCAGCGCGAAGAGTGACGCTCACACCATAGGTGCAGCAACTGGGATAGTTCAAGCCAGGACGGTGAAACAGCTTTCGAAGGGGGAGAGTTTCGATACGGAGATTCTCGGAGCTATGCGATGGACGCCGTGGAAGACCTCAGTGAAGGCTGGAGTCTATGACGGCGAGAACTGGCAGCCAACGGAAGGATGTCCTGGGTGTGAGTACGCAGCAAAGGGTCAGCACGGACGCGGCCGACCACCACGCCACAGCAGGACACGCCAGCAACGTCGGGCCGAGTATGAGAAGACTGTTGCCAGCAAGACCGAGGAGCAGCCCAAGGTCGTCGTGGTTCCAGTGCCCGCGATCAGCTCCGAGGCAGACCATGGAGATCAACAAGCACCAGCAGGGCCAGAGCCAGCGCAAAGTCGAGATCCAGTTTCGGAGGTCCGGCAGCAGGTGCATAGGATCGAGAGGAGGCTTCGTGGCAAGCAGGAGGCTCCGACCCCAGGATCGTCTAGCAAACGGGGAGCTGCTGACGCAGATCTTGGTGAAGGCGGCCCTGGGGGCCCACCTGGCAATCGAGGTCTGGTGGGAGCCATCGAGGACATGAGTACGGAGGACCTCAAGAGGCTCGTGGCAGGCTTCAGCGCCGAGGAGATGATGAGGCTTGTGGCCGAGGTCGACAAGGAGATGAAGGACGATAGCGAGTTCAGCGTCGTGATGGGCTGGACGGAAGACGACGAGTGGGAGGCGAAGCAGTGCGAGTTGGATCGGCTCGACAACTAGGACGTGTGGGAGCTCACCCTCAGGGACCCTCAGGGGCCCAAGGCTCTTACGTGGACATGGGTCTTGGAGATGAGGAGTGGCGAGCTCAAGGCAAGGCTTTGTGCGAGGCCATTCGGTAAGCAGATCAGCAAGAGCAAGGGCGAGCTGTATTGCCCCACTCCACTTTCGTTTCCACTCAAGTTGTTCATGGTGTACGCTATCGTCAAAGACTTTGCGATGTACTTCTTCGATATATCTCGAGCGTTTCTGTATACACCTATTCGGGAGTTTGTTTATGATGAGATTCCGAAGGAGTACTGCCACTTACCAGATAGTTCAGATTGGGTTTTCAAGCTCAACAAGACAGTTTATGGACCCAGCGAGGCAATGATAGATTTCGATGACCACTTCGAGAACATTGCTACAGGACGGAGTGATGAATCAAAGGTGACTTTAAAGAGGTTTCTGTCAGATCCGTGCACGTTCGCAGACAAAACCAATCAGGTGGCGATGTCCAAGCATGTCGATGACGGTGCACTGGTTGGGCCTAGAGTTTCAGCCAGCAGAGTTTCGGAGGAGCTCGGCGCACACTTTCTGCTGAAGGTTTCGGAACTTACGGTCGGTGGTCCAGAGATCAAGCATCTTGGACGTGGCTGGCTCCGTACCCCCGAGGGTATTCAAGTCCGTATGTGACCCGCTATTGTGAAGAAGCTACTCGACTCTGAGCCCAATGATAAGAAGACGAGCCCAATACCTGGAACCAAGAATGAGAGGAAGGTCGAGAGCGAGGAGGAGTTGGACGCAAAGGCGGCCACGAGGGTCAGGAGCACCAACGGTCTCAACATGTTCGTTTGCTTAGAGAGGCCCGAGTGCCAATACGCGGCGAAGGAGTGCTCGAGGGGGATGTCACGACCAACGGTGCAGGACCAGACGAGACTTATACGCATCATCAGGTTCATTCGAGCTCATCCGTCGTCGGTAACATGTATGTATCCAGACAGTGGTGAGTTCAGGATCATAGGACGTGCAGATTCAAACTGGGCTGATGACCCAATCGGAAGGAAGTCTACCAGCTGTGGTCAGTTGTTTCTCAATGGAGCTTTGATCATGCAGTTTGTCAAAACACAAGGGGCCCCAGCATTATCGTCACCCGAGGCCGAGTTCAACGCGCTCGTGCACGTCGGTATCGAGGCGAGGGGGGCCCAGACATATCTCAAGGAGCTCCTGGACGACACAGTGCCTGTGACGCTGGAGAGTGACAACTCTAGCGCGCTCACGAATGTCGGGAAGAAGGGGGTTGGTAGGATGCGCCATATCGAGCTGAAGGACCTGTGGATCAAGGACCTCGTCGCACGGAAGGCGGAGACGAAGGTCAGCACCAACAAAGTCCATGCCGAGGAGAATACAGCAGACATCGGGACGAAGCATTTGTCGAGGATCGATGTCATGAAGCATCTGACGGCAATGAGGGTATGGCTTACTGGAAAAGGTGAAGTTGGAGGAGTTTCGAGTTCAGACAACGACAAGAAGGGCCAGATCGGTAAACCTGCGCTGGAGCTGATGGGTGCACTTACCCAATGCTTGGTGGGTCTTGGTGCGTTTCTTCAAGTTGGACGCGCAGATGCTACTGAGATAGTTAAAGGTGACTACCAGCCAGTCGCGATCTCAAGCCCTGCAGATGATGAGAGCCATTTTGGCGTTTCCACAACGGTCGTGATGATGATGCTCACCCTTTTGAGTGTTATCGCAGCGGGTGCAGTCTTCAAAGTCAAGCAGCACACTGACCGTATCACGCAGCCAGCACAGAAAGATGCCTCAACTCAGTACAGCCTGAAGGACACGATGAAGAATGGAGCTACGAGCAAGATCGTGGTCAATGATCTTCGGGCTATGTTCGCAGCTATGACTATAGACAGTGGACGGGAGTTTCTACGACTACGGCGAGTGGATCGGGCCGTCTCGACATATACAAAGGCGACGGTGGTCGAAGCATGCGTGGCGACCGCCCTCAACGAGATAAGGCAGGACAAGATCTACAGTGTTGATGGGTTTGTCGGGATTTGGCACCCTCACTCGCTGGCCAGGATTCGATATTGATATGTTTCCAGATTACGTGCCCGATCTTGGCATGAAGCTGCAGATGGGCCCGAGGAGGAGTGCAGGAAACAAGGTATATACCAGTGATTTGAGTGAGGATTGTTGTGCATGCGCTGTTGTGACATTTGTGTACTGTGGAGAGCCAGTTTTGGCTCAGTTCATGTTGAGGTGGAAAAGAGATTTCACCAGCCCTGTCGGGCAAGGTCCGTGGACCCCAGCTCCGCTACCCGAAGTTATCAAGATAACATACACTTGTTAGTTCAGTACTTGCATATGTATATGTATATATAAACACTCGATTTTGAAATCGCTGCAACACCGCAGGTTTTTGGATAATGTCGGCATGCGCGCGCGGCGAGGCGCGCGTGTGCACTTCGTCCCGCTGATGCAAGGGAGCCTTGAAAACTGAGTGGTTTTGTGATATGCGAGTGCGCGAGCATAATATGTTGCGCAGAGGATAGCCGGGGGGGGGGTCGGTGCCGGCTCGGCTGGGGGGACTTCATATTTCCCATGGACGAGGGGGCAGAAACGCATGTAACTTGCAATGTGACAAGGGGGGGCGATGAACCCGAGGGGGGGGGGGGGCGTAGATTCTAACATGTTTTTAGAACGGAGAACTCACCCTGCCGAACTTGATGTTGCCGACGCCACTGCGCGCGCAATCGCCCCGCCCGCCCACCCGCAACTTGTTTTTTGCAAAAAACTAGCGGCGGCGATTGCCATGAGTGCTTCGCGTTGGCAGGTGCATCTCTGCGGCCGCGCTTGCCCGCGCATGCTCGCGCGCGCAGCGGCCAGCTACTGCGGCGCGCCGACGCGAACGTGGCATCATGGCAACGTCGACAACGGGAGACGCGATGACGAATACAGTGATGATGGTGGCGATGTTGGCGATGACGACGGCACGTGCCAGGGGGCACTTCAGTGCGAGTCGTCGACTTGGGCGGGCGCGGTATCCTGGCAACGTAGACGACGGTAGACGCGAAGATGGCAGTGTCGATGCTGGCGACGATGCTGACAGCGACGACGGGGCAGCCAGTGACGGTGCCGATGCTGATTGCGCCGACGACGATGACGGCGCCCTCGCGCCGGCGATGCAGGTTTTGGAAGGAGTTCGACGCGCGCGCGGGCGACGCGCGAGAGTGGCCCGCGTGGTTCTTTGACGCGGATGCCCCCCCCCCCTCTCCAAGGTGCGCGCGCAAGGGCGCCGGAATTATGTCGGCATGCGGAGCGAAAGGCCCGCTTGACAGAACTTAATCAAAATGTTAAAAACTCTACGGTTTTCTGAAGGATTCGCAAGAGCGCGATTGAGTTTTTTTGCTGCGCGCGGATGCTGCGACACCGTGTGCTTTGGCATGAGTTCGCGACGTCCGGTTTTGATGCCCTTTCGAAGCCGACGGTTTTCGAAGGATTTCGGCACGCGCGCGCGACGACGTGCGCGCGTGCATTTCGTCTTATTTCTCGCGGCTGATTTACGCGGCAGCACTCGCGCAAAGGCTCTCGAACAGTTTCGACGCGCGCGCGAAACCCCATTTGGAAACATGCAACTGCACGTTTGGAAATGCCATGAGACAGATTCGCAAGAGCGCGAGAGCATTGCCTTTTGAAAAGCCCGAGCTGCGAAACCACGTTTTCATATATATATATATATATATATATATATATACATACATATACACATCTATATATAGTTGGTTTCGGTGTTCGGTGTTTGAAATCCTCGCGGGGCGTGAAGTCTTGAAGGATGTCAGCATGCGCGCGACGACGCGCGCGTGTGCTTCTCGTCCTTGTTCTTTCTCCCGAGCATATGTGGTCATGGGCTTTCGTTTTAAAGAGACGGCTCCCCGCGCCCCCCCCCTCCCGCCTCCTCCTGCTCCTCCTCCTCCTTCTCCTCCTTCCTCCCCCTCCTCCCTTCTCCCAGTCCTTGCCCCTGCCTTCATGGTGCTTCTGTTTCGGCGCGCCTCATCGCGCGCTTCGCGGCCCCATGGGGGGCCCCGCCTAAGGTCCCAGAGGCGCAGTTCGCATGGCGCCGCCGCCCCATTTTACTGGCGCGCCCTTAGCAAGTTTCGTGGTCCCATAGGGAGCTTCACCTAAGGTCTCGGCGGCGCAGTTCGCATGGCGCCGCCGCCCCATTTAGGCGCGCCCCTCGCGCGTTTCGCGGCCCCAATAGGGGGCGCCCACCTAAGGTCGCAGCGGCGCAGTTCGCATGGCGCCGCCGCCCTTTTTGGCACACCCCTCGCGCGCTTCGTGGCCCCATAAGGGGGGCCTACCGAAGGTCCCAGTGGCGCAGTTCGCATGGCGCCGCCGCCCCCTTGAGGCACATCCCTCACACGTTTCGCGGCCCCGCGCGGAGCTCCATATAGAGGCGCCAGCGGCGCAGTTCGCACGGCGCCGCCGCCCCATTCTACTGGCGCGCCCCTCGCGCGCCCCGTGGCCCCATAGGGGGCCCCACCTAAGGTCCCAGTGGCGCAGTTCGCACGGCGCTGCCGCTCCATTTCGGCACGCCCCCCACGCTTTGCGCGACCCCGCAGGGAGCTCCACCTAAGGCCCCAGCGGCGCAGTTTGCGTGGCGCCGCCGCCCCGCTGTGGCCCACTCCTCGCACGTTTCGTGGCCCCGCGGTGAGCTCCACCGAAGGCCCCAGCGGCGCAGTCCGCATGGCGCCGCCGCCCCATTGTGGGGCATTCCTCACGCGTTTCGTGGCCCCATTAGGAGCTCCACCTGGAAGTCCCAGTGGCGCAGTTCGCACGGCGCCGCCGCCCCATTCTACTGGCGCGCCCCTCGCACGCTTCGTGGCCCCATAGGGAGCTCCACCTTAGATCCCAGCGGCGCAGTTCGCATGGCGCCGCCGCCCCATTTTGGCACGCCCCTCGCCCGCTCCGTGACCCCATAGGGAGCCCCACCTCAGGTCCCAGTGGCGCAGTTCGCATGGCGCCGCCAACACCCCTCGTACGTTTCGTGGCCCCGCTGGGAGCTCACCCCAAGGTCTCAGTGGCGCAGTTCGCACGGCGCCGCCGCCCCACTTTGGGACATCCCTCAGACGTTTCGTGGCCCCACACGGAGCTCCACCTAAGGTCGCAGCGGCGCAGTTCGCATGCCGCCGCCGCTCGCGCAGGCCGCCGACAGGTCTGCCCCTGCGACGAACAGGAAGGACGCCGCCAAGATGATGAACTGTGCCAGCCCGAAGACACCGGTGGCATGCGCGGGCTGCTGCTGGCGCACGCGGGCGCGCGGATCCGGTTCCTGGAGGCGCTGGATCTCAAGAACTGCCTCGTCAAAGGATGCCGATGGGGCAGATCGCGCGCACTTTAAGGGTAGCTCTCTGGGAGATGTTACAGTATCGGGAGCATAGCTCGCGCGCCGCTGCCTTGGGCTCAAGGCACGCGCGCCCTATTTGCCCGGACACCGCGAGTGTTCGCTAGGTGCTGGAAAGATCATTACATCGATCTTATCCTATCTTACCCATCCACCCCTCATACTGTACCTTCACAGCAGAGCGATGGATGCAATTTGCCAGGCTATATGCCCTATTTGAGTTACCAGGCTCACTTTCGACTTGGTAGCGGAGCTGGCCGCACTCTCGTGTGGTCAGCTCTTGCTCTTCTTAGCCTCATATTCTTCGGCACGATCTTCGTGACCACCTACCACCCTGCGCCACCACTCCCAGTACGTTTACGAGGATCTATTCAAGAGCAAGAAGCAACACGAGAGGTACGACGTCTAGACGACCAAACTGGTACCATATACGCTTCATCATTGCGTTACTACCAACCGCTCGGCAACGAGCTAACAGCGCAATACTTGAAGCAAGGGCGGGGAGACCCGCCAGACAGAGCGCCTCGAAGACTCGACAAGGCGCTACCCCAGCGCGACAACGCGCATCATAACCGTCCTTCGTTACACATTCTCGGGCTAATCGTTTTCGCTATTATATGGTTCGCGCTGGGGGCAGCAATCGGACACATGCGTCGTGGAGATAACAGCACCGATGGGCAAACACATGGCCCATATTGGGACCCTCAAGGTAATGTACCTTTTCGTGAGTACATCTACGAGGTCAACGCATGGCTCAACGTTACAAGCGGACGTATGACGCCACAGGCCCAAGCGGCCGCAATACAACGCGGCCTAGGTGGCCTAGCGAGGACACTCGCCATGAGGGTACCGCCTGACATTATAAACTATGGTGCTGACATTGATGGGGTCCACACAGACCCAGTAACTTACATCATGTTCCTCCTCAGCATGAAGTTCGAACGCCTGGAAGATGAGCGACAGCTCACTTCCGGCACACAACTCATCGACTTCCATGTGCCTCACGGGGAACGAATCGATGTCACTCTTACCCGATTCGAAATGGCCCGACTTGAGGCGCAGTCGGTGGGATTCGACCTTCCTAACTTCCAACTGCTAACCACTATCCTATTCCG
Source organism: Prorocentrum cordatum (assembly GCA_963575745.1). NCBI lineage: Eukaryota > Dinophyceae > Prorocentrales > Prorocentraceae > Prorocentrum > Prorocentrum cordatum. The sequence goes on along the minus strand of CAUYUJ010015584.1, from coordinate 277,998 downwards.
CGCCTTAGGCGTCGGCAGCCAGAAAGCCATGCAACTCTTACAGCCACTCAACCACCAAATGCCTCGAACACAACAACAGTATGATGAGTTGCTGGAGAGGATGCGTTCGATAGGCCACCTATCCGAACGGTCTCCTGGTAACATAGGATCTGTGTTTGGAAGGGGAAGGGGATCTGGTAGTGGAAATTTCTACACTACCTTGACCACTGAAGCCCAGCCTGGAAACGGGCCCTCAAGCATATGGGCCGATGACCCAGGAGAATCCACTGCTTTATTAGCAGGGGATCGATCACAACCAAGCTGGGCAACCAGCCCTCCTTCTAGAGAACCACAACCACACCGCTCGTTATGGGGGGAATCAAATCCCCTAACCGACGGTGTATCCACCTATTTAGGAGACGAAGACTTCGACTCCGGCACCGATACAGACACTATATCATCAGATGGTGTTGAAGCTCTAGATTGGTCAGATATCATGAATATGGATAACGACAATCAGCGTGCTGAGCATTTATTCTGGCTGTTACAACAGGCTAAACGAAGGTGGAGGAGGTTCACACGAAAACCAGTGCGTCGTGTTAGAAGGAGGATACGCAGAAGTTTTAAAGGAAAGGGTAAAGGCAAGCGTGGTCGTCGGAGGTTGAACGGGCGAGGTATCGCGGCATTTCTCCAGAGGCTCTCAGATGAACAACATGATGAGATATTCTTTGGGGGAAAAGGCCGTGGTAAAGGCCGTAGAGAGACCTCAGGTAAAGGTAAAGGTAGGCGGGGAAACCCGCGAGGTAGAGACGGCCAGGTTCTCAAATGCCATGAATGTGGTAGTTCCGATCATCTTGTGCGAGATTGTCCAGCGAAGGGAAATGGAAAGGGCATGTCGTCCGAAGTCCATTTTGGCTCAAGTGCACCATCCATTGAATATCTGAGCCTCCAGGACTTTGAGGCTATGGAACAGATATTTTTCACTTGGGCAGTTGGCATGGACAACATCGACGAGCTCGAAGGGTATGGTCATGGATTGTATGCGTACTACCTCGAGTACGTCCGCCGGTTCGTCACGGGCAGTAACGAACTCACTCCCGTGGAACACGGTACGCTTGGAAACGAGCCTCTTTCTTTCTTCGACTGGATGTTCGGGAACCCAGGCAACATCATGGCCTACGAGAGCGACGACGAGGACACCACTATAGAGGCTTCGCCTTCCGAGGTTCAACGGAACCTCGAACCTCCACCCGAAATCCCGCCTGGAAACAGGCCTTCTTTGATGGGAGAATATCCCCAGACCACTGAAGACTTAATTGAAATGGAGTCTCAGGCATTTGTTCAGGCCTTCATTGCAGGCGAACCAGATATTCCGTTCATACCTCCTGGTTCGCTTGCTCCAGGCGAATATGGACCACGTACCCTTTTGCAGACCCTCATGAGGATGCATGAGATACTTACAATTGGTTATCCTGAGAGTCAAGAACACATCGAAGCTGGCATCATGACAGAACAGGATAATGATGCTTGCGGTAGTTCAGAGCTGCTTTTGGCAGCTCTGACTCTCATTGACAGCGTGTATCCTCAGGAAGTGCAGAGACACTTGATATACTCCCGTGGTAGATGGCGTCGTGCTCTGGAAATGGCGATGGCTATGCGCGGTCATGATCTTCCTCCGCCAGGATGGGGTCTCCAGGCGGTGGGAATGAGGCCAAACCATACGGCCATGCGTAACATTGCTGGGCAGCCTATGCTCGGCGACGAGCCTGAGCCGACAACAATGCCTCCTACTCCGGGACAGCCGAGCGACGCCCAGACGCCGGCTATGCAGGGAAACCTGCCTGTACCAGATACGCCAATGGCCATCATCATTGGTAGTTCGACATCAGAAGAAGTAGATGGCGATGGCTGCGGGTTAGATGAGGATGATGTCACCATCCTCATGATGGACGTGAATGGTGAGGAAGAGGTTGATTTCGACCCTGATGAGTCTGAATCATCATCACCATCGGCACAAGCGCCACTTGCGCCGAGCTCTACACAGCAGGGAGACCCGCCTCCATCGGATGATCCATCTGGGATCGCACAGGAGCCCTCTCAGGCACCTCCACCGGGTGCCGCTCCTGCTGCATCGGCAGCTTCCTCTGATGAGAACACCAGAAGATCTCGTTCCCATACGCGCGTCAGAGAAGAGCCACATCCACAGGCTCGACTTCCTCGTGAGTGGAGACAGGCTGGCCCAAAAGAACACGCTCTCAGGAGAGGTGGCCAGCTACTTCCGTACAACGACCCAAGACGCCGAAAAGGGGAACACTCGGCCTTCGGCCAGGGCAACCCTGCCTATAGGGACAGTGATGGCAAGCCCATCCGCGGAGGCTATCAGCTTGCAACAAACATCCGCCGCCCTGAAATTCAAGAAGTGCTGACTCAGTTACGAGATATTATCGCGGCGCGCAAGCAGCATAGGCCTCACGCAGCATGCGGACCTTGTTCCCGGCCGTTCCAGAATCGCAGGCCAGGATGCCCTGTAGGCAACAACGAAGGCCTGAGCCCCAACAGGGGCAAAACCCCTCCTAAAGAGGGCCATCCGCCACTGATTCCGATGACGGAGGACGAGCTCGCGGAAGTGAATCGTCGTCTCGGGATCTTGAGCCACTTGGATCCGAAAGAAGAAGAAAAGCCTACCCCGGTTCCAAGGGGACTGGTAGCCATGACCCAGAAAGAGAAAGACGCGCTCTTCAGTCTTCCTAGTATGCGAGGAAACTCGCCTGGCGTCTCTAGCCAGTCCCAACAACCAGAACCGATAATCAAGGATGAGATAAAGGCTCAACGTGTGGCGGAGGATGAGGAGCGTATGCGTACAGCAGAAGACCGCACTCGCGAGGCAACTCGCAAGATGTTGGAAGATTCTAGTAAGATCTACATGAAGAGGGCTACGAGGCCCCCACTCCCACTAACTTCGAAGGCCATGAGTGAACCCCCGACACCTAAGCCGTCCCCGGTGCCGAAACCGAAGACGAGCCCTCAGGACCCTGGGCCAGACGTGCATATGGAGGTGCCTCGATCTGCGCCGCCGAAGCCGCCGATTGGCGCAACTCCTCCACAAGCGTCTGTGCCCAAGCAGCAACCTCAGGACCCGATGGAGGAACGAAGACGCCCGCTTAGTCGCAGCAGTTCCATTGCGAAAAGGGCGGCAGCTTTCGAGCGCAGTGGGTATGCACCTGCGCCAGTTTCGCCTGTGGCGGCTCGTTCCAGGAGGTCCGATGAAGGAGCTATGTCGAGGGGTACCTGGGTGCCGAAGATCAGGGGCAGCGTCAGTCGCGCATCTCCGCGGGGAAACCCGCCAGGCGCTGCCGCCGCAGCTTCCTCCTCTTCTGGAGCCGCAGCCTCTTCAGCAACAGAGGTTCCGATGCGGGGAAACCCGCCAGTGGTTCAGCTGCACCACCCAGGTGACACGTCCTTCACTAGTGGGACTCCAAATGTGATCAGGGATAGACTTGCGCTTCGGAAGCTCCCACCGATACGCTCGGTGGATGAGACATTCATGAAGGAATGCAGGAAAGCTGGAATCCTTCCCACATCCAATGATATTCTCAAACAGCTGAGCAAAGCTCTCAGCAGGATATGCAGACATGCGCCAGACAAGCAACACAATCCTGTGTGGCGCTTGGAATCTTTCGATGATCATGATGGTTGGGCTAACCTAGTGAAACCCGTTGACCATTATCCGTGGAACACAGGTCAATCAAGACATGCTGGGTATAGCCCAAAGTATGACGAGGCCAAGGTCATCAACGAGCATCTATGTAGGCGCTCGGTTGACCAACTGGCAGCCATCATGATGTCAGTTGTTCATGTTCGTGAACCAGACGGAGAAGAAAAACAACGCCTCCAGTTCAAGGTGTTAATGCGGGACTCCGGCGAGCCCGCTATCTTCATCCGCGCCTCTCAGGGGCATTCATGGACATTGAAAGCTCCATGGTCGCTGTACAGCTACATTGTACTGTGCGACCAACCTGCCGGGAGACCGGCCCCATGCCCTGAAGTCGCCATGCATGGCACTCGATGGCATGCTTTCGAAGGTATTATGTGGCACGGCCTGTCCTGTAGACCTGAGCACAACACGAAGAAAAAGGGGACAGGCCGTTCGCACATTCACTTCGTGCCGACAGTTCGCCGCCGTGCCGTGAACAGTGGGTGGGACCCAGATTCAGACATCATCATCTTCGTAGATTGGCGTCAGGCCATACAAGATGGTATGAAGTTCTGTTGGTCCGATAACGGAGTCCTCTTGTCCGAGGGAGATAACGGTATCATTGAACCGTATTACATCTCTCATGTAGAGGATCTGACCACAGGAAGGCAATGGCGTAATCCAGAGTATTTGGGGAGCCGCCATGCGCGAGTCTCTGTCGCAACGATGTCTGCTCCTGACAGGTGGGCTGACGTTGGTACTTCCAGCGTTAAGTACCAGTGGTCCCAAGACCAAGAGGGCGTCGACCCCCCCATGGTCTACCCCCACAGGGAAGTTGGGGACCACTACAGCCCTACCCAGCTGGGAAACCAGCCTGAGATCTATCGGATCTTCATGATTACCGAGAGTGAGGCCGGGAGCGCGGCTCCAAGCCGTGCCCCAAGCCAAGGGCCTAGTGCCGTGTCTTGGCAGGCCATTAGTACCTCGGACCTGGATCAGATCGCAGCCGCGCTGAACCCTGACCAGGTAGAACAGCTGGCGGACAGGTTATACCAGCAGGATCCCTGGGCCGCAGGCCAGGGAGCAATGTCCGCTATGGCTACGAGAAATCGTCAGGCCATGCAGGGAAACCTGCCTACAAGCGGACCTGCTCGGTTTGAACCAATGCATGGAAGCCCTACTCAGAGCATGCACACTCCAAGGGGCATGACTCCATTGGGCACACCACCGGCACAATCCCCATTCGGGACACCTGTCCGCCCTGCCGCAAACGGCACACTCATGGAGAGGATAGCTGCGGCTAGGGCTGATCACAGCACAGCCCTCCTCAACATGATGCCGCCCGGCACGCCAACGAGTCAGCAGGGAAACCTGCCTGGTACACCAAGCCACCACAGGGCGGGTGTACCTGACGACTATCGCTCAAGAGTGGCGGCCGCGGTGCAGCAGGTGCAGAACCATAATCTGCCTCACCCAAGTGGGCAGAGGTGGAGGCCAGCCTGGTCCTGGGAACCTGAGGGTCCCAACCCACGGGACCCTGCTCGGCAACGAGCCTTTATCCCGGCATTCAACGCCCATCCGAGCATGTCTCAGGGCCAGAGGCCACCACCAACGCAGATGAATCCGCCATTATACCCTGACGGGTCAAGGGTTCCGAACAAATTTGTTCGTGAATTGGCGGATCAGATGCGTAACCTCACTAATGTGCGCTGCAGCGACCATTCCATGTACCCGCACATGGCCTTTATGCCTTCACCAACATCACCAGAGGTGGTTGTTCAGCCCACTGCCCATTCAATATCGTCTGGCAGTAGGGGCGTGCCTGACTACATCAGGCAGACACACCACACTCAGCAGGCATGTTTCAGGAGGAGGCAGGCGGTGCAAAGCGTACGGGATCAGTCACGTGCAGCTGCACTTGATGTGGTGAGGAACAGGGGCTCACCTTTGCGAGGAAACTCGCCCGCCGTGACTCCTACCACTTCCATGCCAAATGTCGAAGTGCAGGAAGTGCTGAATCCAACGGGGACACCCCCATCAGCCTTCATGCCCTCCGAGACGGTATTGGAGAGGCAGCGGCGGGTATATCCCAGGGTAGCAGACGTAGAAGTCTTCACTGGGATGGAAGATACCTGCGCGGTATGCCTCGAAGAATTTCAGCCCAGGGATAGCGTCTACCGCCTGAGGTGCAATCACCTATTCCACGAGGGATGCTGGAATTCTAATGTGGTGGGCCACGTCGCAAATCAGCGTGAGGGAGATCCCCAGCAGCCACCATGTGCTATCTGTCGAGCACCTGGCATTGTAGCATCATCCTTCCCATGGACCGGCTCCTTTAGTCAGACTCCTGAGCAGTCAGCGAGAGAGCTGCGGGAGCTGAGGAGCATGGTGGAGGAGATGACGTCCAGGATGCTAGCTATGCAGACAGTTCCGTCACAACAGCAGGGATACCTGCCTGAAGAGGTAAGGCCGCCTATGGAAACGGGATATTTTGATCAGCTTATCCCGATGACGGCGCCTCAGCAGGGAAACCTGCATGATACTCCTCAGATGTCTCCCCAGAGTGGAGGCGAGGCTGAGATGTCACTGGACCCTGATCAGCTGCGCGAGTTGCGTGTGCGACATTTCCAGAATCAGATGGATAATACGCACACAACATTTATGCTAGATGCCAATAATCCTGAAACTGATAGTCCGTCGTTAGACCTATCAGAATCCTCAGCGGCGTCAGCAGCAACAGCAGCCAGGGCCGTCCACATCTCAGCGACGAATGAGGAGTTCGAGGAGTGGCTGCGGTACCGGGATCACGTCACGAACGAGGGGCTGCAAGACATCGCCCTTCACTCGTACCTAACGCTGATAAGGCGCACTACCCGCGAGCAGTATATGAGCATACGTGATGAGTATGCCAACTGGCGGGAGGAGCGTGGTGATCACGCCCAGCACGTGTCGTACTTCCAGTACATTGACCTGGCACGCATGGCCGAGAGCGAGTCGCATGCCAGTGTCGTGCGGGGTAACCCGCCAGGGAGTACGAATGTGCCGCGGGGAAACCCGCCTACCGACACAGCCGACACTTCAGAAACTGTGCACATCAAGCAGCCGAGTAAGACGTTCTTGGATGATGGTGGAAATTCCATACTCATCGACGTCGGTTCGAAGATCAACATCATGGGCGAGAACACGAGCCGTAAGTTCGTCCAGGCTGCCGAGGCACATGGCCGTACTTGTACGTTCGAGCCCCGCTCTCGTTTGAATATCAACGGAGTGGGAGAAGGGTCGGCCCCAGCGGATACCGTAGGCACATTCAGTATTGCCTGCGAGTACCAGGGGTCGGCCCAACTCGATTCATACAAGACGAACATTGTGTCAGGCTGTGGTAAGGACCTGCCAGCCATCCTAGGTCTCGATAGTATGCAGGACAAACGCACGATCATCGTGCTTGAACGAGGCCAGGAAAAGCTGATATTCCCTGGTAAGGGGCAGGTCAAAATGGAGCTCCCAGAAGGCTCCAAAATCATGCCGACAACAAAGCTGCCGTCAGGGCATCTGTCGATCAGGTGTGATTGTTTTGGAGCTGCGGGGCAACCCGCCTCGAGCTCAAGCAGCACGTCCTTCCAGACAGTGCTGACAGGCGAGCCGACCCCAGCGCAGGAACGCAATCAATTGCAGGGAAACCTGCCCCAGGGGTTGATGGAGACGCTCGCCAAGGCCACCATGCGAGGCGACAACATCGACGATCTCGAGACGTTCGATTGTTTTGTTGCCAGGACACTGGCCCTGCATGGTGGTAGTGTACCCATGGACGCTGTACAGTCCCGCCGTAAAATAGTGATGGGATACACTAATCGTGAATTGCATACGGTCAGCGACGCTAGGTCCAAAGGCGTGCTGAAACAGCTGATGGATAATCCATCGATGCTGACAGCATTTGCGGAGCAATCCGCCTCTGAGGCCACGGCGCGCTGCAGTGCTGAGCTCCAGCATCTGAGGGAAGCCCAGATGCTGGCAGATATTGTAGGCACATCTTCTTCATCTTGAAGATGGCAGGGCGACGTCGCCCCCTCGTCGTCTTGCCTGTTGGCTGAAAAGCCGGGGGGTAACAAGGACAGCGGGGTAACCTGCCTTAGTAAGAGGGCTTTTGTCATCGAAGATACGAGGGAGGCATGTGCCGACCTCCGCACACGAGGTTATATTTGTGATCGTATTTCCCACAACGAACTTATGACAAGCGTGGGCACAAACTACCTAGGTGCGGTGATCAGTGGAGATTACACTCTCATATGGATTAGTACTCCGGGTGACCCGTACGTACGAACTCCAGGAAAGAGAGTGGCCCCACATTGGTCACGTATCCAGAACCTGTTGATTAAAGCCAAGAAACTCCGCATGAAAATTATAATATTTGGTCCCCCAGGATATGTTTGGAAGGTATCTCCAGTACGTGATACCCTGGAAGATCTAAAGTTGTCAGTAATACGGATGCGTCTGTGTCATTTCGGTATTCGGTTCAATATGCAAGACAGTACACCAAGCGGTACCTATATGCAGGTAGCATCATCTATACCGATCAGCTCGAAGCTGTGGACATGTACCTGTAAGCAGGCCATACCACAACATGTGTTGGATTGGTACGGCCATACAGTACGACATGCTGAATGGCGGGCTCAGACACGTACTATACTCATCCGTCACTTGAACGACAAAATCCTGGGGAGCACCACCGCGCACGGAAACGTGCCCGTATACTTAAATACGTATACACGTACAGACCATAATACCCGTCACTACGTGACGACTCATAAGGGAGGACCAAAATGGTCTGAAGTCATCCGACGTGTAACAATCAACCTGGATACCAACGCGGTTATTCAAGATATCTCGGTTACCGATCCACCAACAGGGTATGATTGGCATGCACCATTACCTGCAGGGGTTGCCAACATCAGTACTCGGTTGTATTGGCAACCCGAGGAACCGGTCTTGCTCGGAAACGAGCCGACTCAATCACCACAGAAACATCGACGCGTCATCATAGATGACTGTTCTCTCCCCCTCCCGACTCTGGCGATTGACGCATGTACCCATTCAACCACGACAATGAGTACACAGACCGACGAACAAGACGAGCAAGCTTTACCCACTGAATCGCGTATAAACAGAAGGAGAGGCTCAAAGCCGAAAAGGAAGCAGGCATCAAGCCTCGCCGCATTAAAAAGCACGTCGAAGACGGAAATGACGATTGCGGCGACGACTTGTCAGGACTCGGACAGGATCTTATGGCAATCTGGAGTACTGACGTCCCTGTTGAGCTGATAAGCTCCGACGAGGACGATGACCTGTTCCTTACCCTCCCCACATCTATGCCCGACACACACGCTAACATATACAGCATAGTTGCTACACTATGCTACGGCCATAACAACTGCGTGGATATGTTGGAGCTTTGTGGCGGTGAGGGTGGCATCTCAGAGCTTGCCTTCTCAAGGGGACTTTCCTCAGGCGGCAACTTGGACAAGACTACATATGTCGACCTGGGGGACCCCTCGGTGCAGCAGGTTATAGATCATTACTTTAAGATATGCTACGTACGAGTTGCCATACTGCAACCCAGCTGCCGCACCACAGGACCACCATCTTACTATAACTACAAAGTCAACTATAACACTTGGGAACAGCACCACAGAGAAGACTTACCACACATAATTTACTGTGGTAAAATTGCTGTAACCCAAGATGACGCTCAGAGGTGGTTTATACGCGAACAACCTACAGGAACATGGGTGGACGATATCTCTCCATGGACGAAGCTTGCCAACCGACCACACATTACAACCGTACGCATTGACCAATGCGCTACGGGACTTAAGGATACGACTGGTGACTATATTAAGAAGCCGACAAATATCACCAGCAACGACGAGACAATTCTTAAACCCTTTGAGCGACTCAAGTGCAACGGTCAGCATGTGCACGCACAACCGTGCAACACCGAGCTTTCACTAGCACAAAGATATACTCGACGACTGCAGTCTGCCTTCGTGGAAGCCGTCTATCTGGCGAAAGCCATTGACACTACGCGCGGAAACGCGCCTATAAGTTCTGCACATGCTTATCCTGCCGACCTTCCTGAGCAAGCTGAACCAGGCGAAGGTATGAGACGCATCGGGGATCGTATCATCCCAAAGGTGGCTACGTGCCCGGCATGCATCGACAACGTCCGAAAGGACAGTCCTAGCCATAACAGAGACCCTACGCAGTGCAAATATCATGACTCCATCTCTGTATATTGGCCATGTCCAGCATGTCAAAGGGATCTTACGAGAAGCAAGGGTGTTAAGAACCACCTTGATACCGAACCTGGTAAATGTCGTTTTGCTGAACCATTTAAACTACCAGACGACCACGACCCCGAAGGCAAAGCCGTGCCAGCTTGGTGGAAACCCTTACCTAAACCTGGTGAGGGCCAAGCTTCAGCTTCAGGTGGCCGCCAAGGCGCACGCGCCAGGCCACCACGACCACGATCCTTCGGTAACGTCGATCCGACATCTGGTACTAGCAGCTACGACCTACTACGAGACGCCCCCGAGCGTGGAAACACGCCTTCTGCGTCTTCTAGTGACACGCCACAGGTAGCGGCCCGCCGCGGACGTCTACAAGGCGTACCACCACCTCCAGACGCAGTCAACACAGGGGATCAACTACGGAGAGCTACAAGGAACCCTCTTGCCTCCACCGGCTCTGGGGCTCCACGACTACCGGACTGGACGAGATTTGACATCCAACACAGTCTACAGAGTCTCCGTAGTCACGAACCCCATGTTGTGAAAAAGGAACTCCGAAAATTGCATCTGCGGTGGTATCATGCGAAGGAGCCAAAGATGAGGCTAATCCTCGAAAAGGTGGGGCTTGATAACGTTCGATTGAACATGATCAAGGAAATCTGCGATACCTGTCGGGAATGTAGAGCATGGGAACGTCCAGGAAACTCAACATTACCATCGGTAAGCCTCCCTGGCAACTGGCTCGATGAAGGGGAAATGGACCTCATGTTTTACAAGAAACGGACCATATTTCATATTATGGACCGTTGTATTCGCCTGGCAGCAGGCCTAGAGATTTCCGACAGAGAACGTGACACTATCATCGACGCCTACCACTATCGCTGGATTGCCTATCACGGACCCTTCAAAGTTTTATATTCAGACGGAGAAGGCGCCCTGAATAACGATGCCGCTAAAACCATGATGGCCAATAAGGGCACGGAACTTCGTATCCGTGCTCCTGGCCAACACGCGACTTCAATTGAGTCACGAAACGGCATTCTCAGAGGCGTCCTCCACATGATTGAGGAAGAATTGAATAGACACAACATCCCTGTTGTATTCACTAGAGTATTGGCGGAAGGCATCTTCGTTACTAATGCGTTTACGTTTTATAACGGAGTATCGCCATATCAGGCACACACAGGACGTCAGCCCTCCTTCCTTCCTGATCTCGATACCCTTGACTTTCCCAAGGGACCCGAGACTTCAGGACACGAACGAGAACGTCGTGTAAGGGAAGTCAGCCTCGAAGCCATAACTCAGGCTACTGCTGTAGCCAAGACAAATCGGGCTCTTAGGGCTAAGACGACTCCTGATGGTGCTCGCCTCTACTCATCAGGGGATTTGGTCGACTACCACCGACCTACTGCCACCAAGGACGACCATGGAGGCTGGAACGGCCCATTCCCGGTGATCCGAAACGTGCCTGAAAGAGGACATATTGTTGTCAAGGCAGGATCTCGTGAGGTAATTGTGATGTATCCTGATGCTCGTCACACACTATACATCGAATGTCTCCTCACACGGGAACTTGGCATGGATAATATGGCCATGCAAACCGTCCTTGCTTATGTGGCACACCTCAGCGCAGGGAAACCTGCCAAAGTTTTCGGGTATATCCCCGATTACAAGGGAAACCTTAATCTGTCAGACGACAGCAAGTTTCACCCGCGCGTACACTTAGCACTACAGTATCTCGTACGGAATTACTTCCGAGTAGAACATGTAGTAGCAGTTCGATTGGCTAAGAGTGTGTCAAGCCTACCTGCAGTAAAGTACGCCACCGGGTCTACGCTGATCCACTATGACAACGACATCAGCCCGGCGTTCCACTATTACGAATGCGTGGGCACTGGCTTAAACATTTCTCAGATCACTGGTAGCACTCACTCCAGACTTATTCAATGCTTGACTTCACGTGTCCCTTCCTTAGGATTTCACGACGATTTGGCTAAATATCAGCATCCAAGCAACACGTCTGGAGAACACGAGTCGCCTGGAAACAGGCCTTCTCCAGACACACCAGACGCTTCATCGCCGAGCGAAGGCCGTCTGTCGACAATCTATGAGGAAAATGAGGAACACAATATTGAAGCTATGATGCTGGAAGAGTGGTACGACGAGCTACGTATGGACCTTCATCCTACGACGATTACCGATGATTATCTTTATTGCGTCCCAACAACTATGCTGCCCGACCAGTGTGTTTTGGTTTCAGCATTTGTGGACGAAGATGATATTATATCATCAGATATGCTCGGAGACGAGCCGAAATCATGTGAGTCCTGTCTAGTCTCTCTTTGTTCAAACACAGCCGACGAGAGCTACTCTCTAGACAGTGATGAATACGGTCCTTACGTTGAACTATGCTTTACATCAGAAATGTCTAAAATAGTGTTGGATCAGACTCAACTTGCACAGCTCGATACCGATATGGTCGCAACGATGAGAGTATATGTATCCTCTGCTGCTAAACGTGCTGTGGTTGTCAAAGAAGATGATCTACTAACCAAAGCCGACATAGCAGCACATCCAAAGGAGGTTAGTGAAGCCTTATATACTGAGCTCAAAATCTGGATTGATAATCGATGCTTTGAGATGTACGATTTATCCAAAGCTTCCAACATCATGACATCCAGATATGTATACAAGTGGAAGTTCGTAAAGATGGGTACCGAGAACGTTAAAACCATTCGTCTCAGACTGGTCCTTCGTGGATTTATGGATACTGAGGCTTTTGATGTGGAAACATTCTCGGGAACCGCCCGAAGGCAGTCCCAACGACTCCTGGCAAGTGAAGCGGCATGCCATCCAGAGTGGATCTTAGCATCCATGGATATCGATAAGGCGTTCCTCAAGGGTTTGACCTATGAGGAACTTGCCCATGCCACCGGCGAGGAAACTCGCATGGTTTGCTTTACTCTTCCACCAGGAAGCGCTCAGGTACTTCGTACATTACCCGGCTTCTCATCCTACGACGAAAGTCGACGCTGTCTTAGATGCCTCAAACCAGGAACGGGTACCAAGGACGCTCCAAGAGCGTTCTCTCTCAAACTTCGTACGACCACACGAGCTATAGGACTTACACCGACCAGCTACGATCCTGAACTTGAATTCAGCCAAGACCTTCTGACGGCAAAACATGTCGATGATATTGATATGACAGGTCTAGAGAAAAATATAGACGACTATGTACAACGTGTCGAAAAGGTGTTTGGCAAATGCAAGCTCAACAAGCACACATATACGAACTGCGCCGTTCGCTACACTAAGAATGATCAGGGAGATGTGATCATGGACCAGGACGAGCACATTAAACAACTACGTCCTATCCCACACCCAGAACTTACAGGAGCGGCGGCCGACGCCAAAGCCACGAAACTCATTACCGACATGTTCGTCAGCCTGCGAGGAGCCCTCGCCTATGCCCTTCTTACCCAAATCTGGCTCATGGTATATGTGGTCTCTCTTCAGAAAATTCAAGAGCCCACCAATTTGCAAGTCAGACGTTTGAATGCTGCGACGCGAAAGCTGATCAGCAGCCCGAAACGTATCACCTTCCCTCGGATGAAGCCGACGAATGAAGTTGACATCCATAGCGATTCGGGGTATCGGAAGCTTACCGGGGAGGAGGATGACGAGACCAAGGGCTACGGCATACGCGGGGCCAACGTACTACGGCGAGGAAACTCGCCTCAAGGCAAGTCCGTCGTTCACCTCTGTGACGGACTATGCAAATCACACCGATTACAGGTGAGGTCCAGTTATGCTGCGGAGGCACTTGCAGCCGCACATAACCTTGATGAGTGTTACCCTACGCTCATTACTCTCCACGAGCTTAAGGCAGGGGCTTTGACTCCACGACAACTACGAGACATGCGTGAAGTTGGAGGCCTTGCTATCAAAGTCTCTCTTACCATAGACGCTGAGTCCGTCTACAAATCTTTATCAGCAGGGATCTCAAAATACCTACAGAACGGACTCTGCTTGGACATATCAGCTGGATACGTGAGCTCATGGATATAGGTATAGTACATAATGTGCAATGGTGTGATACTAGGGATATGACCGCAGATGGGCATACAAAGGGAAGCATCGATCGGGAGCTGCTTCTGGAAGTGATGTCAGGCACTCAGTCATTTAAGTATGACGTGAAGCAATTTGTTCCCTTTCGGGGTCCCGAGGACAGAGACAAACCTAAGTCTAATCAATTTTAGTCTGTCCTTGTTGCCCTCGCGGTCCAGTTTGCCAGCACGGGCGCCTACTATAAAGGCGCCCCTTTAGCTGCTCGGAAACGAGCCTTATATTTCACGCCTGGCAACGAGCCGGCTTTGTACAACTCAGGCTCTTTGCCTTAATACACATTTGCTTGGTGAGGTATGGCCTAATTTTGGCTTGCCTCTAACTAAGCCGATAGCCCTTCATTGTTTGAAGGGGCTGTCCTGTATTTGCGTGAAATACTTTGCGAGGAAACTCGCCTTGCAGTCTGGTGTTTGACCAGACTGTACGCACTGTTTTCTTTTCTTTGCAAACAGTCGTGCGCGCGATCTTTGCGTGCGACTATGCTCTCCGTCTCCTCCCCTCCCGACTTTAAGGGTAGCTCTTTGGGAGATGTTACAGTATCGGGAGCATAGCTCGCGCGCCGCTGCCTTGGGCTCAAGGCACGCGCGCCCTATTTGCCCGGACACCGCGAGTGTTCGCTATGTGCTGGAAAGATCATTACATCGATCTTATCCTATCTTACCCATCCACCCCTCATACTGTACCTTCACAGCAGAGCGATGGATGCAATTTGCCAGGCTATATGCCCTATTTGAGTTACCAGGCTCACTTTCGACTCGCGCATCGTCGAGGACCCATCGGGATCGGGGCGAAGCGAGAAAACCGAGAGAGACGGGGAGTAGAGGATCTAGCTGAAGCACTTGCCGCTGGGGTTCTGGGCGCACGTGGAGAAGTGCGCGAGCGCGCCCTTCGCGCGCCACCTCAAGCGCCGCGACGATAGCTTCACGGGGGACCTCGCGGGCCCGCTGGTGTTCATCGAGCCTCGCACGTCGGAGCCGCTCACGTTCCGCACCTCCAAGGTCGCCCAAGCGGGCCCCCCGCCCGCGCGCGGCAGGGCCATCGCCGCGGCGGCGCGCCAGGGGCGCACCGCGCGCGAGGGCGACGGGGTAAGGGAACGGCGCCCTCTGGGCAGTCTACGGCCAAAGCTTCTGGGCCTGAGCGGTCCGCAGCCAGTCCTTCTCTCGGCCCCGTGGACTCTCGCGCTGGGCCGTCGGCTGTCCGGCGCGCTGCCCCCTCGGCCGACGTCGCCCAGGCGTGATCCTGGACTGCGGCCGCCACGAGGTGGGGAACAGCAAGAAGGGGGGCGACGACTAGCGGCTGGAGCTCCACGCGCTGCTCTCGCGCGCCACGCGCCAGGAGGGCCTCCTGCTCATGCGGGCGCCGCGCATCGAGCTCTTCCTGGCGGGGCCGCCGGGGGGCTCGCGGAAGCAGCTGGAGCAGTTTCCCACGCGCGCGAAGCGGTGCAGGAGGGGGGCGGCGGCCCCTGCAAGGGAGCTGAGCTTCACGGAGTTTATCCGCGAGGCTTGACCTGAGGAGCGGCCCGCCCGAGCCTCTCCGTCTCTCGACGGTCTGACTGTTTGGCCTCGCGCCGCGGGCGACCCGCGCGCGCTGCTGGGGCCCTCTCGGGGCGGCCGGCGCGCGTCGCGGGAGTACCGCGCTGCGCTCTGCCCAGAGCCTCGCTCGCCCCCGTCGCCGCTCTGCCCAGCGGCCACAGCCTTTCCGCTATCAGCCAGCCAGCTAGCTCTCTCTGCTCCGCGCAGCGGACGACCCGCGCGCGTCGCCGGGACCCCTCCGGGGCGACCAACGCGCGTCGCGGGGGCTCCGCGCGGCGCCGCGCCCGCAGCCTTGGACATGGGCGCGAGCTGGCAAAGAGGGAGAAAAAGCGCGGGTGGAAGCGGGCGCGAACTTCGCGAGGAGCGCGCCGACATGGGCGTCGCGGCGTGCGGGCGCTGCCGTCGGACTTCCAGGGAAAGCTTCCTGCGGCGGCCACGCTCAGTGTCACGAGTGCTCAGGGTCAGGCATACGTGAACCATTCACAGCCATATGTGTGTATGTATATATATACATATATATACACACACATATATATACATGTATATATACACATGTATATACATACATATACGCGCACCAGGCGCGGCCATGCTCGCAGTCATGCAAATGTACTCACTCGCGCGCAGGCTCATTGCACTCAGACTCACTCGCGCTCAGTCTCGCCCGCGCTCAGTCTCTCATAATTCGACCAATCGTCTGCGTTCGTGTCGTGCACCCCGCCGCGCGATTCGGCGCGCACCTCGTGCGGTTCGTGGCCCCATATGGAGCGCCAACGAAGAAGATATTCACAATTGCGGTACTCACACCTGCATATGGTTGGGCCCTTCGCCAGTCTGATTTGCAGGGGTTTCTTGAGCCATTGAACAGTGCACGCGCGTTGTTGTATTTTGCAGAGGATGGCAGGGGCGGTTGGGGGTCGATACCGGCACCGCTGGGATGGTACAAGTTTATATTTTGAATGAGCGATGGGACAGAAACATATTAAAATTACAATACGAAGAAGGAGTACCGATAATCCGGGGGGTGGGGGTCGAACTTGTTCTTTTTTCAAATAAGGAAAATCAAGGTCCGTTCGCATTGAATTGTCAACTCCGCTGTTCCCGCAACCATCCCGCCCACCCACCCGCAATTTGGTTTGCAAAACCCACGCGGCGGCGATTGCGATGGGTGCTTGGTGTTGGCTGGTGCATAACTGCGGCCGCACTCGCCCGCGCATGCTCGCGCGCGCAGCGGCTAGTTAGTTTGGCGCGACCGTCGCGGCCGCGGTGGCGCTGACCGTTGGGCTCTCCCCAGCGGGCTCTTCAGTGCGAGTAAGTGAGTTGGGCGGGCGCGGTATCATGGCAACGTCGACAGCAGTAGACACGATGATGACAGTAGGGATGTTGGCGGCGATGATGCCAAGTACTGCGGAAAAAGGCCACTGGCGGCGCCGATGCTGATCACGCCGATGATGATGACGGCGTCTTCGCGTCGATGGTGTTGGTTGTGGAAGGAGTTCGGCATGCGCGCGCAGTCTACGCGCGGGCATTGCCCGCATGGTATAATTTGACACGGGTCGTGCCCCCCCAGCGCGTGCAAGGGCGTCCAAATGATTCCGACACGTGGTGAAACGCTCCCGCTTGGCAAACCTTAGCGAAACAAGCGCGAAACAGGTTTTTTGGGGGAAGCTTGATGTTGCAACACCATGTTTTTTTTCCCAACCATCCTGTGGTGTCGGGTTTCGTTTTGCAGAGACGGTCCCCGCGTTCGTCTTCCTCGTTTTTCCCCCCTCCCCCCTTCATCCGTCCTCCCGCCACCCCCCTCTTTCACTTTGGCACACCCGTCACACGCTTCGTAGCCCCATAGGGAGCTAGCTCCACCCAAGGCCCCAGTGGCACCGCCCACACGCGTCCGCCACACCCATTTCGGCAAACCCTTAACACGCTTCGTGGCCCTTTAGGTAGCTCCACCGAAAGCGTCAGTGGCACCGTTCACACGCGCCCGCCACACCAATTTCGGCAACCACTCTCACACGTTTCGTGGCCCCATCGGGAGCTCCACCGGCGGCCCCAGTGGCACCATCCACGTGCGTCCGCCACACTTATTTCGGCACGCCCCTCGTCGTTTCGTAGCACCATAGGGAGCTCCACCGGCGGCCCCAGTGGCACCATCCACGTGCGTCCGCCACACTTATTTCGGCACACCCGTCACACGCTTCGTGGCCCCATAGGGAGCTCCACCGAAAACCCCGGTGGCACCGTCCACATGCGTCCGCCGCACCCAAGTCGGCACCCCTCCCATTCGTTTCGTGGCCCCCTAGGAACTCCTCGACGGCCCCAGCAGCACCGTCCACATGCGTCCGCCATACACATGTCGGCACACCCCTCACACGCTTCGTGGCCCCATAGGGAGCTCCACCGAAAGCTCCAGTGGCACCGTCCACATGCGTCCGCCACACCTATTTCGGCACACCCCTCACACGTCTCGTGGCACCATAGGGAGGTCCACCGAAGGTACCAATGGCACCGTCCACATGCGTCCGCACCTCTTTTGGCACATGCCTCACATGCTTCGTGGCCCCGTAGGGAGCTCCACCCAAGGCCCCAATGGCACCGTCCACATGCATCTGCCATTCAAATGTCGGCACACCCCTCACACGTCTCGTGGCACCATAGGGAGCTCCACCCAAGGCCCCAATGGTACGGTCCACATGCGTCCGCCACACCTATTTCGGCACACCCCTCACACGTCTCGTGGCACCATAGGGAAGTCCACCGAAGGTACCAATGCCACCGTCCACATGCGTCCGCACCTCTTTTGGCACATCCCTCACGTGTTTCGTGGCCCCATAGGAAGCTCCACGTCCACATGCATCCGCCATTCAAATGTCGGCACACCCTTCACACGTCTCGTGGCACCATAGGGGGCTCGACCGAAGGCCCCAGTGGCACCGTCCACATGCGTTCGCCACTCCCATTTCGGCACAATCCTCATGCGCTGCGTGGCCCCATCGGGAGCTCCACCTAAGGCCCCACACACCGTCTACATGCATCCGTCATTCAAATTTCGGCAACCACTCTCACACGTTTCGTGGCCCCATCGGGAGCTCCACTGGCGGCCCCAGTGGCACCGACCGCATGCGTCCGCCACAACCACTTCTGCACACCCCTCACACGCTTCGTGGCCCCATAGAGAGCTCCTCCGAAGACCCCAGTGGCACCGTCCACATGCGTCCACCGCGCCCATGTCGGCACACCCCTCAACATGCGCCCGCCGCACCCATGTTACCACACCCCTTACACGTCTCGTGGCCCCATAGAGGGCTCCACCGAAGATGATACTCACGACTGCGGTGCTCACAGCTGCATGTGGTTGTGTCCTTCGCCAGGGTAATTTTATGTTTCCTGGACAGTCGATTTTGAATTCCATGCGACACCAGATACCGGCCTGCGCGCGCGACGACGCGCGAGCGTGCATTTCGCTATTTTTCTTTGCCGGGGATTCTTGCGACAGCACGCGCGCATGGGCGTTCGAGCGATTTCGACATGCGCGCGCGAGAGGCACGTTTGGTAGCATGTAGTGGACATGTTGAAAAACCTATGGCTTCCAGAGGAATTTGCAGGAACGCGAGCGCTGTTTTTTGTGTAGGGTTGCTTGTTGCGCAAACATGTGTGTTTGATTTGTTTCGGTGAGATTCGATTTTTACATCCATGCGACACCGAAGGTTTTCGAAGGATTCCGGCATGCGCACGTGACGACGCGCGCGTGTGTGCATTTCGTCCCATGTTTTGCAACGGGTTTTTGGCAGTTGATGATTTTTGACAAACGGGTGTGCGAACATAGACGACGATGACGATGACCACGGCAAGGCCACTGACGGCGCCGATGCTGATCACGCCGATGACGGTATTGGTGTCGTCCACGTGTCGGTGATGAAAGTTTTGGAAAGATTCCGACATGGACGCGCGACCGACGGGCGCGAGTGGCCTGCGTCTTGTTATTCAACAGAGATCGTGCCCCCTCCCCCCCAGCACGTGCGCAGGCGCGTTCGAATGATTCTGACACGCGCGCGCGAGAGGCCCACTTGGCCGCATGTGATGAACGTGTGGAAACATGCAATGGTTGTCTTTCGAATTCGCAAGAGCGCGCTCTCGTTTTTTTGTTTGTTGTTGTTTTTTGTTTCGGGGCATTCGATGTTGTAATCCTCGCGAACACCAGCGTTTTTTGTTTGAAGCATTTCTTAGTACAAAAGAAAACCAAACAAATTTCGGCATGCGCGCAACGACGCGCGCGTGTGCACATCGCCCAGTTGTGTTGCAAGTCGGTGCGCCCGCACTGTGTTATTTGACGATCGGGAAGGGTCCGGCTCATCTGGGATGATATGAGCTCATATTTCGAATGAGCGATGGGGCAGAATCGCATGTATAGTGTACATCCCCAGTGGGGACCAATAGCCCTGGCCTCGGGGGTTGGTAGATCAGATTTTTTGGGGGCTGTAGTTTTTGTGCAATCTAGGTGGTGTGCAATTTATGCGGTGTGATCTAGGTTGTGCAATCTAGGTTGTGCAATCTACGCGTTGAATTTTACGTTGTGCAAGTTGAGCGGCGACGTGACAACGACGGGGCGGCGACGGCGACAACATTGCCGCCAGACCGACAACGCCGCCCAGACTACGGGCGGCGACGGGGGGGCGACGGCTACAACAGCCGCCAGACCGACAACCCCGCCCAGACGACTGGCGGCGACGAGGCGGCGACGGGGCGGCGACGGCGGCAACATAGCCACAAGACCCCCCCCCAGTTCCTCATTCCAGAGGCAAGAAGCCCCAAGTGCAAACTTGTTTTTTTTGTTGTTTGTTTTTGTTGTTTTTGTTTTGATGTGGTTGTATGTATGTATGTGTATTTATATATATATATATACATACATACATACATTCATAAAGAAAAGCGTAAACAGGAAACAGACGAACACATATATTTTTATGTGGTTTCATTTCGCCCGGGAGCTCATGCCATTTGTTTTACATTGTTTCGTTTCGTTTTTTCCCGCCCTTGAGCCCTAACCGTGTGTGTTGTACGTGGTCTCCGCTCGCCCGTCACCGCAGATCCTGTGTTTCTGTTTGGGGCTCCTCTCGCCCGCGAGCCAAGGCCATGTGCTTTGGCATGGGCGCTCCTTTCGCCCGCGCGCCCAGGCCACGTGTTCTGACATGGGCTCCCTTACGCCCGTGAGCCAGCACTCAAGGGGGGAAAACCACCCCGACCGGACAAGTGGCGTTTACTAAACGGGCCTGGGCGTTTATTAGACGGCCCTGCCCTGTTTGATTCCTTCTGTGGTTGCGTTTACTGGACGGCTTCGCGTGTCGGGGTGGTTTTTATCGGGGTGGATTTTCTGCCCTCTAGCCACTGTTCTCGTTCGTCTTGCTGCACTCCGTCTTGTTTCGGTTCGTCGCGTTTCGGTCTGGCCATGTGCGCGTCGCGTCGGTCTCGGGTCGCTCCCTCTCGGTTTGTACCGCCTCGGAATTGAAGCAGATCTTGAGCGCGAGGTGGTCGAGCGCCCTGAGCGTCTCGACTGCAATCAGCTCGAACAGCACAGCCCCTGGCACAGCACATCAGCATCGATACCTTCAGAATTGCAATTGCCCGTCGCCCGATGTGCGCGTCTTGAAAACACTTCCACGCATAACATTTTTGTATCCCTTTCTCGGTTCGTGGCTCGATCGTGCTAAATCTGCCCGTGGGCCTGGTGAGGCCTCACAGAGGCCGAATCTGACCTGAAATTTCTCGTCGTCGTCGTCCTCCTCCTCCTCCTCCTCCTCGGCTCGTCCTCCTCTTCCTCCTGCTCGTCGTTCTCTTCATCCGCTCTCGACGGGCGAGCCTCCTCCTCCCCCTCCTCTTCCTCCTCCTCGTCCTCCTCCTCCTCGTCTCCAGCCCTGGCCAGCGGCGCTTTCAGGACAGCGACTCCGAGGGCGAGGAAAAGCAGCTTGCGGAGAAGAAGGCGCTCCCCCCCCCAGCCTCCCCAGAGATCCAGCGTCGCAGACGACACAAAAATACCTAGACCCCATCTCTCCGCGGCATCTCTTGAGCCAGATCGATCCCCTCCGACCCCACCTCTCGGGGGCAACGATCGTGGGGTGGATAGGCCCGGGAGGGATTCATCGGCCTCGAACGGTTGATCCATCGACGATTGATCGACGATGCATCGTTGATACCAGAGCGATGCGTCGACGATGTATAGACGATACGTGGGGCGGCCTGCATCGAGCAGGTATCGACGATGCAAGCTTTCGTGCCAAGCCGCATGCCCTATCCCGTCTGGGCGCCAGCGGCGTGCCGTTGCACAGCGGCGCCCCGCACCAGGCCCCAGTTCCGTGACGCGCCCGGCCCGTGGGGCGGGGCGTGCGCGCAGAGTCCGCCGACCCCGCGTGCGGGAGACAGAGTTCCTCGCAGTTAGTCAGACCCGCCGGTGCCCGCGTGCAGTTCCCTTTCCTCCTCGTTCTCTAGCCCGTGGCATTTTTGTTCCCAGTTTTCCCCCAGTGTGCTAGTCGCCGTGTCTCCCGACAGATCCCGGCGCCCGCCGGGCAACCATGAGGGTTGCGATTGGGCTTCCTCCCGCCCCCTCCCCTCCTCCTTCCCCTCCTCCTTCCATCTTTACTGTGTCATCCTCGCTCACGTCGAGCCAGCCCTAGACACGATGAGGACCAGGGGAGGTGTCTTATCTGTGGCTTTTGCAATGCCGCTTCATGGCGTGGTTGCTCTGCCTTCTCCGCTGTTCACTGCATGGTCTTGCCTATTGCAGATCGGTCCATGAAGCGTTCACTCCTCTGCCCGTGCCTAGGCCAGGGACACTGCCTTTGTCGGGGCTTCGTTTGATTCCTGATGTCGGGGCCATGAGTTCCCTCTCCCGTCCTCCTCTCCTCCCTCGGTCCCCTCTCTCTGCTTCCTCTCCCCTTCCTCGGCCACGTTCGCGGGACCACCCATCTTGAATTGTCGGGCCGCTTCTCGGCATCTCTGGCGTTTCATCTCCTCTCGATAGCACGGGGTATCTAAATTAGCTCTGAGGTGTATCGCAGGCTTCGCGGAGGTGTTCGTGTGGAGGCGTCCGCATTCGTCCCCTCAGCTTCCCTCCGGGGCCTCGCCTTCGGCTCGTCTCGTCCTCGGCGGAGGCTGGCGGAGGGCCAGCGGAAGGTCACCAGTGGTGGGCCCGCTGTCTCAAGCGGGCGGACGTCGCCATGGGGGAAGCGGGTCCTGAGGGAAACGGGTCCCTGAGGAGGTGCTTCACGGTTTTCGGGCTTCGGGGGCCCTCCACGGGCCCCGGGGTTGTCCGAAAATTGTTCAGGATGAAGAGCTCGTCCTGGGGGAAGGCCCCTGGCGCCTAGGACCCGTGTCCCTCGGGACCGGTTTCCCCCGTGCTAAGGCGGAAGCCTAATCGGGAAGCAGACAATGGCATAAACACGGAGGTCCACGCAGATTTCTAGGATCGGCGCTGGGGCCCACTGGTGGCGCCTCTGGCGCTGCCCCTGGCGCGTTTCCGGCCCAGGGAGGTGGGTTCAGTGCAAGTCCAAGGAGTCCGCGCGGACCTCCGACAGTTTGTGTGCTATACACTTCTTTGGTTCTTTTAGCGAAGCCGTTGTGGATCCAGGGTTTCTGGAGTCGGTCACTTGTCGTCGAGAACAATAAAACCCCTAACCCTAGTACCACAATGGAGACGCAGCCTAGCTCAGGCCCCCGTGCCTGCATCAGGGATAACATGTCTGGGTCGCTTGATACATCTGCAGAACAGTCCCCCTATTTCTAATGTTTTGGGGCCTCCTACTGAGGTCCGCTCCCGCAGGGTTAGGGAACCCTGCAATTGCTAATCACCTGGGGAGGTCTCCAGTTCCACAGACCTCTGTCGTCGCGGCTTCTCTCATCACGTGGGCTCCGCCGCACTGGCTTCTCCTCCCGGGCCGCTCTCTGACGGTCTCGGGGCCGGGCGAGGGCCGCCCCTCGAGGCCGAACACGGCCACGAGCCAGAAGAGCAAGAGGTCACGATGATGTTACACACCAGTCTTTGAAAGCAGGTACTTCTGGAGTCCCAGATCCTGGTCTACCTCTAGAGCCAACATGCTGTTTGCTTTGTTCTGTGATTCCCAGGCAGGGCCGAAACCCAGTCTACTTCATCCGCCTTCCTGCTCCACATTTTTACCCACTTCTTCCGACCCGCGGACAGTGATGCGTTCCAGTATTTCCAAGGTCCCCACTGCTTTCAGGATGTTCCTACTGTTCCGCACTGGCTGCGCCACTAGTTTGGGGAGGGGGTTTTCCAGGAGGGGTCCCCCGGTGGCTTCGCACCCTCTGTTTTGACGAGTTTCCGAGGCCCCTGGGGGGCTCTTTGGAAAAACCCCTGCCAAAAACTCGGAACCCTCCAAGAATGTGTCCTGACCCAGTCTGATCATGACGCCATTCTCGCCCTCAAGAGCCCTCCGCTCGCGACGGGAGGAGGTCAGGGCCTAATTATGGTGCTCCAGCCTACTTCAGCCTCGAACACCAAGGAAAGCACCGAAGCTCGAGGGTTTTCACGTGCCGGGCCCTGGGAGGCACTCGTTCGACACTGCCTCGGTACTCTTTCGACACTTTCCCGAGTGCTCGAAATTCTCTCTGGGACGTGTGTGGTCCTTGAGTGCGATGGGAGTAACATACAGTCAACCCGCATAGTAAGGACGGGCAACCTTCCCAAGGGTACCCTTGCATCCTTGCCTCCTCGGTGCATCCTTGGCCGCTTTGGTCGGCCGCGCCCCGCTCGAAAAGCTTCGAAATGGGCGCCCAAGGGCCTTGCATCCTTATCGCGCATCCTTATTATACTCAAGTGGGACCTGTCCCTCTACAGGGGGAATATTCAAAAATAGTACGAAAAAAATAGCCTGGGGATTATGCTTTCAATATGTTGGGGCATCTTTGGAGCAATATATATATATATATATATATATATACACATACATATGTGTATATATCTATATATTTCGTCCAAAAGCCCCCTGTAGGGGGACAGACCCGACCTAATACTATACGGGTTGACTGTACTGGGCCCCACTTCTGGGCCCCGGGGGGCGCCGCTCCGAGACGACGGTCATGCGGGTGCAGAACCGGCTGCAGCAGGCCTACGCCCGGCAGCTCGAGGCCGGCACCAGGAGCGCGCGCCGCGCCTCGCCCTGCCGGCGTGCAGCTGCGTCGTGGTCTCGCAGAGGCTCCTTGTAAGTGAGCCTCGGCGAGACAATGGCGCAGACCATGCCTCCCCAGACATGATCGCGTCGTTAAAAAAATCAGGACGGGAAGTTTTTGGCTATTTTTGGCCCTGGGGAGGCCTCGCCGGGCCTCGGGACCGTCAAAAAACGACTCCAGACGGAAAACCGTTCCCGGGGAAAGGGTCGGGACTTCCAGGGACGCCGTCCTGAAAAAATCAGGACGTCGCATGTCTGGGTCTGGAATAGATGATGTATTCTGGAATACAGTCGGCCCAGATTAGTAGGTCGACCCTGCCAGCTCAAGGGTACCCTTGTGTCCTGTGCCTCGCGACACGCGCCTTTTTACTCCAGTGGCGATGTGTCCCTCGGCAGGGTCTTGTGTCCTCTCGCGTGTCCTGTCCAATCAAGGCCGACTGTGAATGACTTACTCCCCAACCAGTACTTGCACTGAAGGGGTCCTCGCGGAAATGGAAAGGTGTGGCGAAGGTGTCCCGCCGATGTTGGTGGCCGGCTGGGTTCCCAGGTTCCCCGTGCGGGGTTCCCGGGTTCTTGGGCATTGGTTCCGGGCCGATTT
Organism: Prorocentrum cordatum; assembly: GCA_963575745.1. Lineage (NCBI taxonomy): Eukaryota > Dinophyceae > Prorocentrales > Prorocentraceae > Prorocentrum > Prorocentrum cordatum. The sequence continues at coordinate 252,610 of CAUYUJ010015584.1, read as the reverse complement.
CAGTGGGTTCCGGGTTCCCGGGTTCCCGGTCGATCTCCTTATCGATCTCTTTATCGATTCCATTTCAAGCCATCCACTGATTGGAGTTTTTTCTCTGGTGTAATGAGACCCGATGCAGTGCACCTCAAGTCTCACAACAGCGGGGGTGGGGTCAAACAAGTGTTTGACAGCGCGTCTGGGAACATTCCCAAGAGCGGTGCAACAACGGGTCCAACGTCGAGACCCCCCCACAACCCTGCTTGACGAGGCCCGTCAGACACCCCCCGGTATTCGTTATGAGATCTGGGTAGGTACCCTCGTCTGCCCAAATTGCATTTCTTTTTGCCGCTTGGCCACCTGGTGATATTAGGTTTTCGGCTCCCGTGTTCATGCTGCTTCGCATGTGTGGCCCATGTGGCTAAGGCCCTTGGGCGGCTTGCGACACCTTTTCTGCGCATAAAGGGTCCACTTGCAAACTAGATGCAGCAGGACTCTTAGTAGTACTTGTATTAGATTGGTATGTATACTGTTGCATTTTGTTACTTGTTCCACCCTGGTACGAGTTGTGGACCGCAGTCGCATTCGCATTCGAATAATAGTCTTTAACTGTGCTCGAGTAGTAACTGCATGTGTCCATGTCATGTGTTACACACATGTCACCCTGGACATCCAATCGGCCACCGCTAATTAAAAGTCTTTAGGCTACAATGGCGACCCTTCCTGCTGTGGACAATGCTACGCTCGCCGCCTGCGCGGCGTCGTGCGCTGAACACATTCTTCGACTACGATAAATCGGAGGTCTCGCGACTGTGCGTTGGTTGTTCTGTGTTCCGCTGGGCTCGCACTTGTGCAGTGGTTGTTTCTGTGTTCCGATGAGCTTGTGCCTGCGCGTTTGCTGTTCTGTGTTTCGATGGGCTCACGCTTGCGCGTTTATGGTTCTGTTCTGCGTTCCGATGGGCTCGCGCCTGTGGGTTGGTTGTTATGTGTCCCCGTGGGCTCGCGCCTGCGCTTTTTTTTTTGTTTCTGCGCTCCGATGGGCCCGCGCCTGCGTGTATGCTGTCTTGCCTGTCGATGGGCTCGCGTTTGTGCGGTGGGCGTGCTGTGCTCCTACGCACTCGGCGCGCGAAGCGCGCTGGACTGTCTACAGCATGTGCAGTTTGGCGCACGAAGCGCGGCGAACTGGCTCACAGTGGTCACAGCTCGGAGCGCGACGCGCGCTAAACGGATGATAAGATTTACAGTTCGGCGCGCGAAGCGCGCTAAATTGCCTTGCAATAGTTTAGAGGTCGACGCCGCGAAGCACGCGAAGCCCGAATGTAAGTCACAGGCGGCCGTCGTCGGGATTGCCCTGCCCTGTGGGGGGAGGCCAGTCTCGGGGCGCATCTTGCGCGGAGCTTGATTTTTTGTTGATGCGGAACGGCGCGCCAAAGATACGTGGCAAACAAGTCATGCGACGCAGTGAACAGTCCATAACAATATGTCATAACAACCTGTCAAAAACGAAGCGGCGAAGTGCGCCAACAACACTGCGGAAAGTTGCGCCGCGTTCCGAGGAATGTGGCGGAAACAATGCACAATTTGCACCCCTGGCGGCGAAGACCGAACAGGACCACAAACGCCGCGCAAAAAACAAAAGGGACAGAATAACCAGAGAAGGACCAGAAAGGACGAAAAGGACCAAGAGGGAACGAAAGGGCCAAATGGACAAGGATTGAAGGACCAAAAGGGCCAAGGGATCCAAAGGACCAAACGGACCAAAAGGACAAACTTGACCAACAGGACCAACAAGAGCAAAAGGACCACCAGGACTCAAAGTACCAAAAGGACCAAAAGGACCACCATGGCCACAAGGGACCAACATGACCAAAAGGGACCAAACGGATTGAAAGGGACCAAAAGGATCAAATTGAGACCAAAAGGACCAAACGGACCAGAAGGGCCAAACTGGCCAAAAGGGCCCCAATGACCAAAAGGACCAACATAATCAAAAGGATGTCTTGCCCGCGGCCTATTCCAACCAATTCCGGCCAATTTGGTAGAATTCGGTTAAATTTACAATTCTGTTTAAATGTGTGCTCAAGCTTGTTAGAGTTCTTTAATAATTCGGTTAGGTTGTCGTTCGCATTCTATTCGGATGTTGTTAATTGTGTTCGGATTTGGCACGACTGTCTGATGCATGGTGATGCAGGGCGGTGCAGGGTAGGTGATAGGAAGGTCGATGCAGGGCAGTTCAGAAGCTATTGACGACGTATGATCATGTTGGTCCTTTTGGCTCTTTTGGCAGTTTTTGGCTTTTGGGTCATCCAGGCATTTTTGGACCTGTTGGTTCTTTTTGACCCTTTGTTTTTTGTTTGTCCTTTTGGTCGTTTTGGTCCTTTGGTCCTTGGTCGTTTTGGTCCTTTTTGGTCCTTCTGGTCCCTTCTGGTCCTGTTGGTCCTGTTGGTCCCTTGGGCAATGTTTTGTGATTGTTTGTCCTTTTGGTCCGTTCAGTCCGTTTGGTCAGTTTTGGTCCTTTTGGTTCTTTTGGTTCTGTTGGTCATTTGGATTTTCTTTTGGTTGTTTTGGCCCTCTTTGGTCCTTTTTGGACTTGTCCTTTTGGTCCTTTTGGTCCTTTCGGTCATTGGTCCTGTTTGTCCCTGTGGTCCTGTCTGGCCCTATCTGGTCCTTGTGGCCCTTTTGCTATTTGCTTGGTTTTCATTGCCCTGTTCGGTCTTCGCCACCAGAGGGATGGATGTTGCATTTAGTCCCGCGCATTCCGCAGAGCGCGGCGCAACTCTTCGTTGTTCCCCAGCTTATCTTTTTCCAGCCCGTAACCTTCGTTATGCAATTTCTCCCGTGCTGTTCAATTCGCCGCATGACTTGTTTGCCACGTGTCCTTAGCGCGCTGTTCTGCATAAGCAGAAAAGAAGCACGCTCTGCGCGAGGGACGCCCTACGCCCGGACCGCCCAGAGGACCGGGGTTCCCTGGCGACGGCCGCTTGTGATTGACAGTCAAGCTTAGCGCGATTCACGGCGTCGAAGTGTATATATATGTATATGTATGTATGCATATGTATGTATATATATATATATATATATATATATATTCTACACAGTTTAGCGCGCTTCGCGCGCGCTCTTCGCGTGCAGAATTGCAGATGAATCGTCGTGGCGCGCTTCGCGCGTCCAATTTTCGCAATTGTAAAGCACCGTGGCGCGCCTCACGCGCCGAATCGTAAATCTTATTATCCGTTTCGCGCGCTTGGCGCTCCGAGCTTTGACTATTATGAACCAGTGTGCCGCGATTTGTCTGCCGAGCTGTATATGTATGTATATACATATATATATATATATATATATATGTGTACCTGTGTGTATATATATATAAGTATGTATGTGTGTATGTATGTATGCATGTATGTGTATGTATATGTAAATTGCAAACAGTCTAGCGCGTTGCACGCGCCGAGTACTCAGGAACACGACATACCCACCGCACAAGCGCGAACCCATCGAAAGGCAAGACAACACACGCGCAGGCGCGGGCCCATCGGAACGCAGAGCAATCGACGCGCAGGCGCGAGCCCATCGGCGACATACATAGCACACCGCGCACTAGGGCAAGCCCATTGGAACACAGAACAGAACAACAAGCGCGCAGGCGCAAACCCATCGGAACATAGAACAACAAGCGCGCAGGCGCGAGCCAACCGAAACACATGAACAACCAGCGCTCAAATGCGATCCGATCGGAGCACAGAACAAGTAACGCACAGGCGCGAGCCCACCGACTTATCACACGTCTATCAACTGGAGCAGCGCACGACGCGAGTGCGCGCGCTGGCGGTGATTTCCGCAGTGTCCACAACAGGAAGTGTCGCCAATGTGGCCTGGGAGCTTGAATTTGCTGATAGCGGTGGCAACTCTGCTACTCAAGATCACAATACATGTACTTGAGAAGCATTAGTATTAGGGTGCAGCTATTACCAGAAACAATTAATACTGCAGTCAAACTGCGACTGCGGACCACAACTTGTACCAGAGTAGGTCTAATGGAGTGTTGTTGCGCTGCACATGCGGTCTGGACTCTCGCACTTTTGATTCCCTGGTTGCGCCAGGGGGTGGTGGAACCCCGCTTGCGAGCCCCCCGGCCGCTGAATGTGCACTCCTCTTATGAATGCTGAGGCAGGGGTTGCCCCCGTCATCGATCCCCCTACCAAGGAGTCAATCTTCGCAGTTGAGCAATATAACATTCGCTCTTTCTCTTCAATCTTCTCTTCATCATACTTTGCTGACGTTACGTGCTTCCTTTGATTGGGGCGCCCAGTTCGGCCCCTGCGAAGTCATGTCATGTTAGGTCTTAGGTCTGGGATCTTGAATAGTCCCCTCCCATCGATTTCAGCCAAACGCGTGCTAAACTTTTTTAGGCCCTGTCGAGTCCCTGGTAAGTCCAGCTGAAGACGTTTTAGGTCATGCTATGTCCTGCGACGTCTTGTTATGTCATGGAAGGTGCACGGGCGCCTCAGCATCACCACCTGAAACATTATGCTGAATTTCTGCCGGGAAATTCGAAACAGTCAGAGTTGTAAGAATCGATCCGCAAATACACGAACGATTGCGTTTGTCAACATGATACACAACTGCATCGACGCGCAACTCGTGCATCCAGCGCGCAAACTAGTGCATGCAGGCGCTAACAAGTGCATATACTATTGCACCTCTCCCTGCAGACCCACCCGAGCCAGTACTTGGGATCAAATGCTCCCGACGCGAAAAGAAACACGACGGGAGGTTTTTGGGCGTTTTCGGCGTCCGGGGGCCCTTGTTGGGACTGTCCGCTGTCTACAGCAATGCCCGGGATGCAAAACCAGTCCCGGGGAACGGGTTTAGATGTTCGGGGTCCACGTTGCGAAACAAACCAAAAAACACGATGCCAGAGACTCGGGCTCTTGCATGGATCCCTTGCGTGTAATTGTTTCTTCCAGTTTTCTGGCACGGCCTCAAACTATTCAGCCCCAGCGGTCAAGCGTGCCAGCGAGCGAAGAGGGGGAGGTGCAGGGGCTGCAGTGGGAGCGCGAGGGGAACGAGGCAGAGGGGGATCGGGGAGGTAGACGGGCATATGATAAGGCGGAGGCGGAGGCGGAGGCGGGGGCGGAGGCGGAGGAGGAGGAGGAGGATGAGGAGTAGGCAGGCGGAGGAGGAAGGCGGCCGCTGGTTGGTTGCTGGTTGTTTGGTTGCAAGGCGCGCTTGCCCGTCGCTGGCCAGCCGCCACGCTTGGGGGACCGGTGCATCGCACTGGGGGCTTGCGCCGGCACGCGACCAGTGAGCGCCCGGGTTGCGCCCCCCCCACCGCAGGAGGAGGAGGACGTCGGGGGGAGGAGGAGGAGGAGGAGGAGGAGGAGGAGAGGAGGAGGAGGAGGACACAAACAATAGTACTAATATTAAGCACAGGAGGAGGAGGGAGGAGGAGGAGGAGGAGGAGGAGGAGGAGGAGGAGGAGGAGGAGGAGGAGGAGGAGGAGGAGGAGGAGAAGCAGGAGCAGGAGCAGGAGGAGGAGGAGCAGGAGGAGCAGGAGGAGGTCGGTGGTTGGAGGAGGAGGAGGAGGAGGAGGACGAGGAGGAGGAGGAGGACGAGGAGGAAATTTCTGTTAACACGGCAATTACTGGCGAGCTGATGGGTGCACCAGTTGGAAACCATTGACCTTGGCAGTGGCTAGCGCGGAAACGCAAGCCCAAAATACTGCCAGGAAACTAATCGGAGTCGCTAGGCTCCGCGAGGAAAACGCGGGCAACAAAAACCAATTGCCTCTCGTCGTCCTCACGCAGGAGCGCCTCTTGCACCTCCTGCGACTGCTGCCGCTCCTCGTCAGGCTCGACTTCTCGAGCCTCAGAAACTCCGGGCGACATCTCGATACCCACCTTGCCTAGCTGTGGGTGTCGTCCCTCCAAAATTCGGTACGTCCATCTCCCAATATTGTTGCGTGTCTGCTGCTGGCATCCTCGAGCTAGCAAGGCCAAGGGGCCCAGAGTCGAGACAGCCTTACACCGCACGCACACATAAAGCGGCGAGTCGTCGCTGCAATCGAAACTTAGGAGCCTCTGTCCTTTCGCTTTGACCTGCAGCAACGCCTCTGGCACCGAGCCCGAGCAGCCTTGTGTAGGCGGCGCCGACCTCTCTTGCCCAGAATGAGCACACCTGGTCTGCGGACCTTCAAACTGGTGCTGCATCTCCAGTCTGTGCGGCACCACTCCCACTCGTGTTGGACCCCAAGGGCCTGGGGCTTCTGGGCCTCGGGCTCCCGACGGGTCCTCAGGTAGCCGTGGAGGTCCAGGGAGGGCCAGAGGGGCACAGGGGCAACAGACGGGCCGCGAGGAGACACACAGCTCTAGGCACTTTCACTTGGCGGTCTACCTCCTCCAGGTCTTCTTTCGATCCTGAACTGAAGGGTGTTGTGCAAGCAGCCCCTGTCGGGCCGCACTGTCAGCTGCATCGTTACCGAATTTCCCCAGCGCTGGCTCTGGGTTAAATCAGGACTGCCGGCAGCTTGGGCTTTAATTTTCTTGACCGAGTTCAGAAGGCTAGAGCGTGGCATCACAATGGTACCCGCATGATTTTTCTTATACGAGAACCTGGCCCCTTGGATGGAACGCGAACGTGTTCACCACATTCGCGCAGTCCAAACATCCTTCAGAGGGGAGTCTGAGATTCTGAGCAAACATGGCTAGGGTTCCAAACTCCCCCGCTTGTGGGGTCTGTGGGGGAGGAGCCCGAATAGGCCCAAACACCGAGCAGGTCTCCTCCTGAGCTCCTGGGGAAAAGTGTACAAGGAGGAGGAGGAGGAGGAGGAGGAGGAGGAGGATAAGGAAGAGGAGGAGGAGGAGGAGGAGGAGGAGGAGGAGGAGGAGGAGGAAGGAGGAGGAGGAGGGAGGTCGGGGAGGAGGAGAGGGAGGAGGAGGAGGAGGAGGAGGAGGAGGAGGAGGAGGAGGAGGAGGAGGAGGAGGAGGAGGAGGAGGAGGAGGAGGAGGAGGAGGAGGAGGAGGAGGAGGAGGAGGAGGAGGAGGAGGAGGAGGAGGAGGAGGAGGAGGAGGAGGAGGAGGGAGGAGGGAGGAGGAGGAGGAGGAGGAGGAGGAGGAGGAGGAGGAGGAGGAGGAGGAGGAGGAGGAGGAGGAGGAGGAGGAGGAGGAGGAGGAGGAGGAGGATAAGGAAGAGGAGGAGGAGGAGGACGAGGTCGGGGGGAGGAGGACTGCAACGGTCATGCTGATGGGGAGGGGGCAACTTGGGAGACTGGGAGAGGGAAGGGGGGATACTTCTGCTGCTGAAGACGATGAACATGATTTTGAGGAGGAGGAGGAAGAGGAGGAGGAGGAGGAGAAGGCCGACGACGAGGATGGGGATGCTGTTTGTGATGATGATATCTGTGGTGGTGATGGTTGTTATGATGATGGTGTGATGGTGGTGATGGTGAGGACGGGGAGGAGGATGATGGTGATAGTGATGATGAAGATGAGGATGGCGATGGTGATGCTGATGATGATGGATCTGATGATGGCTATGAGGGTGATGGCGATGATGATGGCGATGGTGATTGCGACGACGGTGATGATGGTGATGCTGGTGATGATGATGGTGATTGACGCTACTTGTGGTGAGGATGATGATGACGACGATGATGATGATTAGGATGTCGGAAAAGAAGGTGGTGGTCGTCATTGTGCTGAGGAGGGATGTGAGGAAGAATAATGAGGAGGAGGAGCAGGAGGAGGTGACACATGGGGGAGGAGGACGACGAGGAGGAACATGTGGAGTAGGAGGAGGAGGATAGTGGGGAGGAGAGAGATAAGGAGGAGGAGGAGAAGGAGGAGGAGGACGATGAGGAGGAAGAGGGGGAGAAGGAGGAGGAGAATAGGGGGGGGGGATGGGGTGAGGAGGAGGAGGAGGAAGAGGAGGAGGAGGAGGAGGTGGAGGTGGAGGATCAGAGTAAACCGAAGAGTCATCAAAGATGTTGACAGAAACCCTCGTACCAAGATGCCTCTTCATAGGCCCCTTGTAAGGGTTCATTTCCATTGAGGGAACTACCTCGTTGGAAGACGACCGTTTGAAGACCCTGAAGCATGCCAGAAGAATAGTCTCAGGACTTCAACGCCACGGATCAACCTGACTGTTGTGTCTTGACGATCCCGAATCGCGCCAGAACGCCATCCTTGGGACTCCAGCGCCGCGAATAAACGTAGCTGTTGTGCCTTCATAATCTGGAATCTTCCCTTCATAGCACCATTTCTGGTACATTGACCGTTGGAACCCGACAGATTCTTGCAACTTCTACAAAAAGAAATGTTACGCGGCGATCAGGCGAGAGCCACATCTTGAAAACGAGCCGCCCTCAATCCGATAATTTTTTGTTTTTGTTGAGCGAATGTGCACGGCGCTACGGCGAGAGCCACATCTTGAAAACGCCCCCCAAAACCGTGAAACACTAGCAAATGTTTGATAGGAATGTGCGCGGCGCTAATGCGAGAGCCACAGTTTGAAAACGACCCGCCCTGAATCCGAGAAGCTCTTGCAAATGTTCAAGACACATGTGCGCGGCGCTTTGGCGAGACCACATTTTGAAACCACCTGCCTTCATGTGCGAAACGGTTGCCAATCATTCAGCTCCAGGGTCATACATGGTGAGGAAACCTCGGTCGAATCGCCCGGCCCGCTCTTTCGCCCGGTCTCGGGGTGCGACAGGGAGGAGGAGGAGGAGGAGGAGGAGGAGGAGGAGGAGGAGGAGGAGGAGGTGGAGGTGGAGGTGGAGGTGGAGGAGTAGGAGGATGGCGGTGGGCGGGGGCGGGTCACGGAGAGCGTCGGCATCGAGTGTGCATGAGTCGGGCCCGGCCAGCGTACCTCCTTTTGCCCAGAGTATGGAGCTGCCGTGGCACAGCCAAAAAATATCTGCAGCGTCTGGCGATGGGAGTATACGAAGGACAGGAAGGACAAGCAGTGGCCCCCGCGCTACCGTGCGGTGGTGTGCGCCGCAGCGGCCGGCCTCGCAGTCTGCGGCATTCTCCTTGGGGGGCCTGCACATCTGTGCGTCGTGTTCCTTGTGCAGCGAGGACCAACCTCCAGACAGACACCCAACGTCCTGAAAGCATCACGGTGGCATTTTTTGTTGGTTTCGGCCGATTGGGGCCCCCGGCGGACTCTGGGACCGTCCAGAAACGACTCGGGGTGAAAAGCTGGTCCCAGGGAGGGGCTCCCGACCTCGGGGCACCAACGCTGTGACACCGATCGCGACGTCAGAGACCTGGGAACGTTGATCTCCAGAGGTCTGGACTTCCTTTTTCCGCGGTCGGCTCTCCCTCCCGAGACTTTCTGTTGGCGGTCCCCGGAGGCCGACAGCGGGGAGCAACCGAGCAGCTTCCCGCCAGAATTCTTCACGACGGTGGAAGGTCTGGGCACGTGCGCCGGGAAGTAAAGAATCACATGCCGTGGCCGGCCTGGACGAGAGGTGGAAACTCAGCGCCACCGAGGCGGGAACGCAGTAACAGCGACGTCGGCAGCGTGCAGACGCGTGGCAGGAGCGTGCCAGGAGAGTGCCGCTGTGGCGCAGGACGGGGTAGGAAAGCGGCAGGGAAGTGCCAACTTCCTGCGTTGCCGAACGCCCCCGTCTACAGAGCACCGGGGAGGGCTGCGTGCACGCGTGTGGCAGCACAACTTCCCGCCGCTCAGTCCCCGCATGGCTCGGGCAAAGAGGAATGAGACATGACACAAGCATAAGAACATACGAACTCGGAGCTCCGTGCGGATTTCTCGGATCGGCGCTGGGCCTTCGCATGGCCCGGGCCCGCCCGCATACGAATGCAGCATGCACCACCCCCAGACATCCGACGTCGCGTTTTTTTCGAGACGTGGGCCCCCGACCTCCCGACCACTTCCCCGGGGCCGGTTTTTCATCCCGAGTCGTTTTTTGACGGTCCCGAGGCCCGGCGAGGGCCCCGAGGGACCGAAAACGACGAAACAAATTCGTCTCGATTTTTTCGAGACGCCCGATGTCTGGGCCGCATGCTCCGCCCGGTAATTACGTCTCTTGCCTCCGCCTGGGGCACTGAGCCCACTGCTCTGGCGGTCCCAGTAGGCCTTCGTCGATCCTCGGAGGCCCTCTGGCTTCGGGGCGTCTGCATCAGAGCACGGAGAGGCACCCAATCGCTACCCTTGAGTCGGGCGTGTCCCTCTACAGGAGGAGCATGCAATTACACCTGAGAAAACCCAGTCAGTGAATGATTTGAACATTGATGCTATGGATCTTGAGATCGATTGTGAGATCGATCATGAGGTCGATAGTGGAACCGATGGTAACGACGATTGTAAGGTCGATCATTAGACCGAGAGTAATCGATACAATGAGATCGACAGTGAGATCAATCGTGAGATCGCTCATGCGATCTCTAGTGAGATTGATAGTGAGATCGATTGTGAGATCGATGGTGAGATCGATCGAGAAGTCGGTGACGAGATCGATGGTGAGACCGATCGATAAGAAGATCGACCAGGAACCCGGGAACCCGGGAACCTCGCCGCCCTCCGAAGTCGGCCCGGAATCCGGAACTGGGAGCCCGGGAACCCGGAAACGGGAACCCGGGAACCCGGGAACCCAGCGTGCGACCAAAATCGGCGGGGCACTGTCGCCAAATCCTTCAACATCCGCGAGGACCTCTTCAGTGCAAGCACCGACTGGGGAAAAATAGTTACAACAGACAGTATCTACAGGAACGATTTTTCGAGTATCATTCGACTATGTTCGAATCTTTTTTTGGGTGCTTTACCCCATATCCAGAGTGGGGTCCTTGTTTTCTCGGGACATCCCGCGCAGGAACAGGAACACCCTCCCTTCTTACATCACACACACACATCATCATCATCACCATCATCATCATAATCATGATCATCATAATCATCATCATCATCATCATCATCATCATCATCATCATCATCATCATCATCGCCATCGCCATCAAAATCATCACCGCATCATCACCACTTACACATTCGCACACACTCTCATTCTCCAACTCACTCACTCACAACTACCACTCACCATCATCAGCATCATCATCATCATCATCAACATCAGCATCATCATCATCATTATCATCATCATCGGCATCATCATTATCACAACACCGTCGTCAACAGAGCTTCGTCTGTGAGTTAATTGTGAGGAAGTCTCAGGTGGGAGCCCTCTCCCTATGGGGCCCGCCGCTCTTTTTTGAAAACTATCCGAGCGGGTCATCGGGATCTTGTAAGTGTCGTCACTTTTGGGCCCCTGAGGCCTGGATATGGAGGACGTTTCAGGCAGGAGCCTCGTCTGCGAGTGAATTGCGAGGAAGTTTCAGGCGGAGCCCTCTCCCTATGGGACCCGCCGCTCACGCTTTTTTTATCCGAGCGGGTCATCGGGATCCTGTAAGTGTCGTCACTATTGGGCCTCTGAGGCCTGGGTATGGAGGAAATATCAGGCGGGAGCCTCGTCTGTGAGTGACTTGCGAGAAAGTCTCAGGCGGGAGCCCTGTCTCTATGGGGCCCGCCGCTCACGTTTTTAATCCGAGCGGGTCATAGGGATCTTGTAAGTGACTTGTAAGTGTCGTCACTTTTGGGCCCATGAGGCCTGGATATGGAGGACGTTTCAGGCGGGAGCCTCGTCTGTGAGTGAATTGCGAGGAATACTCAGGCGCGAATCCTCTCCCTATGGGGCCCGCCGCTCATGTTTTTGTTGAACCCGAGCGGGCCATCGGGATCCTGTAAGCGTCGTCGCTTTGGGGCCCCTGAGGCCTGGAAATGGAGGAAGTATCAGGCGGGTTGCGACTGCGCCGTACATCGCGCTGGACCTTCGCGCGTGCCCTGGAAGCAATGACACGCACGACGTGCAGGAGTGCACGTACAAACGGCCGCACCACCACTTCGGGTGCGTCCCCATCGCGTTGCACCTCGGCGATTTCATGCAGCTGAAGCCCACGGGCAGCATCGGCCTCCTGACGGACGTGAGCGAGCTCCTCGACGACGGGTCCTGCAAGTGCGCGGAGCCGCCGACGGTGGACATTCAGCACGCCATCGACGTCTTCTCTCATCTCCTGCGTCTTCGAGCGGAAAGGCACGAAGCGCTTCGAACCTGGGGGCCCTCTGATCACGCTCTTTGGCTGCACGCGCGAGGGCGAGCCCTTCCGCCAGAGGTCTGGTCCGCCTGGGAAGCGACGCTGGCCTCAGGCAGCCGCGGCGCCCTGGCCCTTCGGCACCGGCGCGAGAACTGTCGGCCCGGCTACGGCATGGGCACCTACTGGGAGACACCGACGAGGCGGATCAACGCGCGCGCTCGTCGCGACGCGCGGCGCCTGGGCGTGCCTCTCGTTTTTTCGAAGGCCGCGGACGAGCGCAGCGCGATTCAGGGCGATCCCGACGCGGGCCGGCGCCTCCTGAACGTCCCGAACACGCACAAGACGGGGGACATCCACGGCGCCTCGCCGGCCCAAGTCGGCGCGGAGGTGCGATTCTCGGCAGTTCAGGGGGCCGGAGAAGAAGTTGGGGCTCGCGCAGGAGCAGCGGGCCTTCATCGCGTCCTTCGAGTTTCATCCCGAGGACGAGCGGCGGTGCGAGGAGAGCTCGCCGGGCCAGCTCTTCCGCCCCCGCTTCTTGCCGCAGGGAATCTGGCTGCAGATGCGCGGTTTCGAGGAGTCGCCGATCTACCAGGAGGTCGCCAAGGTGCTGCTGCAGGGCGCCGAAGGCGCCGACGATGATGGCGAGGCCGAGGCGCGGGCAAGGAGCTTGCTCATGTTCAGGCACAGCGAGCAGGAGTTCACGCGGCAGAGCTCGGGGCCGCGCGCCGCGAACCGCTCGGGGTTCACCGCGACGCGCGCGCCGCGCCTCACCTCTGCGCTGTTGGAAGGCCAGGCGCTGCGCAAGGACGTCGCCATCGACTGCGCGAAGGACGAGGGCGCTGGTCGCGCGGGCATGTCGGACGAGCAGCGGTGGCTGCACCCCTACGTCATGTTCTCCCGCGCCACGCGCATGCGGGGCACGCTGATCCTTCGGCCGCCGCCGCGAGCGTTCCTGGAACGGGGGCCGCCGGCACCCCCGCGGCAAACGTTCCTGGAGTTCGACGCCGGAGCGGGGGGCTCCAGGGCAGGGGCGCAGCAGCTCGCGGTAGAGCTGGGCTCCGCGCCGCCCCCCGCCCGAGCGCGGCGGCGCCCCCCTCGGAGACCGCGGGTTTGTCCCGGCGGCAAGGTCTCGCGCCCCGGCGACTCGCGGGGTTGCCCCGACGGCCTGGCCCGCGGGGGTGCCCCCGACGGCTGCGCGATTTCGCCTTCGGAAAATGCGCCCCTGCCAGGCGCGGGGGCGAGGGCGCCGAGAAAATCTGCGCGCGAGCCCTTGAGCGCGCCGCCAGGGCTCACTGATAATGTCCAACGTTTCTGTTGGAGCCGTGGGTGCATCTGCGTGGCTCACGGTGGTGGGGCCTCCATGGTCTGCCGAACAGATGATGCAGATTTGCACCTGCACGCCCGCAGGAGGTCCATTGAATTAAAGTCGGCCAAGATGTTGCAGAAGGTGCGCCGCCAAGGCGGCGGATCGGTGGATTTGACGAAACAAGAGAATGCGGATATCATGGCGGAGGTCATGTGCGACAGAGAACTTCATTTACAAGCGTGTCGAGGATGCAAACTCACTGGTACGACGTTCGCCCTGGGCGGCTCGGAAAATCATATGATACGCAGAGAAGCAGACGATTTCTGGGATGAGTTGGGCACGCGAGCTCGTCTGGACTCTGCGGTGGCGGAAGTTTCGGAGAAGGGCGCTGCCGGCCTGTTACCGTGGACGTACCAAACACTTCAGTCACTCATCATGCGGTGCCCTAAACGGGGCCACCTGAATGAGATCAAAATCGGGCAAGAAGACGAAAACACGCCTGACCCAGGCGGCGCGCCTTGGGAAACGGACGAGGCTCGTCGAGAAGAAGAAGAAGAACGAGACGCGGAACTGCCCCAAGTCGACGAAGACGACGATCTTTTCAAGGATGGTTGCGGGGCATTAGATCCCGCAGACCGGGCGAATCCAGAGGAAGCTTCGCGCGCCCATGAAGCGAGCAAAGCAGAGGCAGACCACGGTGATGGCGGCGCGGAGAACGAAGGTCAGGCACCTGAGGCCCAGGGTTTGGGAGACGAACAGGTGGAGTTCGTCGTCCAGGAGCCCCCCAGGATGAGGTCTCTCCAGGAAGCCTTGGGCATCTTCAAGAACATGCGCGCTCATGTGGGCGCCCAGTTGGCAGGAACTGCGGCGGCTGCCACTCGCGGCGAAAGCAGAAGGTTGAAGGGGCTGGCCAAAGGGGGGCGCGGCAGTGCACAAGGAATTGCGCGCAGCATTGCAGAGCGACGCGGCGACTGCTCGACAAGAAAGGCGCGAGCTTAAAGAGCACATGGGGATGAAGAGGGAGAAAGAGCGTGCGAAGCAGGAGTTGAAAGAGGCGACAGAGACGCTCACAAGAATTGAAAAAGAGCAAAGGGAGCAAGAAGCTGCGGCAACGGCGATGGAGCAGGTAAAAGTTTGTTCAATGGAGGCGTTGGGGCACGGAAATAAAGGTGGTGGACATCAGGGCCACCAAAAGGCGCGTTTCCAAGTCTTGCAGACTCTCCGGGAAGCCGCCGAGTTATCGCCTGAGCAGACGAGCCAATGGGAGCTCTTCAAGGTCCAGTGGGACACCAAGATGGCAAATACCCTTGGTGATGGTTGGGGCCAGTTGTTTGCGCAGGTGGTGCAGAAAGTGGTGGGCGAGTTGGTCGGTGGTCGCAAAGACGCTCTCTCTTTTTTTTGTTTCTCTCTCTCTCTCTCTCTCTCTCTCTTTCTCTCTCTCTCTCTCTCTCTTTTGTTTCTCTTTCTCTCTCTCTCTCTCTCTCTCTCTCTCTCTCTCTCTTCTCTCTCTCTCTCTCTCTCTCTCTCTCTCTCTCTCTCTCTCTCTCTCTCTCTCTCTCTTTCTCTCTCTCTCTCTCTCTCTCTCTCTCTCTCTCTCTCTCTCTCTCTCTCTCTCTCTCTCTCTCTTCGTGCGCAATGAGACGAGGCGAGTGTTAGGAGATGTGCCCGCCTTGCTGTTGCCAGAGCTTCGGCGCCTTTGATGCGCGCCGCGGTGGCGGCGGAGATGCTCCGCCGCGGCCGCTGCGGCGCGGCGCCTACGTCGAGCGGGCAGCTGACTCCGCGGTTTTTCCGCCGCGGGAAAAAACAATCCTTTGCGCGCGCCTCCCACCTCACCCTCATTATCCTCATCGCCGTCTCTTCCCTCCCGACCATTCCTCTCCTCCTCGCCCCCCCCCCCCCCCCCCCCTCCCCCTCGAGATGCTCGCATACTAATAGAAAGCTAACCGCGAGGTACTCACATAGAAAGTGTTTCTGGATGTTATTAGTAGTGCACGTGCGACGGCGACGCGCTCCTCCAGCGCAACTCCTTGTCACTCCCTTTCTCCCGTCCCATCCTCGCCTCCCGCCTCCCTGCGCGCTCCGCAGCTTCTTGTTGGCCCAAGCCTGCAGCCTTTGCCGTGCGATCATGGCCGGCTTGCCCTCAACTGTGATGCATGGTAATGGAGCACATGATGTGGACGCGGAGTCTGACCGCATGAGCTTGCCGACTTTTGCTCCCACCGACGCGTCGGGCCCGCCGGGGGGCCCGCGCCTGCCGCCCGATTTGGCCGAAGACTAAGACGAAGACGGAGAATTCATTCTGAAGCCTGTTTGGAATGACAACGCAGAGTGCGACGTGGGCTCGTGGGAGGAACAGCGCCACGGCAGCGGCGGCCCTGACCAGGAAGAGCGTCGCGGCAGCAACGCCATGGGCCCATTTGATATCACGGCTGCCAGCTGGGGTGGCAAGTGGCGAGAGGCGGGCATGCATGCGCACATGAATCGTGACCTCAAAGGTTCCGCGAGCCAGTTCCTCGTCATTCAGGAAGCCGCCCAAGACTTGCTAGGGTTTCTGAAGCAAGATCCTGGCATGGACGAGGCCGACAGCCCCGCGGTGACGGGGCACCGGCCCCTACGACAATTCATCGGAGCTGCAGGCGTTGATCGGGGAAGCACCACAATGATCTTCACTAGGCCGACCCACGTGAAAAGGGATGCGGACTCTAGTGTTCCACCGGACCAGAGATGGAACAGACTCGATCACCCAGAAGAACAGAGCTAGGACGCGGGTCACGAAGATCGCCGTCAGCAGGAGACTGATAGCATCAGCCAAGATGAGGTTTTGGCAGACTCGCGGTAGCGGGGAGGATCGCGCTGACGACCAACTACAGGACGGCGAAGCGCGACCTCCAGGGCGGTGGAGCGGCATGCAAAAACAATGGGATCTGCTAGCGCGATACTTGGCAGAATTTCGACCTGCGATCCTTTGCGGCGACTTCGACATGGCGTTCTTCTGCGTGGTGCCGGAACTGCGGGCGCGCGGCTTCCAGGTCAATCTGGCAGCGTGGCGCTGCTGGAAACAGGAGCACGAAAGCCAGGTCCGAGCGGACTTGCGCGGCATCTTTCGCCTGGGGCCGCGCTCAGGAGTTCGGCTGCGCTACGGTATCTCTGCGTTTGGGATGGACGGCCCCGACTTGCGTGAGAACTGCTCCACGGTAGTGGAGACCTTGCGCGACGCGCGCAATGCAGAAGCATGCCAGCGCCCCTGCCCCATCACAAACATCCCCTTTATGGGGCAAGGCTTCCCCCTCGACAGCTACCGCCCGAAAGTCCCAGCGCGAAGGGATCAGTGCGCGAGGTGGGCGTTCACGCCTGTCTTCGATGAGTCTTTAGTAGCGGAGGTGTTGCGAAGCGCCTCCACCGACAGTGGCATGTTCCCGTATAGAGTGGACCCTTACATGGGGTCCGCGTCGTGGACTTGGCGCCCCTTGCCCTTGCCGAAGCAGAAGCCTGCAGACTTCGATGAGTTCGATCCCCAACGCGAGTTCTTCAAACGCGGGGCACATACTAGGCAGCGCGTTGCATTTAGCGTATTTAGAAATAGGTTGTATCCATTTAACATATACTTAACTTTGGGGCCGCGTTAACTCATATTCAACCATTGCGTAGCTGTTCACAACTGAATGGTCTCGGCATCGTGGTGCCGAGCTAACCGGAACTAACAGATCGTAAGTGGACTCCAACTGGTCATATGTGGTCAAGTTTTTCCACGTCGTGTGAAACCGCTTGGTTGCTATGCCGTTATGTTTCCGTTGGCTCATGGGCTTTTGGCGACGTTGCAATTGCCGTCTGTGGCCCTGCTCTGGGAATATGCTGTTCGTGTGCCACTTCCGCTTTTCAACCCCACTCCTGCTTCTCTCCCCCGCCCGATTACCTCCCGATTTCTTTTCAACCCCACTCC
Organism: Prorocentrum cordatum; assembly: GCA_963575745.1. Lineage (NCBI taxonomy): Eukaryota > Dinophyceae > Prorocentrales > Prorocentraceae > Prorocentrum > Prorocentrum cordatum. The sequence continues at coordinate 235,278 of CAUYUJ010015584.1, read as the reverse complement.
TCCTCCTCCTCCTCCTCCTCCTCCTCCTCCTCCTCCTCCCCCTCCTCCTCCTCCTCCCCCTCCTCCTCCTCCCCCTCCTCCTCCTCCTCCTCCCCCCCCTCCCCCTCCTGTTTACATTCGGTAGTGCGCGACAGTGCACAAGAACAACGGATAACGAACACTTGCATGCCCCAACTTGCTGCCTTATGCGCACCGTTTTCTGCTGTGCAATGTCACCCCCCCAAGCTTGCCTCAGAAACGATGCCCGCCCCGACCCATCCGCGAGGTCGATATAGAACATATAGTCGGATGCGCTTTTCTCCAATATCAGTTATCCCATGGATTGGGGTACTTCACGATGAGCATTCTGATGTTCACGAGGGGTTTCCCGGGAATGTCAGAAATCATGATATTGGAGGGGGGCTCGGGCACGTGATCCGTCTTGGCCCCTATACCCCCGTGCCCGACCGCGCAGCCTTGGAGTTTGAGCCTTTTTCGGGCGTCCCGCCACCCCCGCCCCCCCTCTCATTTTATTGCCGCTGGCAAACTCGATCGTGCACAGACGCGGGCGGCCACGCCGCCGCCGTGCCTGCATCCGACCGAACAGCTTTGGAGTTTGAGCCTTCTCGGGCGCCCCGCCACCCCCGCCCCCATCTCATGTTACTGCCGCTGGCAAACTCGATCGTGCACGCACGCGGGTGGCCGCGCCGCCGCCGTTCCTGCATTCCTATACGTATACCCCGCGTGGGCAAGCGCATGCGTCCATGCGTGCACACTGGCGCGCCAGTGGCGGTCAGCGCAAACGAGGAACATTGTACTTTTTGCGTGGTCAAATGTACGCTGGCAGTCCCAAGTCCTCACTCGCAGCGCCATGGCACAACAGACGACCGATCTATACATACATACATGTGTATACATATATATATATATATATATATATATATATATATATATATATATATCAAGGATGCATCTCTGCATGCACACGTCTAAGCCTGCAACTTTGAGCTCACAAGAGAGCCCGCGCCTGAGTGTCTATACACACAGGCCCTGATTTTCGCTGGGCTCACCGACGCTACATCGAATCCTCACTTTGAGCCCTCGGCGATGTACTCGCAGAGGCTCTTCCACGCTGCACGGCCCGAGCCCCCGTCTGCGCCCCAGAAAAATCCACCAGCCCTTTAGGCCTTCAGGGCGTGAGTGGTCTAGAGACTCCGCTGTTCGCCCCCCTTCTCCCCCTTCGGGGAGGGGCGCGCACCTCCCCCTCAAGGAGGTTCACGTCCAAGACACGCTTTCGACCGTCCAAGACGTTCCGAGACACCCCAGGAGCTTCGCGCAAGCTTGTCGGAGCGCCGCTTGCGCGTTCGCAGGGCCCAAGACCCCGCCAAGACGCCCCAAGAGACCTCCAGGATGACACCAGGAGGAGGAGGAGGAGGAGGAGGAGGAGGAGGAGGAGGAGGAAGCACGACATGGAGGAGGACGGGGGAGGGGGAGGGGGAGGAGGAAGGAGAAACAGGCGGAGGAGAAGGAGTGGACAACGCCCGACGGTCAGCGCACTGCGCTCGAGCGGCTGTTGTTGGAAGCTTTGATGGGGATTCGCGAAGCGTGAACAATTTCTTGTCGATTGTGCTGCCGTCCTTGTAGACCCGCCAACTCTTCGTAGGCAAGCTCGTGTAGATTTTCCAACCCTCGACGTGGAGTGGTTTGTTGAACTTTGTCGGCACTCCTGGGTATCGAAGGTGGCCCTTTGCTGCTGTGCTGATGCATGGGGCGGGCCTCCTGCGAACCGGGGTCGTGGCTGTGGTTGTCGCTATCGCCGCCGACGCGGGCTTAGCTTTGGTCTTCGATTTGGCCTTTGCTTTGGCCTTTGATTTGGCTGGCTCTGGCTCGACCGACGCGCGTTTCTTCTTCTTGCCCTTGCCGACCAGCGCACTCCACTCACTTGCCAATTCCTTGACTGGCGCCGCATCAACTGGCTCGACGTCCCTCTCAGGCACTGCAGGAGCAGGCCCAGGCTGGGCCGCGGGCGGGAGAGCGTTGTCTGGGACTGCGACTGCTGCTGCGGGAGAGACTGCGACTGCTGCTGCGGGAGCCGCGGCGCCACAGATGGCGAGCCTCCGCGGTCCGATCTGCATCGTGAACCCGCTCGTGTTGCCGCCCTGGTCGGCGTAGCCGCTGCGCCCGCCGTGGCCGATTTGGGGGTGGCCGCCGAAGCCGTCGTGCATGGGGGGCGCCAGCTGAGACCCCGCTCCAGGGAGTGCAAAGCGCGCGCCCTGCGCGGTCAGCGTGAAGGTATCCTCTGGGCAAGTTCGGATTCTTCCCAATGCAGCATCAAACGGATTTTACTGGTTGGGGGCAGGTGGGAGACTCTCGGGGCCCTAGGGCGCGTGCGAGTCATAGGCAGAGTAGTTCAATGCATTCGAATGCAACGCAATGAAACGCCATGCTTTGCTCATGCTTCAATGTTGTATGCTACGATCCGCTGTGGTTCGGTACTGTGCGGTATTCCCTGACACGCTGCGTTATGGCATGGCATACTATAGCATGTCGCACTGTCCCACACCATGCGCATGAAACGCACAGCCGTGCCACGCGATGCAACGCTACGCATTGTGATAGCTGTGCAGATCGGTGTTGAGTGTTGCGCCATTCGAGACATCCATCACGCGATTGACCCAGCCCTGGGTGCATGCCTCTATGCACATGCCCGTGTGTTGCTGTGCATGCCTTGCTGTGCTGCGCCATTCCGTGCAATGTTTCACCGCGCTTCCATGTCCTAAGTTGTGTTTTCGTGCCGACTTCGGCGCCCATGCTCTTCTAGGTGTATGTGCCCCCCTTCACGTTCGATACCCACGTGTCCTTGATCGAAGAGTGATTGGACCTGCATGCCATGCGCATGCGCAACCGATTGACGAGAAGGTCCTCGACGGGGCACGTCACAACATCGGACTCGCCTGCTGGAAAAGCGTTATTGTAGACAACCTCGGACATCACCTTAAGCTCACCGGGTGTTGCCGGGTAGTTGTTGGCAACTCCATGGTGGGGCATTTCGACATGTCGCCTCAATAGTTTGCATTCCTTTTTGATAGCAGCTTTCTTGTTGTAGACGTCCATGGGGTTCGCAACGAAGGCGCGGTTCGGGGGTGCCCGCGCCGCCACTATGGAGCACGTGATCTGTAAGACGGTCGGGTCTGTGGGCCACAACAATCCGAGTTTCTCCATGTAGTTACCGACCGTCTGCGCAACTGCGTTCCAATCCGCCTGGGGGTCACACGCCGTAGCCCAGAACTCTGCGTTGCAGTAGTTGTGAAAATGCCAACACACTTGTTTATCCTGACGGTCTTTGTTTTTCTTCTGATCTGTGGAAACGCCGACCACCTTCGAGTTGACGGCTTGGGCAACCTTGATCCTGCGGGCGGCGTCGAGGAAGTCGTGATTCGCGGTTTCGATCAGCGCGCTAGTCTCCTTCATTGAGAGAGAGGTGCCTCTGTTGACAATGGCGATCATATCCTTGACAGCGCGGTCCTTGTCGTCGGACGTAGCGGCTTCGCCGGAGATCTTCAAGTGTTCTCTCGCCTCCTGGAAGGCCAGCAGCACGGCGGGGAACTTGAGCGCGGCCTCTGCCGCCATGGGGCGTGGCGTGTAGGCGGTATCGACACGGCGTTGTGCTGACCAGAAAACAAGCTGCTATAGGGGACAGAGCCACTTGCTGCAGTGCCGCAATGAGATAATGACCAATTGCAAGCGCCAACGCGTGGCTGAGCCGCCGCATTGAGATACTGACAAACTGCAGGCGTCAATGCGTGGCTGAGCCGCCGCATTGAGCTAATGCGTTGTGGAAGCTCCAACAATGTTCAATAGCGTTGCGAAAACGCCGCAGCAATTACCATGGCTCAGCAATGGCCCGAACTTTACCTCGACGCCTCTGCAGGCCCCAAATCAATACCTCCCGAATCTGATTGTCCCAACATAACGCGGGTTCCTGTGTTAGGAGCAACGGCAAGAACGCCCCGCGAGATAATGCGCGTGGACGAAGGGCGCCCCGCGCGAGCCCCGTGCGAGCCCCGCGCCACGAGAGACCCACGCGAGCCCCACGCGAACCCCGCGCGAGCCCCGCGCGAGCTCCGCGCGAACCCCACACAAGCCCCACGCGAGCTGCACGCGAGCCCTACGTGGGCCGTCTGGGCCGTCTGGGCCGTCTGGGCCGTCTGGGCCGCCTGGGCCGTCTGGGCCGTCTGGGCCGTCTGGGCCGTCTGGGCCGTCTGGGCCGCCTGGGCCGCCTGGGCCGTTTGGGCCGTCTGGGCCGTCTGGGCCGTCTGGGCCGTCTGGGCCGTCTGGGCCGTCTGGGCCACCTGGGCCGTCTGGGCCGTCAGGGCCGTCTGGGCCGTCTGGGCCCTCTGGGCCGCTTGGGCCGTCTGGGCCGCATTGGCCGCCCAGGGCCGTCTGGGCCGTCTGGGACGTGCCAAGGGGTGCCGCGGAACGTGCCAATGGATACACCACGGGATGTGCCAGAGTAGTAGTAGCAGTAGTAGTGGTGGTAGTAGTGGTAGTGGTAGTGGTAGTGGTAGTGGTAGTGGTAGTGGTAGTGGTAGTGGCAGTGGTGGTGGTAGTAGTAGTAGTAGTAGTGGTAGTAGTAGTAGTAGTAGTAGTAGTAGTAGTAGTAGTAGTAGTAGTAGTAGTAGTAGTAGTAGTAGTAGTAGTAGTAGTAGTAGTAGTAGTAGTAGTAGTAGTCGTAGTAGTCGTAGTAGTAGTCGTAGTAGTAGTAGTAGTAGTAGTAGTAGTAGTAGTAGTAGTAGTAGTAGTAGTAGTCAGTTAGTAGTAGTAGTAGTAGTAGTAGTAGTAGTAGTAGTAGTAGTAGTAGTAGTAGTAGTAGTAGTAGTAGTAGTAGTAGTAGTAGTAGTAGTAGTAGTAGTAGTAGTAGTAGTAGTAGTAGTAGTAGTAGTAGTAGTAGTAGTAGTAGTAGTAGTAGTAGTGTAGTAGTAGTAGTAGTAGTAGTAGTAGTAGTAGTAGTAGTAGTAGTAGTAGTAGTAGTAGTAGTAGTAGTAGTAGTAGTAGTAGTAGTAAAGGGCGCGCAGGGGGTAGCCAAAAAGCAAACGCATAATTTCAGCCGTCCCCCTCCCCCCCCCGAACCGCCACCCTCCCTCGAGGGTGCCCGTGGCAACCCCGCAGGGCCAGGCCGCGCGCTCCGCCGCGCCGCTCCACGGCAGCCGTTAGGCTCGGCGGCAGGGTCCACGGGTCTGGCGGGTTGGCACAATGACCATTGCATGAACCCCCCCCCGCCTCCTCCGTACACACCCCAGGGCCGTTTGGGCCACCTAGGCCGTCTGGGCCGTCTGGGCCGCGGTTGACTTTCACGCAGGGGCCCTCTCGGTGGAACTTCATTTGAGGCCATTGGGAGTGCCACTCATGTGGACGCGGCCACTTGGGCCTTCGGAGGATCCCCTTTGAGGCCACGAAGCGCGTGCTGGGTGGCTATCATCATCACCGTCCTCACCATCATCAGGGTCATCATCACCGTCCTCGCCAGTTTTAGGCTCGGCGGCAGGGTCCACGGGCCATCGTCGCCGTCCTCGCCAGCGTTAGGTTCGGCGGCAGGGTCCACGGGTCATCACCACCATCTCATTAGCCCATTTTGGCTCAGTGGGCAATTTCCTTTGGTGTCATCATTGTGGCTATTCTGCTGACCGTTCTTCCTTGTGTAGAACGCAATGGACGTCCTCAGCGTCGTGTCTGATGACAGCGAACCTACACCAGAGACGGGCAACTCGGGCTTCGGCCCTCCGCGCCGCCGATCCGCCTCAGAGCGCAGGTCAGCACCGCCGCAAGACTCGTTGAGGTGCAGGGTACCGAAGCCATCGCCGGCAGCACCACCGCAGGAGAGCGAGGTTGCGCCGCCAGACGAAGCACCCATCGAAGGAGGCGACGACGCATCTCCAGGAGGGGATTCTTTTCCAGAAGGCGATGGCCGCTCAACAGCGGCTGATCGTGGAAGTACCATCGTAGGAGAGCGGTCGGCTCCGCCGCGGACGGAGGTCCAAGAACAAGAGATTACTCATGTGTACAAGTTGTGCGACGATGTGCCTGAGCAGGTCCTGTCGGTCTTCAGGCGCATGATGACCTCACAGATTGACCCAGTCCCAGGTCAGGACTACATTGTCAGGAGGATGCGGTTCAAGGTGCCCTACAACCTCCAGGTGAAGGTGGACTATGTTTCCAGGGACGGCATGGCAGAGCCCGTGGACTAGATATTGCAGTCAGATGTGGATGGGTATTGTTCGGTGCTATGGGGAGTGACTGGTTCATCTTCGGCGATGGCGCCGTCATAGATGATGTGCAATAGATTGATCTTTGGAGGGGGAGAGATACCAGCAGCCGATGATGCCAACAAAAATGTCAATTTTCGGTGACATATCATACTTCTTGGCGCGATGGGTGTTTCTCAATCGGTGAGTTTGCAAGCGTTTGTTGACGAGAATGGCAGGCCGCACTTCCGAGGCAGATCGTTTGTTTGGAGTTGTGTGGGCGCGAGTTCGCTTGTAATATATATACACATGGGGCAACAACGGGTCAACTAATATAAGAAAACGCACGCACGGGACAACCGCGGGACGACCGCGGGACAACCGACCAGCGGGACAACCACGGGGCAACCGCGGGACCGCCGACTGCGAACTGTGTGCGGGGTGCGCCGAAATGGGCGCGCGATGGCGATGGTGATGGTGACGACGGCGACTATTACGACTACGTCTACGATGGATGGTTACTTACCATCACCATCACCATTACCATCATCACCACCACGCCTCAACGATTCCACTGATGTTCCACCGCGTAGAACGCGGAGAAGCGCCCGCAGCCGACGCGGGAATACGTCGCGAACCTGGGGGCCACGCGGATGACATGGTTCTGGCCTGCCCGATCTTATCGGATGACGGCAGCGCGCAACGGCTGGAACGGCCGTTGTGCGTTGCCGACATCCGAGTTTCGCGGTTTCCATCGCCCACGGCGGCCCGTCGGGCCAAATGAGAAACAGCACGCCGCCCAGGGCGACGAGCTTAAGCGCTGGGCTGCGGGCGCCAAGCGCCGACACCCAACCCACGGGGTGCGGGGCCGCTGGGGCGCGCCAGCGGCCGCTGCAGCCCCCGCTGGGTCCCAGCGGGAGCTGCGCCACCTCGGGCACTCACCAGGCAGCCCTCCACTCGGACACTCCGAGGCGAGCGCGGGCGCAGCATTGCCACGGGCGCCGCGCCGCATCCCACCCCGCGGGCGGGGGTGGCGCGCGCGGGAAACCAGCCATGCTTGGCTGCAACTACCGTTATACATTTCAGTGTCACAGAATCTGTCGTCTCTACACTACTACGACGACGAGTTTTATTATGTTAACTACTGCTACTTTTACCGCTACTACTACTTCTAATATTACAACTACTACCCACTACTACTACTACTACTACTACTACTACTACTACTACTACTACTACTACTACTACTACGACTACTACTACTACTACTACTACTACTACTACTACTACTACTACTACTACTACTACTACTACTACTACTACTACTACTACTACTACTACTACTACTACTACTACTACTACTACTACTACTACTACTCTACTAATACAATACTACACCATTACTACTACTACTACTACTACTACTACTACTACTACTACTACTACTAACATTACTACTACTACTACTACTACTACTACTACTACTACTGCTACTACTACTACACTACTACTACTACTACTACTAGTACTATACTACTACCTACTACCACTACTACTAACTACTACTACTACTAACTACTACTACTACTACTACTACTACTACTACCTACTAACTACTACTACGACAACGACTACGACTACGACTACTACTACTACTACTATCTACGACCACTACTACTGCTACTACTACTAATACTAATACTACCACTACTACTACTTCTACTACTACTACTACCACTGATACTACGATTACTAGTACTACTACTACTACTACTACTACTACTACTACTACTACTACTTCTACTACTTCTACTACGACTACGACTACGACTACGACTACGACTAGTACTACTACTACTACTACTACTACTACTACTACTACTACTACTACTACTACTACTACTACTACCACGGTTACTTCAACTACTACGACCAATCTCACTACTACTACTACTACTACTACTACTACTACCACTACTACTACTACTACCACTACTACTACTACTACTACTACTACTACTACTACTACTAACGAACGACTAACGACTACGACTACGACTACGACTCACGACTACGACTACGACTAATTCACGACTTACGATACTACTACTACTACTACTACTACTACTACCTACTACTACTACGAATCTACAACTACTACTACTACTACTACTAACCACTACTACATTGGTTTTTGCTACAACTACGACCACGACTACTACTACTACTACTATACTACCACTACTAACTACAACTACTACTACTACTACGACTACTACTACTAGTACTTCGTCCCCACATACTACTCCTACGCTACTACCTACTCCTACTACTACTCTACTACTACACTACTACTACTACTACTAACTACTAACTACTAACTACTACTGACTACTACTACTAACTACTACTACTACATACTGCTACGACTACTATTACTACTACTACTACTACTACTACTACTACTACTACTACTACTACGCTACTACTACTACTACTACTACTACGACTACTACTACTACTACTACTACTACTACTACTACTACTACTACTACTACTACTACACCTACCACTCCCACTAAAGTCCGCAGCCCTTCGTCGAGTCACTGCTGTTGGATGGGTTGGTGGGGATTAGCGAAGCGTGCACGCTTTGAAATCTGAGGCACCCCTAGATGCGATAGCGCCCTGCCGCACCCATCGATGCCGATGCACGGGGCGGCCGCGCGAAGTCGCCGTCCCAAATTCCCGAGCTGTGGCGTCGCAGTAGACCAATCTGGCAAGCCTTCAATGGGCCGTGCGTTCACTCGCCCCCGCGTTTCTTCAGGCGACATGCCCATCGCTTTGCACGAGAGGAACGAGAGCGAAAACAGCACGAAGGGGATCATGGCTAACGTAGCTACTGCAAGCCCGCTCGGGTCAAGCGCCCCGAAAGATCGGCCGATCCTCACGCTGAGATGGCTTCGGCCCCTGGAGAGCTCGATCTAAAATGGAAGGCTCGGTCCCTGGAAGGTTCAAGCTCCTCCTAACGGCTCGGTCTGAAATCGCTCGGGCCCTGGAATTTCATGTTGGGGGCATCTGGGTGGCTTCTTGGACAGGCCCATGCATGTAGGTCCTCGGGCGTTGAGGCGGCGCGCCGAGACGGCCGCGGGAGGCGCGCCGGAGGCGCGCGGGAGGCGCGCTCGGAGGCGCGCGGGAGGTACGCGGGAGGCGCGCGGGAGGCGCGCAGGAGGCGCGCGGGAGGCGCGCGGGAGGTACGCGGGAGGTACGCTGGAGGCACGCCGGAGGCACGCGGGAGGTACGCGGGAGGCACGCGGGAGGTGCGCGGGAGGTGCGCCGGAGGCACGCGGGAGGTACGCGGGAGGCACGCGGGAGGTACGGCGGGCCCGGAGGCACGCGGGAGGTGCGCCGAGGCACGCGGGAGGTACGCGGGAGGCACGCGGGAGGTATACGGTGGGCCCGGAGGCACGCGGGAGGTACGCTGGAGGCACGCGGGAGGCACGCTCGGAGGCACGCGGGAGGTACGCGGGAGGCACGCGGGAGGTACGGCGGGCCCGGAGGCACGCGGGAGGTACGCCGGAGGTACGCGGGAGGTACGCTCGGAGGCACGCGGGAGGCACGCGGGAGGTACGCCGCTGGCACGCGGGAGGCACGCCGGAGGCACGCGGGAGGCACGCTCGGAGGCACGCGGGATGCACGCGGGAGGCACGCGGGAGGCACGCTCGGAGGCACGCGGGAGGCACGCTCAACGATTATGTTGTACCGCCGCCTGCAGATGCGGTGTCGAGCACTTGTTCTGTTGTACCGCCGCCTGCAGATGCGTGGCCAGTCGCCGCCGCTTGCAATGGCTATAGACAGCATGCCGCCCGCGTGCCGAACACCGACGTCCTCCACTCGGCCCAGGCCGACGCCCTCATGCACCCTACTCCCCCTTGGCCTCCTGCAGGCCCGTTTCCTGGCTCAGGTCGA
>CAUYUJ010015584.1:197591-215091 GCA_963575745.1 Prorocentrum cordatum | reverse complement strand
CCCCTCCCTGCGGGGAAGGGATCAAAGGGAAGGGGCTTCCATGCGACCCCACTACGACGTCGTTTAATTTCGCTTTGGATAGCGCGCTTGAGGAGGAGAGCCCTGGGAGGGGGAGAGCGGAGACGACGAGGACGACGAGTCGAACGGATAAGCCCCTCGCACACGCCGACAGGGTCGGCATCGATACAGTTGCTTATTTTTGTGACTATACGAATAGAGGCACACACACACACTCACACGTAGCGATCTATAGACACACACACACTTTCCGTCGGCGGCGAGGCAGACGCAGTCCGCACGCAGGGCAACTGGAAGGCGAATTGTACGGCGTGCAGGGGGAAGGAACGAGCTTTCCACACACACACACACATACACACATAAACACACACATGCACAACACACGCACAACACAAACACAAGCACAATCACACGCGCAAGCACGCACACACATACACACACGCACGCACACATAGACACACACACACACGCACACACGCACACACGCACACGCACACACGCACACACGCACACACGCACACACGTACACACGCACACACGCACACACGCACACACGCATACACGCGTACACACGCACACGTACACACGGACACAAGCACACCCGCACACACGAGTACACGCACACACGCACACACGAACACACGCGCACACGCGCACACGCGCACACGCGCAGGCGCGCACACACGCACACATGCGCACACGCGCTTACGCGCACACGCTCACACGCACACACGCGCACACGCGCGCACGCGCCACACGCACACCCAACGAACACCCCCACGCACACCCACACGCACACCCACACGAACACACACACACACACACACACGCCAAGCGGCGTGTGCTGTGATGTGCTGTGATGTGATGTGCTGTGATGTGCTGTGATGTGATGTGTTGTGTGTGCCGTGTTGCGCTGTGTTGTGCTGTGTTGTGCTGTGATGTGCTGCCACACACGCACACACGCGGCCTCGCTGCGCTGTGCTGCGCTGTGATGTGTAGCGGTGCGGCATCTGGAGCCATCGGCTCCGTGCCTGGAGCACTTGCCCCGGCCCCCGAGGTGTCGTTCCCGTCGTCTTTCGTCGCGGTCGTGTCATCCGCCGTTCTCCTAAACCCTGCCGCCATGGAGCCCGGTGTCCGTGGCGCGGCAACCCTCCCAGTCAAGCAGCACGCGCTGCTGCTACGGCTCTGCCAGGTGTTTACTGCGCGCGCCCGTGTGGGCCCCTCCCTCGCGGCAGCGTGGCTTCGTGACTCCCTAAGCCTCCTCCAGAGGCTGCTGTCTGATCGCGTGCGCCTTAGCATCCTTAGCCTGCGTCACGCTGCCTCTCTCCCCTCCTTCCCCCTCCCGCCTGCTTCCTGGTACTCGATGTATTTTTCTGTAGGCGTTCGTGCGCCCAGCCAGTGCCGTCGCCCATCGTTTGGCTGAGCCCGTGCAGCTTCCATGTCGGCATTGTGGAAGAAACAGTCCCGCGCACGCCTGCCCACACGCACGCACCTGTCGCTGGCTGTGATGCGCTGCGCGGTGCGGCGTGGCGCCGTGCTCCTCCCCTCTCCCTTTCTTCTCTCTCCCCTTGCCCTCCCTCTTCCTCCCCCTCTGCCTCCCTCCATGGCTGTTGTATAGTCTGATTGGTTTGTAGACTGCAGGTTAAGTGGGAGGGGGTGTGGGCTCAGGTAGCCATTTTGGGTCCGTAGCGTTCGGCTCAGGCCGACGCGCGGGTGTTCCGGGGGGCCGCGGTGCGGCCATAACCGCAGCCGTGCTAGTCCGCGGACTAGGGGGCGCTGCTGTGGTGCCATGGCTGTGGGCTTCCTTGGGGCGCACCTGATGATCCTGGTTATGGGTGGTGCGTTCTCGGTCCAAGGGGCACTGAGCTGGCTGCCGTTCGGGCGCGCGGGGGACGAGGTCTCAGCGCCGACGCCGCCATCCCTGCCCGGACCGAAAGCCCTACCAACAGGCGGTGGGGGGCAAGGTAAAGGGCGAGGTCCGCCCGCCAAGCCCGCGCCTGAAGGAGGGAAGGGGCGAGGGCCGCAGGCCAAGCCCCCGGGGGTGCCAGGCACTCCCTCGCCGCCGCGGGCGAGGTCGACGACAACGACCACCCCTGCGGGCATCGGGCGCGTAGGCAAGGGCGAGCCCTCGGGCAGCCCTGCTACGCCGGCACGTGAGGAGAGCGACGGGCCCATGGGCGCGCCTGGGCAGCCATCCGCCCCGGAGAACCGGACGGGCGATGGCGAGCTTGACCAGCCGCGCGGGCCGGATGGATACTGGGGGTGGAGCGGTTGGGTCCCGCACCTGCCCCACTGGTGGGCCGGCTGGAGCACGCCCCCGCCACCACCTCCGCCACCCACCCCGCCCCCTGAGACGGGGTCAGGTCCAGGTTGGGGCTTCGCCGCCTGGGTCTTCGAGTTCGTGGGCTACGGCGCGTGGGTGAGCTCTCCCGACCACGCGGGCACGATCCGCACGAGCGGCGGCTGGGTTGGATCCGCCATCGATCGGCTGGGCGTTAAGATGCTCGGGTACTGGTGGGAGACCGCGGTCCTTTGCTTCGCGTTGGGCATCTTCACGTTCGTGTTGGGTGCCCTGGCCTTCATCGTCAACACTGCAGCTCAGCCTATGCTGTGGGTTGCCGGGGGGCTCCGCTGGGCGTGGTACCAGATTACCTGGTGCTGCCAGCGGCGCGGAGGCGACGGGCCCGGCGCCCACCTCCCCCCACCCCCTCCGGCGCCTCTGCTGGTGCGCTGGCGCGGGCTGGGGTTAGGCGGCGTGGTGGAAACGGAGTTCTACACAAAGGGGGTGCGCGGCCGGGGGACTAATCGGGCGTACAACCACGTGCTCCTGCGTAAGCACGGGCAGGTGGCCCGTGTCAGCTGTAACTTCGCGGACCGGTATCGGCTGGATCGCCGCGGACTCAACATTAAGATCGGGCAGGTCTTGGGGTGCACCTGTCGCAAGTGGCGGCTGAACCTCGAGGAGACCGACAACGTGCATCTATGCCGTGCCGTCGAGTGCGGCTCATGCCCGGTGGCGCATCCCATGCATGTCGACCAGTACGCGGCCATCGACCACACGCAGATCGTGGACTTGGCCGAGCACGGTAAGGCTACAGCCTGCCGGGCAGTCGGCGTGGGACTCCGGAAGGTATTCGGGGTCCTCAAATGGCTGCTCTGCCTGCCCTGGTCGGTGTTCGGATGGCTGTGCCGGGCTCGGCCAGAGCCCCGCTACATCACCGACGCCACGGGTTGCCGCCGCCTGGATATCGATTCGGAGAGCGAGGTGGAGGTGGAGGCTGAGGAGCGCCCCTGCCAAGCCGCACAAGTTGGGGTGCAGCTAGCAGGCGGCGCACGCCCCCTCCAGCCGGAGGGGTGTGGTGACCGAGGGATGCAGGAGGCGACTGTCCTGCTTCAGGAGGATGCAGAGGTGTCGGATGTCCCATCGTCCGGGGCATTGTCTCAATGCCCAGGTGCATCTCTGCGCCCACCATGCTCAGAAGCATCGGTCCACCCTTATCGGCCGCAAGCGCAGCGTTCCCACATGCCTCCGCATGGCGAAGGGTAGCTGCGGGGGGGGCCCGATGTGCGGGGAGCACCTTCGACGGGACGAGGGCCGCACCGTGCGCGTCGAGGCGACGGTCCAGCCGGGGATCCTCGGGGGCCTACGCCGTCGCATGAGAGTGCGGGTACCAAGCCCCGCCAAGGCGCGCGGCTGGACCGCGCGCGCCGCCGAGGGGGTAGGCGCTGCGACAGGGGCGGCCCACCCCCCGCTCGCTGCGCCACCACCCCCCGCGGTGGCCCCATCCGTCGATCTTGAGCCTACGAGGGTACAGGCTCTGGCCTCTGGACCGCAGCCGCGTCGATCACGATCCGCGGAAGCGAGGGCCAGCGAACGCTCACTGTCCGCCGACCGTGGAGCCCCGGGCGATCGGATCGCCCATCGCGGGTGGCTCCAGGAGCCCATCCTCGCGAAGGTCTGCCCGATACTCCCAGACGATCCCCGGGGAGCCGAGGATGCATATGGCGCGCCCCCGGCGAGTCCTTGGTACATTCCACTGGGTGAATGCGAGGGGCTCGACGCACGGGGCACTGGCGGGGACGCCCGACTTGTCATCGGGACCAGCCTCGAGGGTGTCAGGGTGGAGGTCCCAGCTAGCGAGGTTGTGCGGCATCCGCCCCCGCTGGAGGACGGGCGCTACCCGATAGATTGGATCAATCGGCTGCTGCGCGAGGTCCCCCAAGGCGCGCGGGAGGTGGGGTTGCGTGTCATCGCCCACATCCCGCAGGATCTGCTGGCGATGCTACGCCAGGAGCAGTGGGGCGGTGTGGATGTGGAAAGCGCGAGCGGCTGGGGGCGGCGCTACCTGACGAGCACGGAGCGCCAGCAGCTACAGCACGATCCGGTACGCACGCTTGGCCGCCACCGGCGGGGCGGCGCGCAGGGGGCGCAGCCTGCGCCTGGCATGGAGGGCCTGCCCCGCCCGGCCCCAGTGGCAGCCGCGCCGCGCCCGGCGGCGGCCGCCGCCAGCGCGGGCGAGGATGCTGAGGAGCCTGATCCCCTCGGGATATTTATGGATACCTTACGAGCGGAGGATCTCAAGGGACGAGGGGGCCAAGCAGCGGCCTTCAGCGCGCTGGGTATGACCGCTGACCTGCTCGGGATCCCGCTTGATCAGGCGGACCAGCAGCTGCGGAGAAGAGTCGCTCAAGTGGCAGCGGCGGGCCCCCTGGGGCCCGATCTGGAGCGCGCCCTCGCGGATCTGGAGGATGCGCAGCTGGGGGCGCGCGCGCGGGAGCGTGCCGCGGCCAGCGACAAGGTTCCCCTGCAGGGCAGCCTCTCACGCGAGGGATCGCGGAGCCGCTCGGCGCGGGGGCGGGGTCCCAGCCCGAGGCAGGCGCCCCGGCGTGAACTTTTCGGGGCCATGCCCGCCGTCCGACCCACGGACCCGCGTCGCGGCCTACTGGGCGATCGCGACTTACTGGCGCGCGATTGACGCGGGGGCCCCGCTCGCGGGGCCAATCCGCTCCTCGACGGACCCTCGGTCCTTGGGCAACTCACCGGTCAGTCGCCCCACGGGGGCGGGCTGGGTGGAGAACGTGCCGGTGGTCTGGACGACGCCGGGGCACCTGGGGCCCTGGGCGGCCTTGCGGCCGAGGCCGAAGCCCAGATCATCGAGCGGTTGGATCGCCAGAACCGCCTCACCGAACGCCACGTCGTTGCCGCCGAGCGGCAGGCGCGGGCCACCGAGGGCGACAAGAAGGCCCGGGGCACCCGGGCGGGGATCGGTCGGGACGAGGAACTGGACCTCTACATAGCCAGAGGATGCAACACCTTCGCGGTCGAGGCCTGCGAGGGGATCACGGGAAAGGATCTGTTCGACTCTCTCAAGCGTATGTGTGCGCACTCCAAGAGCACGCTCAAGACGATCGGGTTTCCCTGCCTGGTTACCAACCGCGTGGCGCACGGCTACGCGGCGCTCGCCTTTGGGACGGGCCCACGCGAGTTGGGAGTGGATGACTGCATCCCAGCGCGCGACGAGGACTTCGACGGCTACAGGCTCCCTGTGGGCGACAAATTGGAGCCCCACCAGCGGCCCGCTACACGCGTGGCGACCTGGTTTAAGAGGGCCCGATGCGAGATCCAGATGTTCGAGTCCATCGTGGGAGTAGCGCACGGGGCTGAACGTCGGCGGTCGCTGGGTTTCTTGGAGGCGGCCTTCGAGAGGGACCCCTCGGAGTTCCCAGACCACTGGGTCAAGGATCTGCGGGAAGAACTCCGGAGCACCTGGGTCGAAGAGCTACGGGAGCTTAGACGTCGGATCTGCCGGGAGCTCGACACCGAGAACCCAAGGAAGGAGGACATCAAGTACATTCTGCTCATGCCGGAGAATGGCTACGACCTGCCCCGAACGTTCGACCTCGGGGATCCGCATGCCTACTACCAGCAGGTAGTTGTACCGCGGCGTAAGGCCGCGCTCACGCGCCTCCTCAATGGGCAACTGAACGCCCACCTCACGAAGAGACCGCCGAAGGCGGGAGGGGGTGATGAGATAGGCGAGCCCCAGCCCTCGGCGCTAGGCGACGACAGGCCCAAGGCGGGGGCTGGGCCCCAGCCGAAGGCGGGTCCCAAGGCGGGCACCGGGGCCCCAGCGGGGACGGCACCCAAGAGGGCGTACCCAGCGGGCAAGGAGTTAACACGCCAGGAGCGTACGCGCTCCGTGGCACACGCACCCCGCAATAAGGACAACGTCCCTATCTGCTGGGGGGCCACCACGCACATGGGCTGCTCGCGGAAGGCTTGCGACTGCCGTAACTCCCATGACCCCATCAAGTCAACGCGCGGGTTGGACTACACGGTGGTCATGCAGCTCACGAGGCGCGGGGGGCTCCTTGGGGCGCCCCGGATCGATCCCAAACAGGTGGATGGGATGATTGCGCAACTGCGCTCGCAAGCCAAGGCAGCCGAGGCCGAGAAGGTCGGCGAGGACACGTCTCCCCCTGCTGCCCCTGACTCCCAGAAGGGCCGTGGCCGGGGCAGTGGCTCGCGAGCGGCGGGCGACCCGGGCCCTGGGCAGGCCCCGGACGACTACGCTACTCTCCAGCTTACTGCGATGGAGTCCGACCTCCGGGAAGCGGTCAAGGGTCCCGACTTCGGATGGCTCGAGGACCGCGACTGCCCACGCGCGGCGGCCACTTGGGACGCCCAGCCCGCGGGGGAGGGACTGGAGCTTCGTCGCAAGCTCATGCAGGAGCTTGAGTCCGAAGGCATCTTCGCGCCTTTGAAAAGGGGCCAGTGAGCATCTGCAGAGCCACGCGCGCGGGCGCGTCACGGGAGCACGCCTGCGCGGGGAGCGCCTCGCCGTGGAGCGGGCCCTCGAGGAGGCCGTGGACCGCGGCCATCGGGGACTCAGCAGCGAGGCGGCCGACCTGCACGAGGCGCTCAGCTGCGCCGCAGGATACGTCTCCGAGGGCGGGGCCGAGGTCGGCCCGGTCGCCTGGGATGCTGACGGGCTGATAGGTCGCGGGTCTTACACCTTTTGGGACGGGGGCACCCGCATCCAGTGGGACTTCCTTGACTACCGGGACCGCCTCAGCCCTATGGAGGAGATGGGCCGGGCGATGGGCCTGGAGGTGGGCGACACCGAGGAGCGGCAGTGCTTGCTACTGCGCGTAGCTGCCGGGGTGCTCCTGCTGCGCGCGGGCGAGGGCGAAGGTGAACCCAGCCTGGATGCGGTGCAACAGTTGGCCGCGAAGTACCGACGCGCACTGTGGGGGGAGGCCCACGAGGCGCTACGCGCCCTGGGCGACTCACCCCCGTGGATCACGGCCATGGAGGCCGATGTCCGATCCTACGTCCACGACGCGGTGCACCCGCACCACGACAAGGACTATCGCTGCCTGGCAGCATGCCCCGTCGCCGACCTCGACGCCGTCACGCTCCAGGTGCACCGCGTCAATGGCAGTGGGCGCCTATGCGTCGACCACCTGATGGGAACGGGTGTTGGCGCGGAGGATCGAGTTATCCCGCTCCTGATCTGGCGCGGCCACATGCGCGTCTTGCGCCCTGGCACTCACGCGGAGGCAGTGGCCCTAGGCCAGCGCTGGGGGCACGCAGGCAGCCTGTCCCGAGAGATCGTCAGCGTCGGCTGGCGCGAGATGCTCGACGAGGGCCCGGACGTCGAACCCACCGTCCCAGGCAAGAGCGCGCCCTGCACCCACTGCAAGGCAGCGGAAGGTCGGGCTGGCCGCGCAGTTGGGCGCGCGCCGGCTTCGTTCGGAGAACATCCGGCAGACGTCCAGGCCCGCCTCCTGGAGGCCAACGCGATACCACTTCGACACGACCCCGCGTTCGCGTACGGTCTGGTCGAGGTGTATGCCGGGTCTGGGAATTGGTCTGCCGCGCTTCGAGCCGAGGGTATCCGTGTGCTGGAGCCGATCGAATACTACGACGACCCTCTCCGAGAGTCCGGCCCACGGCCGGACCACGACACCCTCGACCCTGCTGTCCGCGCGCGCCTACAGGAGGCCGCGCGGACCCCCATGGGCCCCGATGTGGCCAACGTCTGGTGCTGGGGTACCCCGCGCGGCTCGTGCACCGACCTCGGGCTCATGACCCAGCCCGGCGGGACCCCGCAGGGGACCCGCACGTGGGAGCGCCCCGAGGGGGGCGGCTCCAAGGAGTTCGAGCTCGTCGGTAACAGCCACACCCAGGTGCGACACCTGCCGCATCCTCCACGATGCCGGCAAGGAGTTTCTCGTCGAGTCCTCCTGGCCTTCGGGCCGCTACCCCAAGATCCGGTGCCGGGCCCCTATGCACGAGCTGCGTCGAGCGACCGGGGCCATGATCGTCCCGATCCACATGTGCGCCTGGGGTAAGGCCCCGTCCGATGCGCCAGAGAGCCGCTATCGCAGGGGCAGCTGGTGGCTCGTCAGCCCCCGGCTGTACTTGCACGCCCTGTTACTGGCGCGCCGATGCCCACGCGACCACCACCGCGTCGAGCTGAAGGACCACGTGCCCGGCACGGGCATTAAGCGCACCAAGGAGGCGCAGGTTTGGGCCCCCAGACTTTGCACCGCGTGGGCACAAGTGCTGAAGGGAGCCTATCACCGCTGGTCGGTGAGCCAGCTGCGACGGCAGCTGGCACCTGTATGGGAGGATGGCCCGGGGGCGTCCCCCAATTTCGCCTGGGCAGAGGCGCCCGGGCGCCTGCAGGGCGTCGGCTTCACTGGAATCGAGCGCCTACAGGCCTCGGGGGACGGCTCAAAATGCGGCAGGCTCAGCCCAGCCATGCATCGAGCACTGGAGGGGCTTCCCAAGCCCCCGTTGGGAGAGACACAGGGGGAGGCGAGCGCGGGCAAGCCTCGCTCCCCTTGCGAGGACCCGGCAGGAGATATCGCGGAGGACCTCGACGGGTGCAGCCCGGCTGAGCTAGCTACGGTCTACCTGACCTTCTGCGCGGAGCACCCTGAGCATGACCCCGAGGCCATGCGGACTCTGGCTGGTCTGGGGGATCGGCTCCTCCAACGGACTGGGTCCCTGAAGGAGGCGGCCGCGCTGCTTAGGCGCGCGCGCCACGAGCGCTTGGGCAACCCTCTCCGCGGTGTCCTGGGGGACAAGGTGCGGCGGTGTTTAAGCCGAGAGCACTTCGAGTACGTCCGGGAGCTGGCGGAAGGGGGGGCATCTGCGCGGCGGGGCGCGCCGCGGAGGCGCGAGCGGGCCCAGCCGTACCCTAGCGTTCGAGCCCACATCGACGAGGCCTACCAGAAGGTATGGGCTGATGTAACGTGGGGTATCGTCTTGGTAGCTTCCCAGGCGGCAGAGGGATTCATGACGGAGCTGGTGGAAGCCCCCCTTGGGAGGGCCCCGAAGCAGCTACCGGACAGAACCCTATCGTCCGAGGGGCGCATGATCCACGCGATGCTCTCGGCCAACGCCGCCACTCATAAGCGCGACCACCCACCGGCCGTCCAGCCACGCCATCGGCAGGTGGCGAGGACGGCGGTATGGCACCGCGCGCGTCATCCCGGAGCGCGCCTTCTCTGCGCCAAGCGGGGCGTCTCGCGGGCCTTCAAGTGGCTGGACATCGCCCCGGCGGACGTCGGGGACTTCGGCACTTCATTACCGGGGGCCCACGCCGGCATCGAGGGGGACGTCAGAATCGTTTACCTAGCCATGGTGTTTGGGTGGACAGGAGCCCCAGACAATTACATGATGCTCGCCCTGGCGGCCAGGGAGCTCCACGAGAGTTATCGGCCTGGCGAGCCGCACTGGCACGACGCAACCCACTTCCACTCGGAGTGGCTTATGGATGATCCAGTGGTGGTGGAGCCCGACATCGGGGTCCGGCCGTGGATGGCCTGCGACGCGCTGGACGCTTCCATACGGGAGGTATTCGGGTCCGAAGCGGTGAACGTCAGCAAACGGGACGCCGAGGGGGAGCCCTCTACTACTCAGATTATCTGGGGGCTCAGCATGGACTTCGAGCGCGAGCGAGTGGGACTCCCGGAGCCCAAGGCCATGAAGATGCGATTCCTCCTGGCGGAGCCGGAGCTGAGCTTCGGCTGCCGCATGGTACGGCTGCGAACCGCGAGGGAGCTAAATGGGCTAGGCCAGTTCTGCGCTTGCGCAGCTCCCGCCCTGAGCCTGGAGCTCCCAGCGGTCCACCGGATGCTGTCGGGAGACCCAGGCCAGGCCCACCACCCGCCGGGTGACACCGAGCAGGAAGAGGCCGCGTGGGACGACTGGCACCAGACCCTGGACTGGCTGCGCGTCTGCTTTGAGATGCCTGTCGAAGGTAACTTCGAGACCTCCTTTGAAGGCCTGCTAGGCCTACGCGAGGCCCTCGCGCCCCCGGGGGCGCTCGGCAGGTTACGCTGGCTGGGAGGCGATGCCACCCTGGACCGGATTGGCGCGCTGGATTGGACTTCGCGCGAATACATCGTGGCGGAGGCGGCTCCCTACCTGGAGACGCTCCGCTCCGCCCCCGGGGTCACCTGGCGGGGAGAGGGGAGGATCATCGCGGTGGTCGAGCTCCTGTGCCTGATAGCCCTGGCGGCTGAGAAAGGCCCGGACTGGTTCCAGCTTCTCCTGCCATACGTCACGGACAACAGTAATGTCAGCCGTTGGCTGCGACGCCGCCGTGCACGGAACGCGGTGGCGCGCCACCTGCTTCGAGTCCTGGCCATGCTGGAGCTACGGTACAAGTTCCGGGTCGTGGACGGACTTTACTTGCGAACTTACCACAACGAGCTGGCCGATTTCGTGACTCGAGCCACGGTGGCGGAGGTACGCCAGCGGATGGCGGAGGCGGGATGGACCGAGTTATCGCCGGCAGCCCCGCGGGGCGAGCTGGTGGAGGAGGCCGCCCAGCGCGAGCTGCGGATGCCAGGAGACGATGGGCCCTGGCGTGCGGCCGCGCTCCAAGTCAAGGGAGCCCGAGAGGCCCTGCCACGCTGCGCGCCCCTGCAAGTCGAAGGGACGCGGCTACTGGAGGTGGGAACCGCGTGGCCCCCCTTCGGGGAGGCCTGGGAGAGCCTTGGCGGGTCGGCGCTGCTGGCACCTTGGGACGTCGGCGACCGATGGGGCCCGGACGGCGGCGACCACCCCAAGGACCCCGCAGGGGCACCGCAGGTCCGCTGGGCGTGCGCGTCACTGTCGGAGGACCCCGGCGGACGCGAGGCAGCCGGCCTGGAGCGACTACTGATCGCCATCCGGCCGCTGGGCGTGCTGCTCGACGCTCCCGTCAACTACGCCGCAGCGCGTCTGGGTGCGCGCTTGCGGCGCCTCGGCTATGTGGCTCTCTCCCCCGAGACGCGTCTTCTGTGCGCGCACTTCGGCGATGTCACGGCGCGCGCGCGGGCGATCCAGGTTTGGGGGCGTGGAGAACGGACCCGGGTCCCGGGTCCCATCCCCCCCCTGGGACAGCCCTGCGTGGAGCCACGCGGCCTCTGCCAGCTCTGGGGAGAGGCAGGGCGGCCGCCGCTGGATGAACTCCGCCTGGACCTCAACGAGGGCACATTGCTCGTGGACCCCCGGATCTCGACGACTGGGGATCGCACGATGCCCTGGCCGCGCGGCACGTGGCAACCGGCGGGGGGTGGGCGGGCCCAGCGCGCGGTGATTCATGATCCGCGCGGGCCTTGCCATACGGCTCGGGCGAAGCCCGACCCACTGAAGGGCTATGCGAACACCTTGGTCCTGGAGGGGTCCGAGGCTGGTTGGGCCGCGCGAGTCCTGCACCCGAAGGAAATCTGGTGCGCGCAGGGGGGCACGGCGGAGCTGTGGGATGCCCTGGGCCTGGGAGGTATGCCGATCGCCGAGCGCATGCGGCAGGCCGCCCGCGCGCTCCCGCGCCGCACGGCCCGTTGGGTGATTCAGTGGGCGGAGCGCCTGCTGAGGCAGGCCGTAGAGGTGGCAAGCGCAGGCGAGGCACCCGGGGCGCGCGCTGGCGTCGGGCCTGACTACGACCGACTCGCTAACGACGAGATGGTTAAGCTGTGGCTGAAGGCCTGGCTTCAGGCCCCCGACCGCCCAAGCGGGCCATTTGAGGTCGGGAAAGGCGACGGGCGACGCCGCTCGGCTGGCGGACCAGCTCGACCCCCTTGCCACCACTCGGGCCACTTCGGCAGGGGGGGGCGGGGCAGACGGGGAGCGGGTCGGGGTAGTGACCTTCGCCGTCCCAGAAGACGCGGGGACGCCCAAGCCGAGCGCCAAGGATGGCGCGGGAGGCGAGGCGCGCCCTCCGCGCAAGACGCGCCGGCGTGCCCGCAGCGCCCCCGCCCCCGCGTTGGTGAAGCCCGCGGCCTGGCGTTACGCCGGCGGAGACGCCCCGAAAGGGGTCCGGGGTGAGCTTACCGACCCCCGCGAGCTGGACGCGACCGCCACCGAGGCGATGCTGGTTAAGCTCGCCGAAGGGACGCGTGCCAACTACAGCGCCGGGTGGCGTAACTGGGTACTCTGGCGGAGGCTTCGAGGCCGGAGCCCGTACCTCCAGGGGGAGACGCGGGACGCCCGCCTTACGGATGAGGATGACCTCATCCGGTATGTCGTGTACCTGTGCAAGGTGATGAAGAGGCGGGCCACGACCATCCGCCAGCGCCTGTTCGCCATTCGGCATGCGCACACCCTGGCGGGTCTTGGGGATGTGACCTCCGATCGGCGCCGGCTCTGGACCACGATCGAGGGACTCCGCCGCTGGGACGGAAAGGCGAAGCGGAAGCTGCCAGCCACCCCCCGCTTGTTGCGCTGGCTCCGCGAATACTTGTTCGCCCACGGGACGGCCACGCGCCGAGAGGCGACCATCTTATGGGTGGCGCTCATGACTGGGTACTTCTTCATGCTCCGCGCGTCGGAGTACTTGGTCCAGGAGGACCGCTCCTGGAGCATGGGACGGGTGGTGCGTGGGCAGGACGTGCAGGGCCTGCGCGGGGGTACACCCAGCGCGTGGCTCGGCGACTGCGACGACGTAGTGCTGACGATCACGTCGTCCAAGACGGACCAGTTTAACGCGGGCTGCGTGCGCAACCACTTCCGTTCGGGGGTGGATTTGTGCGTCGTGGACGCGCGTGCGTCCACGACACACGATCCAATGGCGTGGACGCACGTGTGCCGTGGACGCACGTGCGTCCCTCTGGAGATTGGCCAGTACTGGCCAATCTCCAGAGGGAGCTGCCGGACCGGTTTGGACAAGGAACCGAGGCGGGGCTCCCCCTGTTCCGCAGGCCTGACGGCCACCCGATTATGCGGGAGGAGGTGCAGGGGCTCCTCCAACTCGCGGCTGCCGCCTGTGGCGTGGGCGCGGGCCAGATGGGATCCCACTCCCTGCGCGTCGGGGGCGCGACGGCGTTATACCACGCCTGTCGCGACCTAGAGGCAGTCAAGAGGTTTGGGAGGTGGTCCACGGACGCCTTCCACGGATACCTCTGGGAGGACCACCGGCGCCAGGCACCGTTCGCCCGAGGCATGGCGGAAGGCCGCGCCTCACTGGCACCGGGCGCCCGCGGTGGCGACGGCGACTTGGCCAGCGCCCGCCCCGACCGGTTGGTCGGGAGCGACCCGCCCCCGTTTGGGAGCGACCTGAGGCCCTCGGAGCGCCCTGCCCGGGCGCCCGGGCGACCCCCATGGGCGCGCCCATCGGCGCGAGCAGGGGCAAAAATGGAAGGGGGAAGGGATGGGGAGCAGGTAAGACACGAGCCGGGGCGAGGAGCTAGCGGGCGTGTTGGGAAGCAGCAAGCGGGTCCTCCAGGTGTTCGGTTCGGGGCGGGGGCTTCGCGTTGCGGGGGTATCCCGGTGGACCTCTCGTCCTCGAATCCCCATTCGCCGCCGCCCCCGATCGCCCCAGGCACACCCACCTCCTCCTGGTCCTCTCATCCGCAGCCGTCTCCCACTCCAGAGCGAGGCGCGCAAGCAGCGCGCGCGCCCCAGCCCCGCGCGCCAGCCGCGCCTCCGTCCCGCGCGCCGGCAGCGTGCATCATGGGATTCCTTGTGGGCCCGTTGGCCCCGGACCACAGCAAGGCGCGCTACCACGACTACAGCATCATGGCGGTGAACCCGCTCGGCGTCGTCGTCTCGGGGTCCGCGCTGTCGGACGAGCTCCGGAGTGCCGCCCGCAACATCCTGTACACGGTGGTGGACGAGTTGAACAGCGAGGACCTCGTCGAGGTAGTCAACCACGACCACGAGGCAGCCCCGTGCATCGCGGCGGCCTGCCTGGCCGCGGGGGCGAGCGAGGACCACGGCCAGCTGGTGCTCGTCGACGGCAAGCGCGGTGCTTGGGGAGTGGGCGCGGGGCCGAATGTCAAGGTCCAGCGCCAGGCGGCCAAGCTGGCGCTCGCCCTGGCCCAGTTCCAGGGGCAGCCCATGCCGGGGCTCCGCGAGCTCTGCAAGAACAACAAGGGGCTGCTCGACATGATGCGCACGGTGGACGCGAAGGCGGTCGGGGGGCTCACCGACGTGGAGGACGCCTCGAGCAAGGGCGAGGTGGGCCCTGCTCCGGCCCCTGCGCTCGACCCGAGCGAGGACGCCGTGACCGCGGCGCTGGCGCGAGCGGCCATCCAGGCTGCAGCCCGGCGCCGGAGCAAGGGCGCCCCGGCGGAGCGCCCTCGGCCCCCGCGCTCTCCGGAGCAGAAGCGCCTCGCCGAGGAGGTCCGCAGGCGCGATCGGGCCGTCCGGACCCCCTCGCGCACGCGGCGCCGCGACCGCGAGCGCGAGGAGCACCGCGACCGCGGGCGCGAGGAGCGCGCGGAGGAGGCCGTCCTGAAGCCCAAGACTGGGGGCGCACCTCCGAGGACCGTCGTCGTGAAGCGTGAGGCCGTCCTGAAGCCCAAGAGCGGAGGAGCCCCGCCGAGGCCCCTCGAGGTGAAGACTGAGGTGGAGGAGACGGCGACGCCAGGCGCGGGGGACAGCCCACCCCAGCGCCGGCAACGCTCGAGGAGCCGCCGTAGGCGCAAGGAGGAGCAGCGCCAGAGCGCCCAGCAGCAGCCCAGTGACCAGCACGACGAGGGCGAGGCCATCATCCGCATCGAGCGGGTGCCGCACCACGTCGACGCCGAGGCAGGTGGTAGTGCCCTTCGGCGTCGTCAAGCACATCGCCTTCCTGTACGACCACCGCCACAAGCGGGAGCCGTGTGTGCTCGTGGACTTCCAGCGCCGCGCTGATGCAAAGCGCGCGCGGGAGTGCATGCGGTCGAACTACCGGTTCTACAAGACGGACCCATGCACGGTGGTCGCGGAGTGGGCGAGCCGGCCTCGCGGCCCCGACCCAGGCAGCGACGGGGAGGATGGCCCGACCATCCAGCCGCCGCAAGATGCGCTGGAGCTCCTTCGACCCGGGAGACGGTTGGGGTTGCGAGACGTGCCCCGCGGGCGGAGCTAACAGCGGAGCCCTGCGGTGGCACTGCAAGGGGTGCGACGTGAGCTACTGCGAGGCCTGCCGCGTCGGCTTCGGCAAGCCCAAGACGGTGGTGGAAAAGGCCCGGCAGAGCGGCCACGCCGAGCGGGAGGCGCCAGGCCCCAGCGCCGGCCGCGGAGAGCGCCCCAGCGCGGGTGCTGCGAGCGCGGGGGCTGAGGGGGACCGCCCGCCGGGCGACCTCAGCTGGCCCAAGCGCGAGAGGTCGCCCAGCCGCAGCCTGGCGCGGGACCCAGCGCGGGCGCGTCGCGGCGACCCCCCCCCCGGCCGCTCGCGGCGTAAGACCGGGAAGCACGCCGGGCAGCTTCTCGCTCCCGGCGGC
Source organism: Prorocentrum cordatum (assembly GCA_963575745.1). Lineage (NCBI taxonomy): Eukaryota > Dinophyceae > Prorocentrales > Prorocentraceae > Prorocentrum > Prorocentrum cordatum. The sequence continues at coordinate 199,362 of CAUYUJ010015584.1, read as the reverse complement.
GGCTGGTACGAGCAGGAGAAGAAGCGGAGGCGCGCTGCGGCAGCCGCCGCGGAGGCCGCCGCCGGCGGGGGGGGGATCCCAGCCTGGCGCGGCAAGGCCTCAGGCGACACGGGCGGCAAGGGCGGCAAGGTCAAGGGCAAGCACACCGGCAAGACTGCCGAGGGCGCCAAGAGCCGCGGCAAGGGCGACAAGGGCGGCAAGGGCGGCTACTCCAAGGGCGACCAGGGCAGCCGCGGCCCGAGCGAGCATGGCAGGCCCGGCGCGGGCGGCCACGCGTCGAGGGGCGGCGATGGTGGCAGCCCCCGCAGCCGCAGTGAACGCAGCGGAGATCGCAGCGGCGACGAGGGCCGTGGCCGCCAGGGGAACACGCCATCCATCTAGGCGTGGCAGCACCCCACATCCCGACGCCAGCGACCGCGGCATCGCGGGCTGCGGGCGGAGGACAGCGGCCCATTGAGGCGGACCGCCAATCGGGCCCAGGCCCGTGAGTGAGAGGTTGTTCTGAACATGGCGCGCACGTCGCGCGCTATGCGGCCCCCTTCTTCCTGCGCGCTGCGCGGGCGGGGCCACACTTGCGCTCTGCGCCCGGCGCATCATGCGCCGCTTCGTTTTTCTTTCTTACTTTGCGCTCTTCGCGCACGCGCCGCGCCCGCGCTCTGGGTGCGCGGGGCGCGGAAGGCCTCAGGGATGCAGGCTAGTGGCCGCGCGCGCGGGGCTCGCCGGGCCTCGAGCCCCGCCCTGTGCCTCTGGCGGGGCGGCCTGCGCGCGCTGCTGCGCTTTTACTTTCTCGTGGCCGTGCGGCCGCAGGCGTGCCAGAGCGCGAGCGCGTGTGCCGTCAGGGCCCACGCGCGCGCGCCGGGCGTGGACCACCGGGGTCCGTGCCCGGGTGGAGGTGCGCGTCGCCACGATGCCATGTGGTAAAACATCTCCCCTCCGTCCCTGTCTCCTCCTCTCCTCCTCCTCCCCTCCCTCCGTTGAGTGCACGCGTATCTCACTTAACTTGTATAGTCTGATTGGTTTGTAGACTGCAGGTTAAGTGGGGGGGGGGGCTCAGGTAACCATTTGGGGTCCGTAGCGTTCGGCTCAGGCCGACGCGCGGGTGCCCACCCACCCCGCTTTGCTCCCTGACGCCTGGGCCGCGCGGCCGCAGGCGTGCCAGAGCGCGAGCGCGTGGGCCGTCAGGGCCCACGCACGCGCGCCGGGCGTGGACCGCCGGGGTCCGCGCCCGGGCGGAGGTGCGCGTCGCCACGCTGCCATGTGGTAAAACATCTCCTCTCCGTCCCTGTCTCCTCCTCTCCTCCTCCTCCCCTCCCTCCTTTGAGTGCACGCGTATCTCACTTAACCCTGGATTGGGCAGTGCAGTTTTGGCGTACCCCTGCTGACGTCTCGCCGCGAGCGGGCGTTGCGACGACGCCGGTGCCTCCCGTCGCGTCGCCAGGGCCGGCTGTCGTTACGACGGATTCGTTTTTTTTTTTGCGGCATCGGCGGAGCGTGCAGCATTGCGCTGCTGCCACCGCGTGCCCCACTGCCCCCTCCTGCCCTCTCCTCTTCCCTCCTCCTCTTCCTCTCTCCATGGCTGCCCGAATTGGGTCGCGAAGTTTTGGCGTATCTCGGCCGGGGCCCCGCGCGGGAACACAGGTCCGAGGTCAATGATACGTTTTACTGCGAATTCGTATCCATGGGCGCCTCCTGGCGCAGCGATGGCTTGGCCGTGCACACACACGCGCACTCACTCTCTCTCACGCACACACACACGCGCGCACGGGTGGTT
>CAUYUJ010015584.1:98667-192491 GCA_963575745.1 Prorocentrum cordatum | reverse complement strand
TAGTAGTGGTAGTAGTAGTAGTGGTAGTAGCCGTGGTAAAGTGTAGTAGTAGTAGTAGTAGTAGTAGTAGTAGTAGTAGTAGTAGTAGTAGTAGTAACACAACTCCCTAGCACAACTCCCTGGCTCCCTGGTAGTACCACTTCATATCCATTGTACAGCTCCCTAGCGTATCTCCCTGGTACAACTCCTTAGTACAAGTGGTAGTAGTAGTAGTAGTAGTAGTTGTTGTAGTAGTAGTAGTAGTAGTAGTAGTAGTTGTGCAATTCCTTTGCTTTAACGCCCTAGTGCAAAACCCAAGTGCAAGTAGGAGATTCAGGGAAGTGTTCGGGGAGAGTCTCTTCGTCGTTTTTTTTCGAATGTGTTTGCCGCGCATCTCCCTGGTACAACTCCTTAGTACAAGTGGTAGTAGTAGTAGTAGTAGTAGTAGTAATAGTAGTAGTAGTAGTAGTAGTAGTAGTAGTAGTAGTAGTTGTGCAATTCCTTTTCTTTAACGCCCAAGTGCAAAACCCAAGTGCAAGTAGGAGATTCAGGGAAGTGTTCGGGGAGAATCTCTTCGTCGTTTGTTTTCGAATGTGTTTGCCGCCCGGGATGCCGTCGTCGTTGTTTTTTTTGTCCAGTTACCCTTTCTCTCGCGGGCCCCCGTCGCGAGTTTTGGCTTCCACCCCCCTAGCGTTGATGCCCCCATGCGTCGTCGACGTTGTTTTCTTGGCGTTGTCCCTGGTGATGTAGTGACCCCTATGATGTTTCCAGGCCAGCATGGCGACTGTTCTATTGCGATCAATGCAGAAGAGAGTGCGCGCCACGGGCGCGCGCGCGCGCGACGTTGGCTGTGCCAATTCACTGACAGGTGGTGAACCCATGTTCACTATAAAATAAAACCGGCCACCGCGGAGGCCTCACTTGAGTTTCCAAGCCAACATGGCGACCGTCCATTGCGGCCAATGCAGAACCGAGCGCGCGCCACGCGCGCGCGTGCGCGCGTCGTTGGCTGTGCCAATTCACTGGTAGATAGCGAACCCATGCTAACATTAAAATCTAATCGGTCACCGCTCAGGGCTCACTTGAGCTTCCCGGCCAACGTGGCGATTCTTATGGTGCGGCCGATACAGAAGTGAGCACGAGCCCCCTGTGCCAATTCTTCACAGATAAAACCCACCCTAACTTCAACATCCGATCGGTCACCGCTAAGGGCTCACTTGAGCTTCCAGTCCAACATTGCGACTGTTCTAGTGCGGCCAGTACAGAATAGAGCGCTCGCCACGCGCGCGCGTCGTTGGCTGCCGCTAAAGTCTCACTTGAGTCTCCAGACCAACGTGGCGCCTGTATTGCTGTCGATGCAGAACTGAGCTCGCGCCACGCGCGCGCGTCAGTTGATGTGCCAATCCAGTGATAAGTGGTGGGCGCATGTTCATTTCGAAATTCAACCGGTCAGCGCTACGGGCTCACTTGATTTTCCATGCCAAAATGGCGACTGCTCTATTGCGGTGAATACAGAACTGAGCACGCGCCACGCGCGCGCGCACGCCGCTGGCGGCGCAAATTCACTGGTAAGTGACAAACGCAGGTTAACTTCAAAATCCAATCGGCCACCGCTAAAGGCTCACGTGAGTTTCCTAGACAAAATGGCGACTATTCTGTTGCGGTCAATACAGAACTGACACCTTGTCAAGCGCGCGTACGCGCGCCGTTGGTTGTGCCAAGGCACTGATAGTTTGCGCGCCCAGGTTCGCTTCAAAATCCAATCGGTCACCGCTAAGGGCCCACTTGAGGTTCCAGGCCCAAATGGCCACTGTTCTATTGCGGCCAATACAAGAACCGATCACGCGCCACGCGCGCGTACGCGCGTCGTTGGCTGTGCCAATTCACTGATGGGTGGTGAACCCATGTTCACTTCAAAATCAAATCGGTCCCCGCTAAGGGCTCACTTGAGTCTCCAGGCCAACATTGCCACGGTTCTTTGACGAACCACAGAACTGAGCTCGCGCGTGCGCGCACGCGTCGTTGGCTGTGCCCATTCACTGACACGCGGTGGAGCCATGTTAACCAATCGGCTACCGCTAAGGGCTCACTTCAGCCTCCTGGCCACATGGTGACTGTTCTATTGCGCTCAATGCAGAACTGAGCACGCGACGCGCGCGTCGTTGGCTGTGCTAAGTCGCTGATAAGCGGTGAACCAGTGTCAACCTCGAAATCCAATCGGTCACCGCTAAGGGCTCACTTGCGTTTCCAGGCCAACATGGCGACTGTTCTACTGCGGTCAAGCCAGAACTGATCACGCGCACCGCGCGCGTGCGCGCGCGTACTCGCGTCGCTGGCTGTGCCAATTCACTGATCGGTGGCGAATCCATGTGAACTTCACAACCCAAACGGTCACCGCCAAGGGCTGGCTTGATTTTCCAGGCCATCATGGCAAGTGTTCTACTGCGGCCAATACAAAACTAAGCACGCGCCACGCGCGCACGCGTCGTTGGCTGTGCCAATGCACAGATAGGTGGTGAACCCATCATCACTTCAAAATCCAATCGGTCACCGCTGAGGGCTCATTTGAATTTCCAGGCCTACATGGCGAGTGGTCCATTGCGGTCAATACAGCTGAGCACGCGCGCGCACACGCGCGTCGTTGGTTATGCCAATTCGCTCATAGGTGGTGAACCACTGTTAAGTTCAACATCCAATCGGTCACCGCTCAGGGCTCACTTGAGTCTCCAGGCCAGCATGGCGACTGTTCAAGCGCGGTCAACACAGTAGTGAGCACGCGCCACGCGCGCACGTATGCGCGTCGGTTGGTGCGCCATCCGCTGATTGGAAACGGCTCAAAGAGAGCGCCCAGGAATGAATCCTCCAGGATGGAAGGTTCGAGGAATCCTCCACAAACCAACAGAATCCGTCGGGGCCCCTGGGATTCCTGGGGGGCCCCGGGCAACGCAAAGGGGCGTGCTTCAAATTTGGGGGCACGGCCGCAATTTGAAATTATTTGTCTTCGGGCGGCTGCGGCGGAGGCTGGAGGGGTGGAAGGTCGGAGTTTACTTTGAACGAGATTCCCAATAATATTTGCGAAACACATTCGAACGAACCGGGTCAACTTACGGGAGCGCCCAGTCATGTCCAACCCTCGCCCTCCTCGTCCTCCTCGTCCTCCTCGCCCTCGTCGTCGCCCTCCCCCTCCTCCTCCCAGGATGACCGAAATCGAATTAAAATCGGCCCCCGGGCCCTTCCCAGGGTCCCTCCGAAGCAGTTTTTCACCATGGATCGATTTTCGACGATCCCGGGGCCCGAAAGCGGCTTCCAGAGGCGTAAAACGACAAAAAGCTCGTCGAACTTCGATCCTCGAGATTCGAACCTCCCCTTCCGTTCCCGGCGCCGAAGACGCCCAAATCTTACGAAGACGCCCGCGCGGAAGCGGCGCGTGGGCTGAGCTCGGGGGGGCCGCGCTCACGCCCACCGCCTGAAACCCGTGGAGTTGGGCTGCCGCCGCTGTGGCGGACGAGATGGCCGCGTCTCCGATGACGCCAGCTATTTTCGTCGACCCCTGAGGTTCGAAGTTCGAGGCGGGCTTCCGGCGTCGTAGCCTGCGGGAGCCACTTTCGGGACCCAGGGCCGTCAGAAATCGATCGGGACCGACAAACTGCGCCCCGGGGGTGCCGGAGTCATCCCGAACGGCCACCGACGTCCAGGTTCGAGCCTCAAAGGAAGTTTCACGACAATCGGTTTTTGTTTCGACCCATTCGGTTTTTACACTAGCGCGTTGATCTAGGCGCATCATTGCTACATTGGTGGGCGTTCAGCTCGCTGTTATCTAGGTGGGTCACTTTGGTGGGCTGTCAGCTCGCTCCATTCAAACTATCATCAACACGGGTGCGATGGTTTATTTTCATTACTGACGCTTTGCGTATCAGCACCAACCCTAAAGTTATCCTAGCGCGACCCTACCTAGGAGTTGGAGCCCTCAGGAAAGCAGCATTAGTAGTAACGGCAAACGACGCATACCATAGCACAGCATAGCTTGCTGCTAGGAGCAGGCAGTAAGCGCGCCCCCCCTCCCGCCCCGCTCCTCCCCCTCCTCCCCTCCTCCTCCTCCTCCTCCTCCTTCTCCTCCTCCTCCTCCTCCTCCTCCTCTTCCCCCCTGTGGCCTTTTTGGAGCTCCAAGAGGGGTCCAAGAGGGGGCCAGCATCGGGTGGGAGGGCCCTCGAGAATTCTTGGGAGGGGGCCACGAGGGCCCCAAGAGGGCTCCAAGAGGAGCGCGCCAGGTCTCATCGAACACGGCGGTTCGATGAGACCTCGCGCGCCCCTCTTGGAGCCTGTTTGGAGCCGTATTGGAGCTCTCTGGCGGCCTTTTTGGAGCCCCAAGAGGGGTCCAAGAGGGGGCCAGCATCGGGTGGGAGGGCCCTCGAGAGGTCTTGGGAGGGGGCCACGAAGGCCCCAAGAGGGCTCCAAGAGGAGCGCGCCAGGTCTCATCGAACACGGCGGTTCGATGAGACCTCGCGCGCCCCTCTTGGAGCCTGTTTGGAGCCGTCTTGGAGCTCTCTGGCGGCCTTTTTGGAGCTCCAAGAGGGGCCCAAGAGGGGGTGGGAGGGTCCTCGAGAGGTCTTCTACTGGGCTGACCTACCTACAGAATTTGCCCCGCCAGATTTTGCTTCCCGAGGTTTCCTAGAGAGTTTGCCCCGCCAGATTTGCTTCCCCCCTCTTCCTCGCCGTGATCCCGTGGGGTGTCTACTGGGCTGACCTTCCTACAGGATTTGCCCCGCCAGATTTTGCTTCCCGGGGTTTCCCAAAGAGTTTGCCCCGCCAGATTTCGCGTCCCGCGGCCCGGCGTGGGCCCCATGCGCTCTGCGGCGTCTGCGGGAGTTCGTCCTCCTCCAGGTTCTAGTGGTTCCACGCCTGTCCCCCCTAGTGGTTTCACGCCTGCCCCCCCAGTGGTTTCACGCCTGCGCCCCCCCTAGTGGTTTTGCGCCTGAGGAGGAGGAGCAGGAGGAGGAGGAGGAGGAGGAGGTTGAGAAGGAGGAGGACGAGGAGGAGGAGGAGGGGGATATGCTGACGATGACGATGCTAGCGAGCAGGATGCCCACTTAGCGATGATGATGCTGACGATGATCACGCTGATACTTTTCTGGTGGCCACCTGGCCTCCAGTTCGCCGTGGCGCGACGGTCAGGGGTGCACCAGGGCCCTGCTTGTCCTGGTGCGGCCGTCCGAGCGCATCGTATAGCGCACCATGTAGAGCGGCGGCGGCGTCAGCTGCTTCTTCTTCTCGTTCTGATGCTGCTGCAGCCTCTGGCGCTTGATGAACTCTGGCCCCAAGGCCTCCTTGATATCCTCGATGTCCCTCTGCAGCGCCTCGATGCGCCCATCGAACGCGTCCATGCGCTCGTTGGCGTGCACCACCTCCTGCACCAGCCAGGCCATGTCGCCTGAGCCTGAGCCTGACGCCTCGGCAGCCTTGTCATCTGCTGCTGCCACTTCGCCTTCGTGTCCGTCCAGCTCGCGCTTCCCCAGAGCAGCCTGACGTAACTCTTCGACGTTCTTCCAAGCCTTGGCAACCTTGCCAAGTTCAGCGTCGCCTGCTGCTTCACCTTCTGGCTTCGCCTGCTGCTTCACCTTCTGCGACGCCGGGACAAGGTACACGTTGTCGTTGATGCTGGTGGTGTCACGAAATGGCGCGAACCAGCCGTAGGTTGGCGGCGTGGCAGCTGCGACGTTCTCGTGGCGCGCGAACGCCCAGTCGTAATCGTCGGACTTCAGAACCCACCAGCCGGTGAACGGGCCGTCGCGATCATCCCAAAACATGATCTGGCACCCGCCATCCTTACGCTGCCACATCGGCTTGCCGTGGTGCTGCTGGCCAGTGATAAGGTAGAGCCCAGAGGGTTCCTTGATGCCATGGAGCCAGAACTCATCGCATTGGCCCACTTCCTCCACCATTCCCATTGCTGCGTTCCGCAGCCGCCGCTCGGGCGCTGGATCGGCCGCCGCCCCTTGGAGCCCTGAGAAAATGGCCATCAATTTGCGATCAAGGTGCGCTGACTTCACACTGATGGTGTCACTTGGCGAGCCCCGTGGCCCAATGGGCCCCTTGCCTTCGCGGGGCCATGAGCCCAGGTCCCAAGAGGGCTCCAAGAAGGCCTCGATGGGTTCTTCTGGAGGGCGCGCCGAAGTCCAGAAAAATCGGTTCAAACATTCCGGACTTTGGAATGCCTTCTTGGAGTCCATTGGGCCCACGAGCTGTCAATGAGGACCCACCTGCAATAATTGAACTAAACCAGATTTCGGTTTCACGGGAAGGAAGCCCAAGGAAGGCTCACGAGGACCGGGAGGATATCTTGGCAGAGACTTGCTAGCGACGCCAACCCGCGGAGGAGACCTGGGTGAGCGCCCAACTCGGCAACCATGATGATGCTAATTCAGACGATGGGGCGAGCTGATAACCCACCTAGATGATATCAATATAGCTATCAATATGGTGATGATGCTGAAGGCTCAGAGGAGGGCAACGGGGTGGCACAGAAATGAGGGTTGAAACATTTTGAGAAATTAGAACTTGGCCCCGCATATTGGATCTCCTCGTGGATTTCAAGGGAGGCGAAACACTATGATAAGGATGGCTGGAAGGAAGGGGGAGGAGGAGGTATGATTGCATTCGCGCTAACGGGCGAGCTGTGCCCACCTGTCCAAAATATCAAAGACGCCGTGCGGTGAGCTAGCTCAGCCCACCTGTTCATCGAGAGCTAGCGCGAGTAGCCACTCGCGCTCCATCAAAATCTGGGGCGCCCTGCCCGCTTGCCCAGCTCACTGGATGAGCTTCAACGCCTTGCCAGGCAAGATGTCGATGTCGCTTGCCTTCCAGCACACCTGCGGGCGAGCGGGTTGCAAGCCCTTCCTCTTGCGCCACTGCATGACCCAACATATGCCTGTGTTCTTGGTGTCCCACGCTGTTGCCGGCATGGTCCCGCCCACGTTGTTCTGAGAAGGAGCTTTAGCGTTGTCCTCCTCCTTGACGGCCACGTCGGCCAAGCGATAGTATATTGTCTGCGAGACGTTGAGCTTGAAGGCTGCGTGGTCGTCGTCCGTCGGGCTCTCCACGAGGCTGTGGTAGCACACTCTCGTCTCATCTGCACTTTCTGTCAAACGCTTCTCATTCACAAGCGCCCCGGCGCGACACATCCGAGCGTTGAAGACGATAAGACTGTCGCAATCGGCCAACTCGAACTTGATGTACTTCTCGGGCTTGTCCTCAAGCATGTCATTCGTCCACTTCCCTTTTGAGAAACCAGCCAGCATGGCGCCTTGCGACACCTTTGCTGCCTCTGTGCCCTTGTTGACGATGTACATCTCGTTTTTCACGCACACGCGTAGATAGAGCTTCCCCGTCTTCCCATTGATGGAAGTGAGCGGGACGTCGTGGGTGATCTGAGTAGCGATGGTCGATTCGTCGATGAACGTATCAGGCTCTGTCGTCCGAGCGACCTTTGCTGGGCGCTCCGCTGGGTCGGCACCTGTCTTGCCAGGCGAAGCTGCCTTGTCACCCTTGTCTGTCTCCCCCTTGTCCTTGTCCTTGCCCTTTACGAGGCCGAACCCAGTTTCAAACTCAAGCGTCGCCGCCATGTCTGAAAACTGCTCTGCAAAGACCTCGTGTCCGCTCCATTTCTGCAAGTCGACTTCGGCTATCGTCGGGCGGTCGCCGGTCCAGCGCATGGCAACGAGCTGCGGCTTGGCAATCTCTGGCGACTGGCTATCAGACGGCACCTCAGCTGGCGGAACATTGAAGTGGGGTACCTTCATGTCGCCTGCTAAGATGCGTTGCTTGGTGTAATGAGTACCCTCAGCCTTGCAGAAGTCGACGGAGATCTCGTCTGCGCACATGCCGACGTATGCCACTTGCTGCCCGAAAGTCTCGCTGAACGTGATGAACGCCTTCAGCATGTCAGCAGTGTGCAAGGACAAGTCGATCACCATCGTCGCCCCCCGTTGATCACCTGGGAGACCTGAAAGCATTGCGTTGAGCACGCGGTGGTAAGCTGGCACGCCAAGCTGGTGATGTTTCTCTCCTTGGCTGGCGTGCGTGTCCGTCTCGATTGTCGCAGGCAACGCCTCCATCGCGGTATCTTCCACAGTGACCATATCCTTGGTGCGGAGCTGCGCGCCGCATGCAATGACTGGATCCTTGAATGCTGGAATGCCTTTCCACGCTTTGATGCGGTTGGAGTCGTCGTCAGCAAATACCAAGGTCCCCTTGATCATGAGTGGCCGTTCTGAACGCTCCTCTGGTTTCTCAGTAAAGTGCAAGCATATAGATCTGTCAATGAAGAGGCCGTGCTGGCCGATGCTTGATTGCGCTTCTGCTTCCGCCTTGTAAAGGAAGCCCTTCTTGTAGGTGAATGTTGGGACAAGCGCCATCCCGATTGCCGGGCCGTCGGAGCGAACGAACTCACCCAACAAAAAGTGCTGTGCCTTGGTCGTCTTCGCATTGAATAGCGACATCGCCGTCCAATTTATGTGCACAAACGTGTTGATAGAGGTGTTCGACGTCAGGGCGTTCTTGGCTAATTGCTCTTTCACTCGCCCAACCGCCTTTGTCACAGCTTTTTGCTCTGCCGACGTGACAAGGGTGATCTTGCAATTCACGTGAGAGGGGTCAAACAACGACTGTGCCGCAGACTCGGCCTCCTGGGCTCGCCAGACACGGTGCTGCACTGTCTTGTAGTACATGGCCGTCTCGCGATCGCGAGTTTTGCCGATGTAGGCGCTGGCCACGCTGACATCGTGGCGGACACGATTCTTGAACAGCTCAAACTCTTGCTTCTCAAGCTCAGTCGATTCCACCTTCAACGCCACAGCGTTTGGCGGATCACCGCCAGGTGCGCTAGCGGTTAGCGATATGATCAACTCCTTGAGCTCGGGAATATCTGTGACGCCAAAGTTGGCCTCCTTCTGCATGATGGCAGTCTCAAGCGATAGGGTGATGTTGGGGTCGCCCTCCGCAAAGGGCGTGAGGAACCCATCGGAGAGGTCGGAATGTGGAATCTGCGGGTATTGGGCGATGGCGTCCATAATGATGGCATGTGCCAACGCTGACAACTCGCTGATCTTCTCAAGGTTGGCCTTTGAGATTTTGGTGCGTGCTGCCTCTGGCGCTGCTTCGTGTCTACTGATGACGGCGATCATCATGACCCTGAACGACTCGTGCGTGACAGTCAGCAGCCGGGTCCACTTCCCTGACCCAATGCGCGGCTTGTACCCTGCAAGTATCTTCTTGGACGAGAACGCATCATCTTGGAATGCGCTGTTCTCACCGTATTTCGACGCGTGGTCCAGGAGGAGAGTACGGCCTTCCTTGTCGACAGACCTGAGGATGTTGAGACAGCACACCTTCTTGGCTCCAGTCACCCGGGCGTCCGAAGGGCACTCCTGGTTCCACTTGGTCAAGACTTCGTCTTCAGACCAGCCTGTGGCCACAGACACCTTCTCAAGCTTCTGGATCCAACTGAGCACATCATGAGCTTTGCGAATGCTTCCGCGGTGGGCTAAAAGTGCGTTCTTGAAGGCAACCGACATCAGGTCTGGAGCAACATCATGGCAACGAACACGGACTGCTCTCAAAGATACCAACAACCTGTGGCCTCCAGCTTCCAAAAGCTTCTCGACGTTACCAAACTTCTTGTAAAGAATGATGCACATGGCGATGACGGTGCATGCTCGGGCGTGGCCCTTGACGTACGATAGCCACCAGTGAGCCTTGTCTTTAGTCTTCGGATTTGGCCACGCTAGTATGGGGTCGCTGATCGTCACAAATCCGCCGTTGAGGATGCTGTCTACCAATGACAAGGATGTATGAAGCCGCGGCATGCCTTTGGTAGTTACTTCGTCTGAGAAGCCCAAGTCTGTGATCCTGAAGATGAGCTCCGTCTCCCCTGCGGCGCTGTAGAACAACTCCTTTGTCCCGTAGCTAAGAGTTGGATCCTTTTCGAAGAGGGCGTCCAGGTGCTGAGCCATGGCGGTGGCCGTGCTTTCGTCGGGGCACTCCTGCATGATATACTGTGCTGGGCCTCCAGCAGCTCTCAAAGGCTCCGAGAAGTCTTCCATGGACAGTTGCCCCCTCTCCTGCTTCGCCTGCGGGCTGTCGGGCGGCTCCTCCTTGGGAACCATGAAAGCGCGCAGCGACATGGGACACTGGCCGCCGAGCGCGGCAGGACGCCAGATCTGACTCCCAGAGAGTTCGGGCGAAGTCGTTTGATTTCGCCGGAAGTCGGATGTAAGAAATCGCGCAACCGAGTTCGGGCCGGTTCGTTTGAATTCGCCGGATCTCGGGGCCCAAACGACAAATCTCCGGATCTCGGCTGTCAAAACACATGTGGTTTGGAGGGCCGACTTCGGGCCATTTGGGATTTACATAAGGAGTTCGGGCCGGTTCGTTTGAATTCGCCGGAAGTCGGATGTAAGAAATCGCGCACCAGAGTTCGGGCCAAATGGGCTGTGGCGGGGCGGGGGTGGGGAGGAATTGGCGATGGCAGGGAAGGCTGAGGAAGAGGGCGCGCACGATCAAGAATGATAATGGAGAAGGAGGCAGGAGCAGGGAAGGCGGAGGAGGAGGAATGAGGCAGGAGGAGAAGGAGGAGAAGGATGAGCAATATGATCTGCTTGCGCGCTAATACGGCGAGCTATGCCCACCTGTGAGATGACCAAGGCTGAACCGACGAGGCGATATGAAAGCACCTGTGCAATAGGGTTTGGGGGCCACCGACAACGCAAGCTGTGCTAGCGACACGTGAACAGCAGTGAAAGCTGTAGCTGCTTACAGAGCACTATGGATCATGGGTGGGCCTGGGCGGCCGCAGATAGCTTCAAACCCGCTGGCGCGGGATCCTCGAGTGGGCATCCTCCTGCATCTGCAGCATCTGGCCGACTAGCACGTTCACCTCATTGAACGTGTGGTCGACGCTCTCGATGGACTGCCAGAGATCGAGAATCTTCTTCTCCAACCTGAACATTTTATTGTAGAGGTCGCGCGCCTCTGGGGGCGCGGCAGGGTTGAGGGGGCTCTGATTGGGGCAGTCATTCTGTGAGTTGCCGTCCATCTCGCTGCGAATTTCGTCAATGGTCATTGACAATGTCCTGCAGAAATCGTTCCCGTAGCTCATGGTCATGGTTAGCATGGCCCCCTGAATCAAGCCAAAATAAAAACTTACTTGGTTCCTGATGGCAGCCCTTGCTTCTTGGACAGGTCGTGGTTGTGGGCGACGTGCAGGAGATCGGGTTCTATCTCGCTCTTCTTGTAAAGGAAGGACCAACTGTGATTCCAGCATGCGCGTCTGGATCGCTTCCACAAGCGCTTCCACGGGTGTCCCAGGACTCGCCATGTAAGAACACTCGCGCGGAAATATCTTGAAATATGTAAGCGCTTGCTTGAACCCATACAACTACGCAGACAGCGTGAAGTCGATATTCTAGACTGGGGTTTTGCTTCTACGCTACTACGGCGAGCTATGCCCACCCGATGGATCGATCAGCGAGCCATGCCCACCTGATAGATATGAAACCGCTGGGCTGATGAGAGAAATGGGCGCGCCTTTTTTGCTGTGCCTAGCAACTGGCCTTTGTGCTCTGGCTTGATCTCACGTGGCGCTTCCGTTTCTCGCGGTTCTCGCCGGCCTGCTTACCATTCGTCGCCGCAGTGGCCATCTTCATGAGATTATCCAGGCTGGTGTCCAAACCTCGTCGCGCCGAGGGCCCTATCCACACTGATCCCGCGTCGGGCGTCTGGCCGCTTCGGCCAGCCACAGTATTGGCTAAGGCGACTGCCAAAATGCAGCCAACTGGGGCCACCGATATGGTGTCGCCAGCAAGGCTCTTCAACGTGGCCTCCGGCAGCTCCGTGTCCGTCTCCATCCAGAAGCCGTGTACCCGCATCAGCTCTGCGCCTGTCAGCTGCCGCCCCATCTTTGTATCCCAGAGCACGTGCCCGCGCAAAACACATGGTACAATACCTACTGACCGGCGGTCTTTGGCGCAAGGGAAGAACTTCACCGAGTTGGTCAGGTCCCACACGAAATGGTGGTCATTCGGAGAAATACCATTGCGCACCGCGACCTCCCAATGCATACCAAGTACATCTTGCATTCGACGTGTCAGTGATGATGCGGTCGGAGAATGACTCACAGTTTTCTTGAGCAACTCAACCCTGGTTGGAAGTGACAAGGCACTGCGGATGGCTGCATGTACGCCAGCCCATTGAGGATTCGTCTTCTCGCGGCAAGTCAATGGCACAACGTTTGTGGTGGATGGCATCAGCGATGCTTCCAAAGGGATGGGTGTGATCCGCTGCGCAATTCTGATGATCTCCTGAGGCCATTGATCGATAGGCGTAACAAGTTGCAGCCTCCTTGTGTTCACAGCGACTGCATACAACCTCCTCCTTGACATGCACACGCCCATTGTTCGGCTGTCCAGTAAGCACACGATGACTGCGTAGCCGCCAATCCTCTTGAATGCCATCTGGACGACTTCAATACTGCGTTTGTTCACAACGTTTTCTAGCACCGCGATAAGTGGCCGATGCAGCCTGATATATTCGATGCTAGACTCCAGAGTCTGACTGCTTTCACCAGCGCGGCCATCTCTTACGCGTGGGTCCGTGCCAGGAAGCAATGGTTTATTGCGGTGGTGATTCATTGTGGACACGCCCCTGCAGACCCACCCGGCCACGTACACATCTAACGCGCCAGGAATTCGCACAATTTGTTTGGAGCGCCAATTCTCTGCCCACGTGGCGCTTCCCCGGTGCGCAGTCTCGAAGATAATCTCTGGCCTGTAGCGGGACTCTATGAATTGGCGAGGTCCGTCCCCCTCTTTCCCTGGGCACTCACTGGCGAATTTGTCAATTATCTCCAATGTACCACCACCCCGGGCGCGAATTGTGGACCGCAGTTGCTGCAATGCTTCCATCGGGGCCCTGGCCCCGCTGCAGTCATCTCCGTACGTGATTGTCCAATGCAGATTTTCCAGCTTCCCTGCCTGCTGCAACTCATCACACACGGCCTCTGCCCAAGTAACCCTCCTGGGAGGTAGCGCGTCACTGAGCACATGCTGCACATCGCTACATTCTTCAGAGTCAGAAATCAAATGTGGCGCACTTGGTTCGGGGCTGGCCTGACGCCGCATCCTTGACGACAACGCTGTGGAAACAGTGACGGAACCGCTGTGCAGACCCACTTGTTCGATGTCTTACACACTCACCTTAAAACGCAATGAGGTATGGGGGTGGAAGTAAGGGGATGGAGGTACGGGGATGGAGGTAAGGGGCTGGGGGTAGGGATCAAGATGTTGGAAGCTCTGGAGTCGGAAGTTATTTGGGACATGATGGCCGCTCTCAACATGCTCCTTTCTCTGGCTGTCTTGCCCCCCCCCAGGAAGGTCTCCAGATAGTTGTATGAATTTTTGTTATCATGTATTTGGCGACGGCCCCCCTAGATAGCTAACTCTCTCCCCCCATTGAAGCCGTTCCTTTGGAACGCTCCGCAAATTGTGGGCCCCTCCTGCCCCCGAAGGCCGTTGTCTAGGGCACGCTCAATACCTTCCAGGGTCTCGGGCCGGGGTCGCACTTCATACAAAAGGTGGGTGGTATCCATGTCGGCACTCCTTGGCGCGACCTACGCGGCTCACCTGCGCTCCCACTTCAGCCACGTACCCAACTCATATTGTTATTGTTGGGTCTCGTCCTGATTTTGTAGGCGCTTTGCCGCGCGCAACATTTTGTGAGAATAAGGGTGCGCATTGCCATGCCAGGATGTAGGGGATTGTATGAAGATGGTAATGCTCAGATGCCTGGGGTAATGAGGGTGGCAAAATGATAGATGACTGAAGATGATGCTGGAGATTGCTTTTTGTTAGCGAGCTGATGCCCACCTTGTTGAGTGGCGAAGAACCGTTGAGCGAGCCATCAATCCATAGCCCACTTGCCAGGCCAGACACATACATGTCTGCATCACATGCCATGCACGAAACGCCAATCATCCCTACGAGTGCGGCATTCTTTGCAGCCCCCAACAGCTTGGCGGCACTTAGAACAACCGATGCTCGGTTCATCAGGTATGGCGAGGAGATTTCGTTTCCTTCTCTCTGAAATCAGTCGAGGCGCTTGTTCTGCCGCCGATGGTCTGCGAAGCACGTTTGGTGGGAGAAGCCCTTGCGGCGCCGCTGGTGGGGCCATCGCGTTCGGTGGGGCCCCAGCCTCGCTGACCTGCTCCAGCGGGGCGCCGGAGAGTCCTTGCGCCATCGATGGAGACGCCACGTTGCGATCCCGCTGGGAGGAGGATGCCCTGGCCGGGGTGCTCTTACCTGCAATGCGGATCTTCTTTCTCTTTGAGCCATCGTCTTCCATCCGAACAGGTACTGCCTCTGCAGGGGCCTCCCTCGCTGGATGGCGGGGGACGAAGGGCTCCTTGGTGGCCGTCGTCACGAGATGCTCAATCACGGGCGGCACCCAACCCTCAGCGTAGCCCGCAATGTTATTCTCTACCAGGTGAGTGAGCCACTCATTCGCGCGATGCATGTTCCACGGTGCCTGAGCCAACGTCGTAGCCGTTTTCCTGAACTCTTTGACCTGGCGGTCCGAAAACTGCACGCGCCCCGATGCAGCACCTGGGCCTCCTGGGTCAAGAGCTCGCATGCGGGATCCAGGGCAAAATACTTCTGGTACTTGAGCATATGTCTGGGAACCGACGTAATGCTTAGTGACAAAGATGATGTCGTCCTCGGCAGGCGGCTCCGGGAAGACAGAGTTTGGCTCTGTTGTGACCGAGCTCAGCTCGCCGGGGAGACTGCGCATGCGGTCGCGGCGGAAAAATCTGAACACGTGGCACGCCTCCGAGTTCTGCAACGTCATGGCGTGTGTCTGCACGTGGTTGTGCGGGGCGACGCGAAGGGGATCGAAAAACGATTTCCAATCGTACACTGCGCCCAACTCAGAAACACGTAGGGGTCGCTTTCCATCTCCACCTGTGGTTTCTATGCGAGCCTTGAAATCACTTGGTGTCTCCAACGCCTGGCTCTTATTGAGCGCCGTCCCCACGACGCTGAAATTTTGATCAATGCGGCCGTGACTATGTCCAGGTTGAAACTGCGTCATCTCCGTGCAATCGAAGTGCTCCTTGTGCGACAGGAACGCCAGGAACTTCATGAACGTTTGGTTCTTGATTTCACCTCCGGCATTGTCCGAGTGGACGCGCAAATGCGTCGGCATCGGAACTCTGCGAGACTCGAGAACACCTGCGGCGTGTTGCAGAAGATCAGCCACGATCGTGGCCGACAGGTTTGCATTTTTCACAATGTCGGGTGGCACCAGCCAGTAGTAGTCTGCAATGCCGTCGACGATGCTGCCGACCATATGTTGTTGTGGCCTCCACAACGCCGCCATCGTCTTGGCGGCCGAGATGTTTCTCGGGCACTTGAACTTCATTGCCTCCATGGCGTCGATGTCTAAATTCAAGATAGATCGCGAGCGAGCCACGCCACCAGGAGTCGACGTGGCCTCCCGAGCTGCGCTCTGGATGCGCTCGTCGACGGACCGGTCCAGGAAAGTCTCCTTCACGTGGGCGAGGTGTTCTGTTCGCACCGCCTCTGCCGCCTCAGGTGATGTAGCTGCTTTCCTTAAGGCCTTGAGGCGTTCGCACGTGTCGCATTTGGACTGAAGGATCTTTGGCCGAATGCGAAGGCACTGATGCCAGCGCTCGTTGTACACCCGGGTGAATGATACGTAGCTAGGAAGCGAGCGCAGGCCAAAGTCTTGCGACGACAATAGATGGTACAGGTCGACCAGTGCCATCGGAGGCAGCCAACGCACTTCGCCCGCGTCAGCGGCTGTAGCTGGCAACGTCGCGCCTGGTCCGTGGATCCACTCGCGGTAGCCATCCATATTTGGCAATGCGCAAAAAGATGGGTCTGATGTGTCATCGTCTACTCTTGTGGCAAGTTCTGGGACAAGGTAATCAACAAGATAACTAGCTGGCCGCACATCGCTACTATTCAAACGCTCCGCCAAGACGTCATATGCCCATTGTAGCATCTTTTCGCAAGCAACTGTAGCTTCCCCCCGCTCGTGCACTGTACTGTGGCGGAGGTCGCGGGGAGGTTGAACGTGCCCTTCTTTCAGCCACTTCATCAATCTGGAAAGACGAGAATTTCCAATACCGAGAAGCTCGCGGAAAGCGACTCTGCACACCTGGATCCCAAGAAACTGGAATTTGAAGCGTTGGTGGCTTCCTGATGCCGCCCCGTCTATCATCTGCATGCGGACCATTAGTTGGAACACAAATTCGTTGACCTCGTCGTTTGATAACTTAACTTTCATCCGCCTCCACTGTTGTAGCTCTGCTGCCCGCTGGTCTTCGATGTGCCCTTTGCATCCGTTAGTGCAGCAATCTCCCGGGAGCGATTCGCATTCGTCGTCGTCAGCTGGAAGAGATTCCACCTGCCACCTTGCATCTACGACGCCGTGAGGTTCACTAGCTTCATCGTCGCCGTCGGTTTCTTGGCGCACACCAACGCTGCTACATGGCAGAGACTCCACTTCACTTCCGGGAAGGCTTTCGTTGCTAGGGAGGCTCTCGTCGCCACTCATCGAAAACACTCGAACCCAGCTGGCTATGGACAATGATTGTTGCGAGCATGCTGCCCACTTGTTGCTGTTTATTGTTGGGCCATTGCCAGACAACACTGCGCCTCGGAAAACTGGCACTTTGTGACCCAGCTTCATCGCGGTGATCGCGTTGCCAATAATCATCGCGCAGCGAGCGCGGCGCCCACACTTTGTTTGCACATGTTTTGGTTTGGAATATGTGATTGCAGCGAGCTGAGAAGCCCACGAAGATGATGGTGACCGAGGAGGGGTTAAGATGATGATGAGCACGATGATGATGAGGATGAATTAAAATGATGATGGATGATGATGGTAACAACGCTGAATGTGAGAACCGAACCCATTGAAACAAAAACCGATTGTCGTGAAACTTCCTTCTCAAGCCTCGAGGATCGAGATCCTCTGGCCCCTGGCGGCTCTCCTCGTCGCGGCCGGACGCGGCGCGGAAAACTTGTGCGCTCGGACCCCGGGAGGGCTCTGGGGGCCCATTTCAATCGGGTTCTGGCCGACGGGGGCGGACGACGACGACGACGACGACGACGACGACCTTGACGACGACGACGACGACGACGGGGCAGCAGTCAGCGCAACTTCCCGGCAACAAGCGCGTAGGGGCACTCGCGCTTGGCATTTTTGGCGGGGGAAGATGGGGGCGGACAGCGCGATGGGCCCCCCAGCTCGCTCAGCCTACCACGCGATGAAAGCATGCGGTACACGCGCAGGGGCAAACATTTCGTGAGCAGCCGTCGGGGCAAGCATTCGGTCAACGGCCCTTGCGTTATGCATGTCAACCCTACGCGGGGGAAGGAGGAGAGGAAGGGGGGGGGAGAAGGAGGGGGAAGAGGAAGACGAGGGACTTGATGTGCAAATGGCACCCTCGAGCGACAACTGTCGGCATCGCACGGAATTGTGACAAAAATTGGATCGAAGCTCATCTTGCCGAGACAGGGTACGCAGGGCAGAGAAAGGGAGGGAGGGGTGGAACACGTGGCACTCAGAGCGGGGTTCAAAGGCGCGGCCTCGAAAATCTGCAATGGCCCTGGAGCCGGACTCGCGCTGGGCAAACATGTCTTCAGAAGCACTGCGCAAACAAGTCGTCATAAACAGTGGACACGAATATGTGGTGCAAGCTATCGCGTCTCCGTTAAACCCCTCGTGAAAAGGGGGCGCCAGGCAGAAATTCCCCGCGAGCTTCCCGGAAGCATGCGATATCGAATGGGCCGGCACACCCTATCAGCAGCAACCAGCAATCAACTTGAGGGTGGCATCCGCGCGGCGGTGGGCGGTGAAAACAGGGCGCAGCGCGACTGTGAAGCAGAACAGCGAGGCGCCCCGCGATCGCGAAGCAGAAGAAGGAAGCGCTCCACGACTACGAAGTAGAATAACGAATCAAGCAGAGAACGAGGCAGGGAGGAAAAGCCCGCCCCAGGGGGGTAGGGGAGGGGAATCAAACCTCGAAGCTCTATTCAGCACGCGCAATGACGAAGCGCACTGGAAGCGCACTCGTTTGAATCAGCGCCAAGTCATGGGCCCGACACCATGCCAAACGGGACCTCCGGCGAGAGGCGCCCATGGGCCCGAACGGGACCCTGCCGCCGCGGACGGAGCCCTCGGAGCCTTCGGGGAGCCCCCCATCGGGCCCTGTCCGCGGCGGGGTGTCTCCCGTGGAGAATCCGGCCCCGATTCCCTTCGGGAGACCATCCGCCGCGGACGGGGCCCCCAGGGGGCTCCCCAACGGACCCTGTCCGCGGCGGGATGTCTCCCGTGGAGAATCCGGCCCCGATTTCCCACAAGAGACCATCCGCCGCGGACGCGGCTCTCGGCCGTGTCCTGTCTGCCGTCGAGAATCCAGCCCCGATTCCGCGCGGGAGATCATCGGCCGCGGACGGGGGCCCCGGGGAGCTCCCCAACAAGCCCTGTCCGCGGCGGGGTGTCTCCCGTGGAGAATCCGGCCCGGATTCCCCACGGGAGACCATCCGCCGCGGACGAGGCTCTCGGGGAACCCCCCAACGGGCCCTGTCCGCGGCGGAGGCTCTCCCGTGGAGAATCCGGCCCAGATTCCCCACGGGAGACCATCCGCCGCGGACGGAGCTCTCGAGAAGCCACCCGACGGACCCTGTCCGCGGCGGGGTGTCTCCCGTGGAGAATCTGGTGCCGATTCTCCACGGGAGACCATCCGCCGCGGACGGTGCCCCGGGGAGCCCTCCAACGGGCCGCGTCCGCGGCGGTGTGTCTCCCGTGGAGCATTTGGCCCCGATTCCCCACGGGAGACCATCCGCCGTGGACGGGAGCCTCGGGGCTCCTCGCCAGGAACCACCCCACATGCTCTGTCCGCGGCGGGGGGTCTCCCGTGGAGAATCTGGCCCAGATTCCCCACGGGAGACCATCCGCCGCGGACGGGGCTCTCGGGGAACCCCCCAACGGGCCCTTGTCCGCGGCGGAGGCTCTCCCGTGGAGAATCCGGCCCAGATTCCCCACGGGAGACCATCCGCCGCGGACGGAGCTCTCGGGGAGCACCCCGACGGACCCTGTCCGCGGCGGGGTGTCTCCCGTGGAGAATCTGACCCTGATTCCCTACGGGAAACCATCCGCCGCGGACGGGGCCCTCGGGGGGCCCTCCAACGGGCCGCGTCCGCGGCGGGGCGTCTCCCGTGATGAATCTGGCCCCGATTCCCTACGGGAGACCATCCACCGCGGACGGGAGCCTCGGGGCTCCTCGCCGGGAACCACCCCACATGCTCTGTCCGCGGCGGGAGGTATCCCGTGGAGAATCTGGCACCGATTCCCCACGGGAGACCATCCACCGCGGACGGAAGCTTCGGGGTCGTCGAGGGGCCACCCAAAATGCTATGTCCGCGGCGGGTGGTCTCCCGAGAGAAGCCTCAAAGGGCCCGACACCATGCGAAACGAGACCTCCCGGGGCGGGTTTCCGGGTGCCCGACACCATGCCAAACGGGACCTCCCGGGATCAGGTTTTCGGGGCGTGACACCATGCCAAACGGGACCTCTGGGGGAGGCGCTCATGGGCCCGACACCATGCCAAACGGGACCTCCGGCGAGAAGCGCCCATGGGCCCGAACAGACCCTGTCCGCGGCGGGGTGTCTCCCGTGGAGAATCTGGCCCCGATTCCCTACAGGAGACCATCCGCCGCGGACGGGGCCCTCGGGGAGCCCTCCAACGAGCCGTGTCCGCGGCGGGGTGTCTCCCGTGGAGAATCTGGCCCCGATTCCCTACGGGCGACCATCCGCCGCGGACGGGTCCCTCGGGGAGCCCTCCAACGGGCCGCGTCCGCGGCGGGGTGTCTCCCGTGGAGAATCTGGCCCCGATTCCCCACGGGAGACCATCCGCCGTGGACGGGAGCCTCGGGGCTCTCCTGGAGACACCCCACATGCTCTGTCCGCGGCGGGGGGTCTCCCGTGGAGAATCCGGATTCCCCGCGGGAGACCATCCGCCGCGGACGGGGCTCTCGGGGAGCCCCCCAACGGGCCCTGTCCGCGGCAAGGTGTCTCCCGTGGAGAATCCGGCCCCGATTCCCCACGGGAGACCATCCGCCGCGGACGGGGCCCTCGGGGAGCCCCCCAACGGGCCCTGTCCGCGGCGGCTTGTCTCCCGTGGAGAATCTGGCCTCGGTTCCCCACGGGAAGCCCTTCGCTGCGGACGGGCCCCCCGGGCCCCCCCCCACGGACCCCGTCCGCTGACCCCGAAGGACGACGACTTCGACGACGACGACAACGACGACAACGACCACGACGAAAACGACGGTTGCGGCGGCGGCGAAGACGAATACCAAGACGACGACGAATACGACGACGACGATCACGGCGCGGGGCTCGGGGTAGAGAGGGGTGGCCCCTTTGAGGTGCGAGCGCCGCCGACGACGACGACGGCGACGACGATGACGGGAGCCTCGGGGCACAGAGGGGCCACCCCTCTCTACCCCGAGACCCCCGCCGCTACAACGACGACGGCGACGGCGCCGCGGACGGAGCCCTCGCGGACGGCGACCCGAACGGGACCCTGCCACCGCGGACGGAGCCCTCGGGGCCTTCGGGGAGCCCCCCATCGGGCCCTGTCCGCGGCGGGGTGTCTCCCGTGGAGAATCCGGCCCCGATTCCCCACAGGAGACCATCCGCCGCGGACGCGGCTCTCGGGGTGCCCCCCAACGGGCAGTGTCCGCAGCGGGGTGTCTCCCGTCGAGAATCCAGCCCCGATTCCGCACGGGAGATCATCGGCCGCGGACGGGGGCCTCGGGGAGCTCCCCAACACGCCCTGTCCGCGGCGGGGTGTCTCCCGTGGAGAATCCGGCCCGGATTCCCCACGTGAGACCATCCGCCGTGGACGGGGCTCTCGGGGAGGCCCACAACGGGCCCTGTCCGCGGCGGAGGCTCTCCCGTGGAGAATCCGGCCGCGATTCCCCACGGGAGACCATCCGCCGCGGACGGAGCTCTCGGGGGGCCCCCCGACGGACCCTGTCCGCAGCGGGGTGTCTCCCGTGGAGAATCCGGCCCCGATTCCCTACGGGGGGCCATCCGCCGCGGACGGTGCCCTCGGGGAGCCCTCCAACGGGCCGCGTCCGCGGCGGGGTGTCTCCCGTGGAGAATCTGGCACCGATTCCCCACGGGAGACCATCCGCCGCGGACGGAGGCTTCGGGGCCGTCGGGGGGCCACCCAAAATGCTCTGTCCGCGGCGGGGGACCCCCCGAGAGAAGCCTCAAAGGGCCCGACACCATGCGAAACGAGACCTCCCGGGGCGGGTTTTCGGTGGCCCGACACCATGCCAAACGGGGCCTCCCGGGATCAGGTTTTCGGTGCGTGACACCATGCCAAACGAGACCTCCGGGGGAGGCGCTCACGGGCCCGACGCCATGCCAAACCGGACCTCCGGCGAGAAGCGCCCAGGGGCCCGAACGGACCCTGTCCGCGGCGGGTATCTCCCGTGGAGAGTCTGGCCTCGATTCCCCACGGGAGACCATCCGCCGCGGACGGGTCCCTCGGGGAGCCCTCCAACGGGCCGTGTCCGCGGCGGGGTGTCTCCAGTGGAGAATCTGGCCCCGATTCCCCACGGGAGACCATCCGCCGTGGACGGGAGCCTCGGGCTCTCCGGGAACCACCCCACATGCTCTGTCCGCGGCGGGGGGTCTCCCGTGGAGAATCTGGCCCCGATTCCCCGCGGGAGACCATCCGCCGCGGACGGAGGCTTCGGGGCGCCACCCAAAATGCTCTGTCCGCGGCGGGGGACCTCCCGAGAGAAGCCTCAAAGGACCCGACACCATGCGAAACGAGACCTCCCGGGGCTGGTTTTCGGTGGCCCGACACCATGCCAAACAGGGACCTCCCGGGATCAGGTTTTCGGGGCGTGACACCATGCCAAACGAGACCTCCGGGGGAGGCGCACATGGGCCCGACACCAGGCCAAACAGAACCTCCGGCGAGAAGCGCCCATTGGCCCGAACGGGACCCTGCCGCCGCGGACGTAGCCCTCGGGGCCTTCGGGGAGCCCCCCATCGGGCCCTGTCCGCGGCGGGGTGTATCCCGTGGAGAATCCGGCCTCGATTCCCTTCGGGAGACCATCCGCCGCGGACGGAGCTCTCGGGGGCCCCCCCAACGGGCCCTGTCCGCGGCGGGGTGTCTCCCGTGGAGAATCCGGCCCCGATTCCCCACAGGAGACCATCCGCCGCGGACGCGGCTCTCGGGGAGCCCCCAACGGGCCGTGTCCGCAGCGGGGTGTCTCCCGTCGAGAATCCAGCCCCGATTCCCCACGGGAGATCATCGGCCGCGGACGGGGGCCTCGGGGAGCTCCCCAACAAGCCTTGTCCGCGGCGGGGTGTCTCCCGTGGAGAATCCGGCCCGGATTCCCCACGGGAGACCATCGCCGCGGACGGGGCTCTCGGGGAACCCCCCAACGGGCCCTGTCCGCGGCGGAGGCTCTCCCGTGGAGAACCCGGCCCCGATTCCCCACGGGAGACCATCCGCCGCGGACGGAGCTCTCGGGGAGCCCCCCGACGGACCCTGTCCGCGGCGGGGTGTCTCCCGTGGAGAATCTGGCCCCGATTCCCCACGGGAGACCATCCGCCGCGGACGGGGCCCTCGGGGAGCCCTCCAACGGGCTGCGTCCGCGGCGGGGTGTCTCCCGTGGAGAATCTGGCCCCGATTCCCCACGGGAGACCATCCGCCGCGGTCGGAGGCTTCGGGGCCGTCGGGGGGCCACCCGAAATGTTTTGTCCGCGGCGGGGGGTCTCCCGTGGAGAATCTGGCCCCGATGCCTCGGGGCTCTCGGGGAGCCACCCCAAATGCTCTGTCCGCGGCGGGGGGCCCCTCGTGGAGATTCCGGCCCCGATTCCCCACGGGAGACCATCCGCCGCGGACGGGGCGTTTATTGACGCCCCCTGGGCCCGACACCATGCCAAACGGGATCTCCCGAGGGAGGCCCCAATGGGCCCGACACCATGCCAAACGGAACCTCCCAGGGCGGGTCTAGGGGGCCCGACACCATGCCAAACGGGACCTCCCGGGACCTAGCTTTCGGGGCGCGACCCGTGACACCATGCCAACGAGACCTCCGGGGGAAGCGCCCATGGGCCCGACGCCATGCCAAACGGGACCGCCTGCGAGAAGCGCCCATGGGCCCGACACCATGCCAAACGGGACCTCCCCGCCGCGGACGGGGCCCTCGGGGCCTTCGGGGAGCCCCCCAGTGGAGAATCCGGCCCGGATTCCCCACGGGAGACCATCCGCCGCAGACGGCGCTCTCGGGGAGCCCCCCAACGGGCCGTGTCCGCAGCGGAAGCTCTCCCGTAGAGAATCTGCTCCCGATTCCCCACGGGAGACCATCCGCCGCGGACAGAGCTCTCGGGGAGCCCCCCGACGGACCCTGTCCGCAGCGGGGTGTCTCCCGTGGAGAATCTGGCTCCGATTCCCCACGGGAGACCATCCGCCGCGGACGGTGCCCTCGGGGAGCCCTCCAACGGGCCGCGCCCGCGGCGGGGTGTCTCTCGTGGAGAATCTGGCCCCGATTCCCCACGGGAGACCATCCGTCGTGGACGGGGGCCTCGGGGCTCTCCGGGGACCACCCCACATGCTCTGTCCGCGGCGGGGGGTCTCCCGTGGGGAATCTGGCCCCGATTCCCCACGGGAGACCATCCGCCGCGGACGGAGGCATCGGGGCCGTCAGGGGGGCCACCCAAAATGCTCTGCCCGCGGCGGGGGACCTCCCGAGAGAAGCCCCAAAGAGCCCGACACCATGCGAAACGATACCTCCCGGGGCGGTTTTCGGGGGCCCGACACCATGCCAAACGGTGCCTCCCGGGATCAGGTTTTCGGGACGTGACACCATGCCAAACGAGACCTCCGGGGGAGGCGCTCACGGGCCCGACGCCATGCCAAACGGGACCTCCGGCGAGAAGCGCCCATGGGCCCGAACGGACCCTGTCCGCGGCGGGGTGTCTCCCGTGGAGAATCTGGCCCCGATTCCCCACGGGAGACCATCCGCCGCGGACGGGGCCCTCGGGGAGCCCTCCAACGCGCCGCGTCCGCGGCGGGGTGTCTCCAGTGGAGAATCTGGCCCCGATTCCCCACGGGAGACCATCCGCCGTGGACGGGAGCCTCGGGGCTCATCTCCGGGAACCACCCCACATGCTCTGTCCGCGGCGGGGGGTCTCCCGTGGAGAATCTGGCCCCGATTCCCCACGGGAGACCATCCGCCGCGGACGGAGGCTTCGGGGCCGTCGGGGGGCCATCCAAAATGCTCTGTCCGCGGCGGGGGACCTCCCGAGAGAAGCTTCAAAGGACCCGACACCATGCGAAACGGGACCTCCCGGGGCGGGTTTTCGGGGGCCCGACGCCATGCCAAACGGGACCTCCCCGGATCAGGTTTTCGGGGCGTGACGCCATGCCAAACGGGACCTCCGGGAGAGGCGCTCATGGGCCCGACACCATGCCAAACGGGACCTCCGGCGAGAAGCGCCCATGGGCCCGAACGGGACCCTGCCGCCGCGGACGGAGCCCTCGGAGCCTTCGGGGAGCCCCCCATCGGGCCCTGTCCGCGGCGGGGTGTCTCCCGCGGAGAATCTGGCCCCGATTCCCTACGGGAGACCATCCGCCGCGGACGGGGCCTTCGGGGAGCCTCCCATCGGGCCCTGTCCGCGGCGGGGTGTCTCCCGTGGAGAATCTGGCCGCGATTCCCATCGGGAGACCATCCGCCGCGAACGGGCCCCCCGCAGCGGGGTGTCTCCCGTCGAGAATCCAGCCCCGATTCCGCACGGGAGATCATCGGCCGCGGACGGGGGCCTCGGGGAGCTCTCCAACAAGCCCTGTCCGCGGCGGGGTGTCTCCCGTGGAGAATCCGGCCCCGATTCCCCACGGGAGACCATCCGCCGCGGACGGGGCTCTCGGGGAACCCTCCAACGAGCCCTGTCCGCGGCGGAGGCTCTCCCGTGGAGAATCTGGCCCAGATTCCCCACTGGACCATCCGCCGCGGACGGAGCTCTCGGGGAACCCCCCGACGAACCCTGTCCGCGGCGGGGTGTCTCCCGTGGAGAATCTAGCCCAGATTCCCCACGGGAGTCCATCCGCCGCGGACGGAGGCTTCGGGGGGCCCTCCAAGGAACCGTGTCCGCCAAACGGGACCTCCCGGGATCAGGTTTTCGGGGCGCGACACCATGCCAAACGGGACCTCCGGGGGAGGCGCTCACGGGCCCGACACCATGCCAAACCGGACCTCCGGCGAGAAGCGCACAGGGGCCCGAACGGACCCTGTCCGCGGCGGGGTGTCTCCCGTGGAGAATCTGGCTCCGATTCCCCACGGGAGACCATCCGCCGCGGACGGAGCCCTCGGGGAGCCCTCCAACGGGCCGCGTCCGCGGCGGGGTGTCTCCCGTGGAGAATCTGGCCCCGATTCCCCACGGGAGACCATCCGCCGTGGACGGGAGCCTCGGGGCTCCTCTCCGGGAACCACCCCACATGCTCTGTCCGCGGCGGGGTGTCTCCCGTGGAGAATCTGGCCCCGATTCCCCACGGGAGACCATCCGCCGCGGACGGAGGCTTCGGGGCCGTCGGGGGGCCACCCAAAATGCTTTGTCCGCGGCGGGGGACCTCCCGAGAGAAGCCTCAAAGGGCCCGACACCATGCGAATCGATACCTCCCGGGGCGGGTTTTCGGGGGCCCGACGCCATGCCAAACGGTACCTCCCGGGATCAGGTTTGCGGAGCGTGCCACCATGCCAAACGGGACCTCTGGGGGGGGGCGCTCACGGGCCCGACGCCATGCCAAGCGGGACCTCCGGCGAGAAGCGCCCAGCCCGAACGGGACCCTGCCGCCGCGGACGGAGCCCTCGGGGCCGTCGGGGAGCCCACCATCGGGCCCTGTCCGCGGCGGAGTGTCTCCCGTGGAGAATCCGGCCCCGATCCCCTTCGGGAGACCATCCGCCGCGGACGGGGCCCCCAGGGAGCCCCCCAACGGACCCTGTCCGCGGCGGGGTGTCTCCCGTGGAGAATCCGGCTCCGATTCCCCGCAGGAGACCATCCGCCGCGGACGCGGCTCTCGGGGAGCCCCCCAACGGGCCGCGTCCGCAGCGGGGTGTCTCCCGTCGAAAATCCAGCGCCGATTCCGCACGGGAGATCATCGGCCGCGGACGGGGGCCTCGGGGAGCTCCCCCACAAGCCCTGTCCGCGGCGGGGGGTCTCCCGTGGAGAATCCGGCCCGGATTCCCCGCCGGGCCATCCACCGCGGACGGAGGCTCTCGGGGAACCCCACAACGCGCCCTGTCCGCGGTGGAGGCTCTCCCGTGGAGAATCCGCCCCAGATTCCCCACGGGAGACCATCCGCCGCGGACGGAGCTTTCGGGAAGCCACCCGACAGACCCTGTCCGCGGCGGCGTGTCTCCCGTGGAGAATCTGGCCCCGATTCCCCACGGGAGACCATCTGCCGCGGACGGAGCTCTCGGGGGGCCCCCCGACGGACCCTGTTCGCGGCGGGGTGTCTCCCGTGGAGAATCTGGCCCCGATTCCCTACGGGAGACCATCCGCCGCGGACGGGGCCCTCGGGGAGCCCTCAAACGGGCCGCGTCCGCGGCGGGGTGTCTCCCGTGGAGAATCTGGCCCCGATTCCCCACGGGAGACCATCCGCCGTGGACAGGAGCCTCGGGGCTCCTCTCCGGGAACCACCCCACATGCTCTGTCCGCGGCGGGGGGTCTCCCGTGGAGAATCTGGCCCCGATTCCCCACGGGAGACCATCCGCCGCGGACGGGGCCTTCGGGGAGCCCTCCAACGGGCCGTGTCCGCGGCGGGGTGTCTCCCGTGGAGAATCTGGCCCCGATTCCCCACGGGAGACCATCCGCCGCGGACGACGACGACGACGACGACGACGACGACGACGACGAGGGGCTTGGGGAAAAGAGGGACCACCCCTCTCTACCCCGAGCCCCCCAACGGCGGCGGCAGCGGCGACGACGACGACGATGACGACGGGGAGCTCGGGACAAGGGCGGGCGCCCCCGTTGAGGTGCGAGCGCCGCCGCCGACGCCGCCGCCAACGACGACGACGACGACGATGGCGGCGACGACGACGACGCCGACGGCGGGGGGTTCGGGGTAGACAGGGGCCGCCCCTCCCTGCCGCGAGCCCGCCGCCGCTACGATGACGACGACGATGACAACGGGGGGGTCGGGGTAGAGAGGGGCGGCCCCATTGACGTGCGAGCGCCGCCGCCGACGATGACGACGACGACGGCGGTCTCTACCCCGAGCCCCCCGCTGCCGCGACGACGACGATGACGGCGGCGGAAGCGACGACGACGACGACGACAAGTCGGAAGCCTCTGGGGGGTAATCTTGAGGCCTTTTGCGATGCTCTTGGGCCCCCCGTGGCCGCTGTAACCGACGTCGTCGTCGGCGGGGCGCTCGTTCGGCAGAAGATGACGTTGGTGGAGGTGGCGATATGTTTTCTGCTTGCGTCCGCCAACTTACGCGCGCCCTGGCCCCGCGCCCCGTTCCCGACGCAGCGGCCGGCCCTCGTGCTCGGAGAAGGGTGCTGCGGCGCGGCCCGCTCGCAACGATCTGCCGGATGGGTTTTCGGACCTCCTCGCGTCGCTGATCCCAGATCTCCTCGCCGATGCTGACCCCTGACGGGAGGTTTTCAGCTGTTTCGGTTTCGGGGGCCGTTGCGCGGCCCCGGGACCTTGAAACAGCGACTCAGGATGAACAGCCGGTCCAGGGGAATTTGTTGAGACATCCTCGTCGTCGTCGCCACGCGCTGTCGGCAGTAAAGGGGCCGTCCCTCTCTACTCCGAACTCCCCGCCACACGAGGGGTAGACGCGGCGATGATGGATGCGCCGACGCCGTTGGCTGCGGCGGTGAGTAGTAGCAGCGACGACGATGGCGGCAGAGAGGAGGAGGAGGACGACGAGGAGGAGGAGGAGTAGGAAGAGGAGTGCGGTGACGGCCGCGATGGCGAGAAGCGCGCAATCTCGAGAGCAGGTGCGCCATCGCAGCGACGAAGTCAGAGAGCCAGATCCTGCGACCCGAACAAATGAATGCTACTAAAAGCCATGTAGACGGACGAATGCAACTTAATGCAAATGAATGCCCCAGGGACAAATAAATGCAACGAGTTGCGGCGGGACGAATAGATGCAAGCATATGCAAGTAAATGCGGCGCGCAAGTTTATTGGCGGGAGGGTAGGGGAGGATTGACAAAAAAAGCAACTCGGGGCAACCCCGGAAGCCCTCCCCCGCACCGGGTGCACCGCCACGCGGCGCAATGCAAAAACAAAGCGCGGGGGCGCGACTCGGGGCAACCCCGGAAGCCCCCCCCCGCGACGGGTAAACCGCCGCGCGGCGCAATGCAAAAACAAAACTCGGGGGCGCGACTCGGGGCAACCCCGGCAGCGCCCCCCCCCTGCCCGTCCATCCGGGCGGGCACAGGGGTCCCAGCAACCCAAAGCTAGCACCTAGCACTCGGGATGGAAGCCGAAAGCTGCATGCTTGGCCTCCGCTAGTTCGCGAGCCTCGCGAGGGGCGCGCAGCCACCGCGCGGCGGGGGGGGAGGCGCCGGCGAGGCCGGCGCAGGGCGGGTCGCCCGGCAGAACATGGGCCCAGGACGCTAGGGGGCTGACCGCGCCAGGCGCGGCGGGTGCGCAGCGGGGGGGACGCAGCCGATGTTTTTGCTGAGCGGGTGGCCCCTGGGAACCTAGGCCCAAGGCGCCAGGTGGCCGGCGGCGGGCGCGGCGGGGGGAGCGCCGCCGAGGTCGTTGCAGGGCGGCTGGCCCCTGCGAGCCTAAGCTCAGGACGCCAGGAGGCTGACGGCGTCAGGCGCGGCGGGGAGCGCTGACGACGTTTTCGCAGGATCGGTGGCCCATGAGAAGCTTGGCCCAGGGCGCCAGGAGGCCCGGCGGCGGGGGCGCGGGGCGGCGGCGCCGGCAAGGTCTTAGCAGGGTGGGTGGCCCCTGAGAACCTACACCCAGGAGACCAGGGGGCTGGCGGCGTCAGGCGCGGCGGGGCGCGCGGCGGCGGGGGCCACCGGCGAGGTTTTTGCAGGGCGGCCCTAGTGACTGTTCAAGCTTTATTTTAAGCTTAAAACGGTTTTAATTTCATAAGCTTTAAACATGCTGCTTTCTTGTTTGTTGCCCATGTTGCGGTTTGCGTGAGTGGTTGTGTCCTCACTCGGCATGTTTCCCGTCGCCTGCGACGGCGGCGTCAACTGATAGCGATGGCGCCTTCATCGAATTTGCTTGAGCCAATATCGCAATGGGAAGCGGAAAAAAGAAAGGGTGGAACATGTGCAGCGGCAGAATAAGGGCACGAGGAAGAAGAGGAAAAATGAGGAGGAGGAGGAGGAGGAGGAGAAGGAGGAAGAGCAAAATGAGCACGGCAAAGATGGAGGAGGAGGTGGAGGAGGAGGGGGGAAGCGGTGGAGGAGGAGAAGGTGAGGAGGAAGGATTCTGCACCACTCACGATCAACAGTGACACTCTACGACCTGCGCCTGGACCGAGGAAAAAATCTCCCCAGGACCAGAGTGTCAGACCCCCCCCCTGTGATACGAAACCGTTTCCCCGGGAACCGTTTCCCCGGAACCGCTTCCCCGGGACCGTTTCGCTGGAGGACCGTTTCCCTGGAGACCTCTTCCCTGGGGACCGCTTCCCCGGAGGAGCGTTTCACCGGGATCGTTTCCCCGGTTCCGTTTCCCCGGGAACGCTTGCCTGGAACCGTTTCCCCCGATCCGTTTCCCCGGAGCCGGTTCCGCAGAACAGTTTCCCCGCAGCCGGTTCCCCTGGACCGTTTCCCCGGTGCACCGTTTCCCTGGAACCGCTTCCCCGGAACCGGGTCGGGCTCGGGTCGGGCGGGCGGGACATTCAAACAGAATGCATCATCGAGTTGGCACGCGAGTACCCTAACGGGCGGGACGGGTCCGGCGGGCCGGCGGACCCGAACGGGCGAACCCGAACGGGCGGGACGGGTCGGGTCGGGCGGGCGGATCCTAACGGGCGGGACCGGTCGGGTCGGGCGGGACATCAAAGAATGATGCATCATCGAGTTGGCACGCGAGTGCCTTAACGGGCGGGACGGGTCCGGCGAGCGGGCGGACACTAACGGGCGGGACGGATCGGTCGGGCGGGCGGACCCTACGGGAAAGGTCGGGTCGGGTCGGGCGGGCGGGACATTAAAGTATGATGTACCATCGAGTTGGCACGCGAGTACCCTATCGGGCGGGACGGGTCGGCGGGCCGTCGGACCCTAACGGGGGACGGGTCGGGTCGGGCGGGCGGACCCTAACGGGCGGGTCGGGTCGGGTCGGGCGGGCAGGACAGTAAAGTATGATGCACCATCGAGTTGGCACGCGAGTACCCTCACGGGCGGGACGGGTCCAGCGGCCCGGCGGACCCTCGGGCGGGACGGGTCCGGCGGGCGGGCGGACCCTAACGGGCGGGACGGGTCGGGTTCGGGCGGGCGGGACATCAAAGTATGATGCATCATCGAGATGGCACGCGAATACGCTAACGGGCGGGACGGGTCCGGCGAGCGGGCGGACACCTAACGGGCGGGACGGGTCGGGTCGGGTCGGGCGGACCCTAAGGGCGGGACGGGTCGGGTCGGGCGTGCGGGACATAAAGAATGATGCACCATCGAGTTGGCACGCGAGTGCCCTAACGGACGGACGGGTCGGGCGGGCGGACCCTAACGGGCGGGACGGGTCGGGTCGGGCGGGCGGACCCTAACGGGCGGGTCGGGTCGGGTCGGGCGGGCGGGACATTAAAGTATGATGCATCATCGAGTTGGCACGCGAGTACCCTAACGGGCGGGACGGGTCCGGCCGTCGGACCCTAACGGACGGGTCGAGTCGGGCGGGCGGACCCTCACGGGCGGGACGGGTCGGGTCGAGCGTGCGGGACATAAAATAATGGTGCATCATCGAGTTGGCACGCGAGTACCCTCACTGAGGGACGGGTCGGGCGGGCGGACCCTGACGGGCGGGTCGGGTCGGGTCGGGCGGACATTAAAGTATGGTGCGCCATCGAGTTGGCACGCGAGTACCCTAACGGGCGGGACGGGTCCGGCGGGCGGGCGGACCCTGACGGGCGGGACGGGTCGGGTCGGGCGGGCGGACCCTAACGGGCGGGTCGGGCGGTCGGACCCTAACGGGCGGGTCGGGTCGGGTCGGGCGGGCGGGACATAAAAGTATGATGCATCATCGAGTTGGCACGCGAGTACCCTACGGGCGGGACGGGTCCGGCGGGCGGGCGGACGGGTCGGGTCGGGCGGGCGGACCCTCACGGGCGGGACGGGTCGGGTCGAGCGGGCGGGACATAAAATAATGGTGCATCATCGAGTTGGCACGCGAGTACCCTGACGGGCGGGACGGGCCCGGCGGGCGGACCCTAACGGGCGGGTCGGGTCGGGTCGGGCGGACATTAAAGTATGGTGCGCCATCGAGTTGGCACGCGAGTACCCTAACGGGCGGGACGGGTCCGGCGGGCGGGCGGACCCTGACGGGCGGCACGGGTCGGGTCGGGCGGGCGGACCCTAACGGGCGGGACGGGTCGGGTCGGGCGGGCAGGACATTAAAGTATGATGCGCCATCGAGTTGGCACGCGAGTACCCTAACGGGCGGGACGGGTCGGGCGGGCGGACCCTAACGGGCGGGACGGGTCGGGTCGGGTCGGGCAGGACGGGTCGGGTGGGTGGCCCTCGATGATGGATGAGGGAGGAGAGGGGAGGAGGAAGTAGGGAGGGATGAGGGATGTGGGGCGGGGGGACGTAGCGGCAACGAGGGATGGGGGAGGGCGGGAGGGCAGAGAGGGATGGATGAGGAGGAGGAGGAGGAGGAAGAAGAGGAGGAGGAGCAGCAGCAGCAGCAACAGCAGCAGCAGTGTAATGAAAGAGAGTAGCAGGAGGGAATCGCCTCTGTGGAACCCGTCCTGTGGAACCGGTCCTGTGGAACCAGTCCTGTTGAACTGGGCTTGTGGAACCGGTTCTGTGGTACTGGTCCTGCGGAAAGGGTCCTGTGAACAGGTTCCGTGGAACTGGTTCTGCAGAACCGATCCTGTTGAACCGGTCTTTGTTGAACCGGTCCTTGCTGAACTGGTTGTTTGTTGAACCGGTGGTGTCTATTTAACTGGCCGTCTGTTGAATCGGCCCCTGTTGAATTGGTCGTCTGTTGAACCGGTCTTCTTCCCCCCTTGTTTGGGCTAACATGGGGAGGGTAAAGTCCTGCGAATTCTGTACTAATTACACAACGTTCGCTCCCCAAGAAGCCTCCCGCGAGCCCCCTGGAGGGCGCGAAAATTACCCACATCAGATCACTGGGAGAAAATATGAGTTAACCGCGGCCTCGCTGGGTTTTCTCGGCGCTTGCCGTTTTAGGAGATTGTTCCAGATATTGCGGTTCGGCGGCGAGGCGTTGGAAAGCGTTGGATATACATTGAACTATCGGATGGAAGCGACGCGGACGCCGTTTTCCGAAGCGCACTCGGGCGCAACACCAGTCCAACAAACAGGTCAAGGGTCGAGCGGCCGTTTCCGACAAGACGCTCTTATCTGAAGGAGCCTTTTCACGCTTGACAGCACGCTGATTTCAAAGGTGGATTGCGAACCTTTCCTGCAACAGCCCTTGAGGGTTCTGTTCAGGCCCTTGCCCATCCACGCCGCGTAGAAGCGTGGATGGCCAAACAATGACAACCGTCTGAGCACGCGTAGCGTCAGGTGTCGTTTTGGCAACATCAGCTCATCGCATTCGCCCGTCAAGTCTAGAAAACTACGGTAGTGCCCCCAGCACGCGTCAACCGTCGCATCTGACATCTGAATGCCACTGTTGTCGAAGATCACAGCCAGGTCCCGCAATGCTGGCCGCTGCGCTGCCCCCAGTAGCCGCCCCCCCCCCCCCCTCGGGGCTTGGCTCCCAGAGGCGATGCGGCAGTTCGTCGACCAAAAAACAAAATAGTCCCCACGTTTCCGCACCTGTTGTCTTATGCCTCTGGTCCGGTGGATCACCGACCATGTTTTCGTGGGATTAGAAATCCGAGTCAACGACTCACTTGGGAACTCTTTCGCACGTCGTTTATACCAATTGGTAATGATACTGCGGAGCGTCAGGATTGCAATGTCAGCGGTTTCGTCTTGCGTACCGTGGCCGCCCCAAGCGCCGCTAAGAACTTGCCAACTTGCAGAGTGAAAGAAATACCCAGAGGGTCGCCTCGCTTAATTATTCCGGCAATCGCTTAATTCTTCCGGCTAGCTCAAGAAACGTAAATGTCATATATGCTAGTGCAATTCTTGAGCTGGTGGAAGATACTGTGCATACATACATATATGTGTAAAAGTGAAGAGTGTGGGTATATATATATATATATATACATTGAGGTGGCACACGGGGTTCCCCATTCGGCCTGAAGACGAAGACGCTATTTGAAGACTCTATTGGCCAGGGGCGGTCAAGCGGTCCCCGCGGACACTCATGCATATACTTTGTGCCTCTTTGGACGGCCCTCTTGGGGCCCTCTTGGAGCCTTGTCGGGGCCCTCGGGAGCCTGTTACAGGGAGCGCCCGAGACTTTCGGAATCGCCGAAGAGCCCACCAGGGAGTCCAAGAAGGCGCCCATGAGGTTCCGAAGAGGGCCCCAAGGGGCCTCCGAAAAGAGGCACACTCGTGCATATACTTTGTGCCTCTTTGGGGGGCTCTCTTGGAGCTCTCTCGGAGCCTTGCTGGGGTCCTTTCGGAGCCCTCGGGGCCCTGCTAAAGGGAGCTCCCGAGGCTTTCCGAACCGAATACCCGAGGAGCCCCCAAGGAAGTCCAAGAAGGCCCCACGAGGGTCTCCAGGGGGCCCCAAAAGACACCGCAAAAAAAAGCACACTCGCGCAGGGTCATGTTCAGGGTGCGTGTTGATTCGTAGCTCTCGCGCCCTGCCAGCGGCAGCCGCGGCACCACTGCGCACTCGCGCTCAATTAGCTCATGGTCAGCGTAAGTCGGCGTCGCACGAGGGGCGCGCATTTTGCTCATTGCTCCGTCGTGCCACGCAATCGTGCAGAGATCCTGCCACCAGCATGCATTGAGCTGCACTCTCTTTCTCTCCCTCTCTCTCTCTCTCTCTCTCTCTCTTTCTCTGTGCATCGTCCGAGGGAGGCGGGGCGCTTCCGGGGTTGCCCCGAGTTGCGCCCTGGCCCTCTTATATTCTTTCATTTACATATGTTGCACTGGCGCGTGGTTTTGCGCGTGCCGCATTTATATGTATTTTCACCCAGGGCATTTATTTGCATACATGCGCGCAGGCGCGGGCTCCCCGCCGCGAATTGAGACATTTGTCGCAGGGGCGCGCATGCACCATCGACCCCGTCGTAAATGTCATCTTCGGCATTGAAAAGTCATCAATGTCATCTTCATCATCGACGCTAGCGCGGTCGGCGCATCCATCTTCGCTGTCGTTATCCCTCGTAGCAGCAGGGGTTTCGGGGTAAGAAGGAGTGGCCCCTTCTGGTTGCGGCCCTCTGCCGAAGATGCCCTTTCTGCCGCGCGGCGTCTGCGCGCGCCTCGCGGGCGCTTCCGGGGCTGCCCCGAGTTGCGCCGCTGTGCTCTCGCAGCGGCAGGGGGCTCGGGGTTGAGAGGGGTGGTCCCCTTTATGTTGCGCCCTGGTTGGCCCTTGGAATGGAAATCATACGAATGAGCAGAGTGAGAACAAGATGAAGATGATGAGGTGGAGGAGGAGCAGGCAGGAGGGGGAGGCAGGAAGGGGAGGAGGAGGAGGAAGAGGAGGATGGAGATGATGATGATGATGAGGAGGAGGAGGAGGAGGATACGGCGCGAAGGCCGCAATATACAGGAGGACATTTCAATCAAATTGAACTCGTTAACCTCCGCCAACTCCACGATAGAGAAACAGAGAGCTTTCAGGCGAGGTCTCCGGCAGCATGCCCTCATGGATGACGATGGGGGCGGCAACATGGCCGACGATGACGCTGTCGTTGACGATCGACGACCAGACGACGAGGACGACGACGACGCTATGTTGAACCATCTCGCGCTATGTCGAATCATCTTGTGTTGTACGTACCCTGCTAAGCACCTCAGGCCCCACGGAGACGACCCCCAGCTGGAATTAGTTGCAGACGACAGTGGACACACGACCTGTAGAGAAGCAAGAAATATATTTGTCTGCTGTGGAGGCCGTGTCAGATCCAGAGGAGGTTTGACGGCCTTCGCGCGCCCTGGCGTCCGTGATCGCCGCGACGGCGCACCCATCGCACGTCCTGTGGATGGGCGCGGAGCCGTCAGGGATTGTGTTGTGGTGTCGGAAATGCTCCGCTTTCGGGGTTGTTCGCTCCCGCTTTTTGAAAGAGAGATGCCATGACAGGCCTCGAAACTCGGCGGCTGGTAAGATGTTGGCCTTTCTGGCCCCCTCCTTAAATGTTTGTTTTTTTTTCTCTTTCTTTCTTTTTCTCTCTCTCTCTCTCTCTCTCTCTCTTTCTCTCTCTCTCTCTCTCTCTCTCTCTCTCTCTGTGTCTCTTTCTCGTGCATCGGGGGACTGGCTGCGTTCAACTGGTTCAACAGGAGGACGAGGGGGGGGATGAGGAGGGGGGCGACGCAGCGAGGAGGAGGGGCGGACGTGCGCCATAGCCCCGGGCTCGGCACGCAGCGAGGAGGAGGAGGATCAGGGGCGAGACGAGGAGGACGAGAAGGAGGGGCGGGGGAGGAGTAGGGAGATGGGGAGGAGGACGAGGTCGACGAGGAGGACGAAGAGGACGAAGACGACGAAGAGGAGGAGGAGGAGGAGGAGGAGGAGGAGGAGGAGGAGGAGGAGGAGGCGGGAGAGGCGTGTTGCTGTGGACCCCCCTCGGGGGGTTGTCGGCAACCGCGCGCGGCGCAGACGTATCAGATCTTCGCGCTGCGTCCAGCCGTGGCGACAGAGAAGCTCCCGAGAACCAGAAAAACCTTGAACCTCGATCGTCAGAATTCAAATATCGACTCGAATCTCGGGCTTCGACGCGAAACCCTAACCTTCTGGCCGTGAGGGCCGCGGGGCGACCGCGGGCCCGGAGATGGCCGCGCTCACTGGGCTGGCGCGGCGCGCAGGTAGCATCACCCGTCCGGCCAGCGCTGGGGCCCCCCCCAATGGCTGAAAACGACGACGACGGCGACGACGACGGCGACGGCGACACCGACGACGACGACGGCGACGGGAGGGCGACGGCGACGGCGACGGCAATGGCGACGGCGACGGCGACGACGGCGACGGCGACGGCGACGCCGACGACCACGACGACGAACGACTACGACAACGACGACAACGACAACGACGACGACGACGACGCCGACGATGACGACGAGCCACTGTTTGGCGGCCCCGCACGCCCACCTGGCGCCAAAACTTGAGAGCATGTCTCAGGCGACACGACGTGGACATCACCACTCCTAGTAGTGGTACTGTCGCGAATTCTATGCCGCTGTCTTGCCTTTGCCGCGCCTGCTCGAAGAGGAGGAGGAGGAGGAGGAGGAGGTGGACAAGGAGGAGGCGGAGGGGGAGCGCGGAGGCGGCGGAGGAGGATGAAGTTCCAGCAATGCCGAGCCCCCTTGAAACCACGCGCCAACATAACACACAAGATCTCCGATCTGAAAAGCACGAATGACTCACTGACTGAGAGACACAGGCGCCCTTGACTCCGCGGCATGAGGAGAGCGTGGATTGGGAGGGAGGGGGAAGAGGGGCAATGGAAATGATGGCGACCTGTTGGCAGGAGGGGCAAGATAACGAGCTCTGCTGTCGCGAGCCGCTCGGACAACGCCGCCGCGCCGACGGGGCGGAGGCGACTGGGGCGACGACGACGACAGGGGCGAGCATGATGAGGATCACGAGGAGGACGGCGACGAGGACGGCGAGGACAAAGACGACAATCGAAACTCGGGTTTCCGGGGCGCTTTGGATGTGTGTGCCTGCAGAGACCTGCAGAAATCTCAGGGAGCCTCCGAGGAACTCCGCAGGCCTCCAGGGAATCTGAAAGGGGCGTTCTCCTCCTCCTCCTCCTCGTCCTCCTGGTCCATGCCGATTCCCGATCCACATCTCCTCCTTCTCTGCCGCTTCATTATCCTCTTCCCATTATCCGTCCGCGTCTTCTCTTCAGGCTGTGCAGGCTCGAGCCCGGCGGCATAAGTGCCAGCGGTGCTGATTGGGGGGCGGTGCCGGGGCTGCCCCG
This sequence comes from Prorocentrum cordatum, assembly GCA_963575745.1. Taxonomy (NCBI): domain Eukaryota; class Dinophyceae; order Prorocentrales; family Prorocentraceae; genus Prorocentrum; species Prorocentrum cordatum. Next base: position 155,190 of record CAUYUJ010015584.1, on the reverse strand, counting down.
AGACCGCCTGCCCCCCCAAACCCGTTCTGCTTCGCTCTTGTTTCCAGCGCGGCTATATGCCGCGTGCGTGGCCCACGAAGTGTCGCAATGGCCGCTGCCACCCTGGGCCCATCTCGCGCCGGGGTTACTGCGAGACGTGCCGGCAAAACGCGGTGTCAGCGGGCGGGCGCAAGGGGGGACTTCAAATGAGGAAATCTTGGTTCGGCAGTCCTTCGAGGGCACCAGCCCAAAGGAGGATATATCGCGCGAAAATTCAACAAGCTCAGAGGGCGAATAATAGAAAACACGTGAAGAAGAGCATGCTCAAGAAGCGCAAGATCAACTGCACGAGCGAAGGAAAAACCAAGGCAGGGGCGAGCAGTCGCCAGGCCACTGCGTCCAGCAGTAGCCAAGCGCCCAGCCCTAACGATAGTGCACATGCTCGCTATTGTTTCCGATGCGAGCGCCGCATGGACAAGTGCCGCGAGGAGGGGTGCCACCCTTACGAATTTCACGTGGACAAGACAAGTTTTAACAAGTTCCTCGCGGACTTTGACCGCCCTGGCAGTACGATGCGGTACACTGCTGACGCCATGGACGTTCAGGTCGTGAAGAAATGGGCGCTGGCCGCCGATGACGCATACGGCACGAGCATCGCGCTGTTGGGGCTGATCGTGTGCGCCCATTTCAAGTCCCTGCGGACATGGGGCGTGATCAATCGCGCTTTCCAGCGCACTGTGAATTGGGCCCGTCTGAAGGAAAAGCTCATCCTCTGCGGAACCCTGTGGGGCAACAAAACCAGCCATGCAATTTATTCGGGTGCTAACATGAGCGGCAGTGGCCTCCCGCCTCGCGGCCGGACCTTCCACGACCGGTTCCCTCACTGGTTCAAAGTCGTGCAGCATAGTCGCCCGTTCAAGCAGAACTGCCACCTGCTCCGTCGCGGTGTCCGGTCTCTTCAAGACGGGCGGAAGCTCAGAAAACAATTGGAGAGCGTGCGCTCGGTCGTCCCTGGCCTTCTCGGGCCGTACCACTTCAAGATGTTGATGGACTTCCTCGTGGCTGCAGATTCTCGGGTGCACGCTGCGCCGCCGACCCCGCGGGGGTCTCCCGCGAAGTCTCTCGAGGGCTTCCTGGCAGCATTGTTGAAGCATGTTGCGGGCCGTTTGGAGGCCTCTTGGGGCTTCTTCTGGGCCTCTAGGGGCCAATGGGGGCGTCTTTGGGGGCCTCATGGGCGCTTCTTGGGATGTCCTGGGGGCTTTCTGGGGCCGCGCGCTCGCAATTTCCGTTCGGGTCCCCCGTCTGCGCCCCTTCGTGGGGCTGTCTTGGAGCCGTCTCGGGGGCCGCTTGGGCCGTCTCGGGCGCCTCGTGAGCCGACTTGGGGGCATGGGGGTCGTTTCTTTGACCGTATTGGGGGCGTCTTGGGGGCCTCTCGGCACGGTTGGGGCATGGGCCCGCCCCTCCAAATCGACCGCGCGGGCCTCCGGGGGGCGGAGCGTTTGGGGAAGGGCAAGAATCTCACGCGCTGATGATCCCGGAGGGGTCGGCGGATTTCACCCCCCCCCGGTACGTCAGCTCGTGCCCAGTGTGCCCGAAGGGAGGCGCGGCGAAAGGCTTGCGATACCTGGCGAACATCGACGAGGATACCAACACGGGGGAGAAGCAGTTGGAGAAAATGCTGGTGGAAGTCGCCCACCGAGTGGCGGTCCAGTCGTTAACTTGGAGCGGCCCCGGGGGTGACACACTGGGCACAGTGGGCGCAGCCTTGTGCTGGATCAAACGCCAGAACACTGCGGCATCTTCGTCATCTTTTGCCAACCGCTTCGAGGAGACCAGCCAGCCCCTGTGGGAGCGCGAGCTTCGCGCATTAGCGGAGGCCAAGCATTCAATCTTCGGATTCCATCCCGAGTGCTAGATGCTAGCTTTGGGCTGCTGGAACCCCTGCGTCCGCCCGGATGGACGTGCAGGGGAGGGGGCGCTGCCGGGGTTGCCCCGAGTCGCGCCCCCGCGTTTTGTTTTTGCATTGCGCCGCGCGGCGGTTCACCCGGTGCGGGGGGGAGCTTCCGGGGTTGCCCCGAGTCGAGCCCCCGCGCTTTCCTTTTGCATTGCGCCGCGCGGCAATTCACCCGGCGCGGGGGAGAGCTTCCGGGGTTGCCCCGAGTCGCGCCCCCGCGCTTTATTTTTGCATTGCGCCGCGCGGCGATGCACCCGGTGCGGGGGAGAGCTTCCGGGGTTGCCCCGAGTTCCCTTTTTTTCCAATCCTCCCCTACCCTCCCGCCAATAACCTTGCACGCCGCATTTACTTCATATGCTTGCATCTATTTGTCCCGCCGCAACTAGTTGCATTTAATCGCTTCGCTCATTCCGCCGGCCCATGCAGTCTCATGTCTGCCGTTTGCCCGAGGGCCTGGTGTCAATGCGGCGCTTTGGGGGTTCCTAGGGCCGCTTGGGGGACTCCTGGGGCGCTCGGGGGGGCATTTGGGGGGCCTCCTGGGGCCGCTTGGGGGACTCTTGGGGGCCTCCTGAGGGCCTCGTGGGGGCCTCTTGGGGCCTCTTAGGGGCCTCTTGGGGCTTCGTAGGGGCTTCTTAGGGCCGAGGGCTCGATATGTTGTTTCGTGTTCCCTCTCTGGGGCCCCTTTGGGGGCGTTCTTGGGGCCCTCTTGGACCGTCTTGGAGGCTTCTTGGGCCGTCTTCGAGCCCTCTTGGGCCATCTTGGGGCCCTCTTGGGGGCCTCTTGGGCCCTCTTGGGGCGATCTTGGGGGCCTCTTGGGCCGTCTTGGGGCGTCGGGAAGCCGAACAGGTGGAAGCTCCAAAATCTTTCAAAAACCTAAGGAAAACAATGATTTTTGCCTCCGGGGGCCCTCTTGGGAGCGCTCTTGGAGGCCTCTTGGGGCGTCTGGGGGCTATCTTGGGCGTCTTGGAGCGATCTTGCGGCATGTCGGACCCCTCGTGTACCATCTTGGGGGCCTCTTGGGGGCCTCTTGGCCTTTCTTGGGGCTCTCGGGGACGTCTCGGAGCCTTGTTGGTGCGCTCATGGAGCGCTCCTGGAGCGCTCTGGGGGACTCCTCCCGGGACTCTCTCGGGACCTTGCCGGGGTACTTTCCGCCCGGGGACCCCCAGGGGCCGCCCCGCGCGCGCGAACTATAGAATTGTTAACCAGTTACCGGAGATCCTAGCACGCCTCTGGCCCGTTGGGCCGGCGAATTTATTTGTCCCTGTGACATTCATTTGCATTAAATTACATTCGTCCGTCCACATGATTTTTAGTAGCGTTCATTTGTTCGGGTCGCAGGATCTGCCTCTCTGACTTCGTCGCTGCGATGGCGCGCCTGCTCTCGAGATTGCGCGCTTCTCGCCGTCGCGGCCGTCATCGCACTCCTCCTCCTACTCCTCCTCCTCCTCGTCCTCCTCCTCCTCTCTGCAACCGTCGTCGTCGCTGCTGCTACTCACCGCCGCCGCCAACGGCGCGGGCGCATCCATCATCGCCGTCGCTACCCCCTCGTGTGGCGGGGAGCTCGGAGTAGAGAGGGATGGCCCCTTTACTGCCGACAGCGCGGGGCGACGACGACGAGGATATCTCAACAAATTCTAAACGCTTCGCGCATCCCCACCAGCCCGTCCAGAATCCAGGTCGTCCTGAGGGGCTTTTCGGCGTCTTGGGTGCCTCGGAAGGGCCTCTGTGGGCCGTTCGGGATCTTCTTTGGAGCCTCCTGGGGGCCTCTTGGGGCCCCTTGGGGCCATTTTGGGGGCTTTGGATGCCTCCTGGGCGCTTCTTGGGGCCTCCTGGGCGCTTCTCGGGTGCCTCTGGGGGGTCTCTTGGGGCCTCTTGTGGGTCTCCTGGGGGCCCCCTGAGGGGTCTCTGGGGGGGCCTCGGAGCCATTTTGGAGGAGATCGATCAACGAAGGGGGGTTTCCTAATTACAGCCCCCCCCCCCCCCCTCAGGAGCCACGATCCTTGTGAGGGGTGTCGAATTTCAGCCCTCCCAGGGGTCGATCTTGGGCCGCCGTCGCCGTCATCGTCGTCGTCGTCGTCGTCGTCGCCGCCGCCGCCGTCATCGTCGTCGTCGTGGCAGCGGGCGGCTCGGAGTAGAGACCGCCGTCATCGTCGTCGTCGTCGGCAGCGGCGCTCGCGCGTCAAAGGCGCCACCCCTCTCCACCCCGAGCCCCCCGCCGTCGTCGTCGTCGCCATCGTAGCGGCGGCGGGCTCGCGGTAGGGAGTGGCGGCCCCTTTCTACCCCGAACCCGCCGTCGTCGTCGTCGTCGCCGTCGTCGTCGTCGCCGTCGTCGGCGGCGGCGTCAGCGGCGGCGCTCGCACCTCAAAGGGGGCGCCCGCCCTTATCCCGAGCTCACCGTCGTCATCGTCGTCGTCGCCGCTGCCGCCGCCGTCGTCGCCGTCGTCGTCGTCGTCGTTGTACTGGCAGGGGGTTCGGGGTAGAGAGGGGTGGCCCCTCTTTGCCCCAAGCCCCTCGCCGTCGTCGTCGTCGTCATCGTCGTCGTCGGCGTCGTCGTCATCGTCGTCGTCGTCGTCGGCGGCGCTCGCAGTTCAAAGGGGCCACCCCTCCCGAACCCGAGCCCCCCGCCGTCGTCGTCGTCGTCGTCCATGTCGTCGTCGTCGTCTTCGTCGTCGACGTCGTTGCAGTCGGCGTCCAGGTTCGGGCAGGCTGTTCTTCATGCGCGCGCCGACCCGTTGCCGCAAGTTGCCGTTGCCGCTTGTGAGGGTGTGTCGAAGGAGTATGTCAAGCGGCCCGTCGCCGCCCGTCGTCGCTGCGGGGTGCGGCGAGACTTCGACACGTTGACGCCCGTTGCCGCCTGTGGGGGTATGTCGAGGATCCGCCGCGCTGGCACCTTATAGCCCTATAACCGAATCGCCCTGTAGCCCAACAGCCCCGAAGCCCGATAGCCCTATAGTTCCATGGCCCAGTAGCCCCATAGTCCTATAGCCCATGGACCTAGAGCCCTGTAGCCCCATAGCCCTATAGCCCTATAGCCCTGCAGCTCTATAGCCCTATAGCACCATACCCTTATAGCCCAGTAGCCCAATAGCCTTATATCCCAATAACCCTATAACCCTATGGCCCTGAAACCCCACTGCTCTATATATCCCTGCTGCTCTATAGCCTCATAGCCTGGCAGCACTATAGCCCTATATCCCCATAGCCACACAGCCCCACAGCCCTATCTATAGCCCTACAGCCCGACTGCCCTATAGCGCTATAGCGCCATAGCAATATAGCCCATAGCCCAATTGCCCCATAGCCCTATAGTCCCATGGCCACATCGCCCTATAGCCTTGTGGCCCCATGGCCCTATAGCCCTATAGCCCTACAGCCCCCCATAGCCCTATAGCCCTACAACCCAATAGCCCCATTGCCCTGGCCCCACAGCCCCATAGCTCGATAGCCATATAGCCCTATAGCCCCATAGCCCCCCACACGAATCTGATTTGGCTTTTCTCTGGCATCGCGTAAATATGAACGAGGCGCCGTGAGATGAACCACGCTGCAATCGAAGGCGGAAGAAACTCAACCAATGCTCAGAGAATATGATTCCCTCCTTGCCGCAACCCATCGTCCTTCCACCCGCCCCCCACCTGGCCTCCGAGTTCGGGATGCTTGTGTTGTCGGTCGGGGGGAAATGCGGAATTTCCTCTGGCAGGTCGGTGCAAGTTCGATCAGTTGAAACGTCGACTAGGATGAGGATGAGGAGGAGGAGGAAGTGAGGGGGGAAGAGCAGCAGCAGCAGCAGGAGCTGGAAGCACGCTCGCAGAGGAGAGAGGAGAGATGGAGGAAGGAACGGAAAAGGAAGATGCGACGCAGCCGAAAATCTCCGAGGATCTTCGAATGCTTCCGAGACCCTTCCTCGCAGGCTCTGCATAGCTCTACGCCCATATAGCCCCATAGCCCTATAGGCCCGATAGCCCTGCAGCTCTCACGAATCTGATTTGGGTTTTTCTCTGGCATCATTTAAATAGAAACGAGGCACCGTGAGATGAACCATGCTACAATCGAAGGGGCAAGAAACTCAACCAATGCTCAGAGAATACGATCCCCCTCCATGCCGCAACCCATCGTCCTTCCACCCACCTCCCCCCTGGCCTCCGAGTTCGGGATGCTTGTGTTGTCGGTCGGGAGGAAATGCGGAATTTCCTCAGGCAGGTCGGTGCAAGTTCGATCAGCTGAAACTTCGACTAGGATGAGGATGAGGAGGAGGAGGAAGTGAGGGAGGAAGAGCAGCAGCCGCAGCATCAGGTGCTGGAACGGGCTCGCGGAAGAGAGAGGGGAGATGGAGAAAGGAAAGGAAAAGGAAGATGCGAAGTAGCCGAAAATCTCAGAAAATCTCCGAGGAGCTTCGAATGCTTCCGAGAACCTTCCTCACTGGCTCTTCCCTGCTCCCAGGCTCTCCATTGCACCCTCCTCCCCTTCAACGGATAACAGGGGGGGCCCCCCCCCGGAGGAAGCTTGCAATTTGGTCGTTGGCTCCCTTCGCCACGGTTGGATTGACTCGGAACTTATCAGGAGGCACTCCAGGATGGGTCCGGAGGGGGCGACTTCTCGGCCTATGACCCATAGTAGTCTCTCTTTCGAGGTAGAGAGAGGTGGCCCCTCTCTACCCAGAGCCCCCCGCCGTCGTCCTCGAAAATCATCGTCGTCGCCGTCGTCGTCGTCGTCGGCGGCGGCGGCGGCAGCGGCGCTCGCACCTCGAAGAGACCGCCCCCCCTCTGCCCCAAGCCCCCGCCGTCATTGTCGTCGTCGTCGTCGCCGCCGCCGCCGCCGTCGTCGTCGTCGTCGCCGTCGCCGTCGTCGTTGAAGCGGCGGGGGTCTCGGGGTAGAGAGGGGTGGCCCCTCTGTGCCCCGAGGCCCCCGTCATCGTCGTCGCCGTCGTCGTCGTCGTCGGCGGCGGCGCTCGCACCTCCAAAAGGCCACCCCTCTCTACCCGGGGCCCCCCGCCGTGATCGTCTTCGTCGTATTCGTCGTCGTATTCGTCTTCGCCGCCGCCGCAACCGTCGTTTTCGTCGTGGTCGTTGTCGTCGTTGTCGTCGTCGTCGTCGAAATCGTCGCCCTTCGGGGTGAGCGGGCGGGGCCCGTGGGAGGCCCCCCGGGGGCCCCGTCCGCAGCGAAGGGCTTCCCGTGGGGACGGGGCAAGATTCTCCACGGAAAACACGCCGCCGCGGACAGGGCCCGTTGGGGTGCTCCCCGAGGGCCCCATCCGCGGCGGATGGTCTCCCGTGGGGAATCGGAGCCGGATTCTCCACGGGAAACATTCCGCCGCGGAGAGGGTCCGTTGGGGAGTTCCCCGAGAGCCCCGTCCGCGACGGATGGTCTCCCGTGGAGAATCGGGGCCGGATTCTCCACGGGTGACACCCCGCCGCGGACGGGGTCCGCTGGGGGGCCCCCCGAGGGCCCCGTCCGCGGCGGATTGTCTCCCGTGGGGGATCGAGGCCAGATTTTCCTCGGGAGACACCCGCCGCGGACAAAGCCCGTTAGGGAGCTCCCCGAGGTCCCCGTCCGCGGCGGATGATTTCCGGTAGAGAATTGGGGCCAGATTCTCCACGGGAGACCCCCCGCCGCGGACAGAGCATTTGGGGTGGCTCCGCGAGGGCAGCGAAGGCCTCCGTCCGCGGCGGATGGTCTCCCGTGGAGAATCGAGGCCAGATTCTCGACGGGAGACCCCCCGCCGCGGAGAGCATTTGGGGTGGCTCCCCGAGGGCCGCGAGGCCCCGCCGCGGCCGATGACCTCCCGTGGGGACTCGGGAACAGAGCATTTAGGTTGATTCCCCGAGAGCCCCGAGGCCCCCGTCCGCGGCGGATGGTCACCCGTGGGGAATCGGGGCCAGATTCTCCACGGGAGACCCCCCGCCGCGGACAGAGCATTTTGGATGCCCCCCCGACGGCCCCGAAGCCTCCGTCCACGAAAGACACGCCGCCGCGGACAGGGCCCGTTGGGGAGCTCCCCGAGGGCTCCGTCCGCGGCGGATGGTCTCCCGCGGGGAATCGGGGCCAGGTACTCCACGGCAGACCCCCCGCCGCGGACAGGGCCCGTTGGGGGGCTCCACGAGGCCCCCGTCCGCGGCCATTGATCTCCCGTGCGGAATCCGGGCTGGATTCTCGACGGGAGACACCCCGCTGCGGACGGGGCCCGATAGGGGGCTCCCCGAGAGCCGCGTCCGCGGCGGATGGTCTCCTGTGGGGAATCGGGGCCGGATTCTCCCGTTTGGCATGGTGTCGGGTACCCGAATACCCGCCCCGGGAGGTCCCGTTTCGCATGGTGTCGGGCCCAGGGGGCGCCACCCCCGGAGATCCCGTTTGGCATGGTGTCACGGGTCACGCCCCGAAGACTTGATCCCGGGAGGTCCCGTTTGGCATGGTGTCGGAGCCCCTAGACTCGTTTGACATGGTGTCGGGCCCCTTGGCGGCCTCTCTCGGGAGATCCCGTTTGGCATGGCGTCGGGCCCAGGGGGCGCCACCGGGGGGGGCGGCAATAGACGCCCCGTCCGCGGCGGATGGTCTCCCGTGGGGAATCGGGGCCAGATTCTCCACGGGAGACCCACCGCCGCGGACAGAGCATGTGGGGTGGCTCCCCGAGAGCCCCGAGGCCCCCGCCCACGGCGGATGGTCTCCCGTAGCGAATCGGGGCCAGATTCTCCACGGGAAACCCACCGCCGCGGACAGAGCATGTGGGGTGGTTCCCGGATAGCCCCGAGGCTCCCGTCCACGGCGGATGGTCTCCCGTAGAGAATCAGGGCCAGATTCTCCACGGGAGACACCCCGCCGCGGACAGAGCATCTGGGGTGGCTCCCCGAGAACCGCGAGGCTCCCGCCCGCGGCGGATGGTCTCCCGTGGGGGATCGGGGGCCAGATTCTCCACGGGAGACCCCCCGCCGCGTACGGCGCATTTGAGGTGGCCCCCCGAGAGCCCCGAGGCCCCCGTCCGCGGCGGATGGTCTCCCGTGGGGAATCGGAGCCAGATTCTCCACGGGGGGCTCCCCGCCACGGACAGAGCATGTGGGGTGGCTCCCCGACGGCCCCGAAGCCTCCGCCCGTGACGGATGGTCTCCCGTAGGGAATCGGGGCCAGATTCTCCACAGGAGACCCCCCGCCGCGGACGCAGCATTCGGGGTGGTTCCCGGAGAGCCCCGAGGCTCCCGTCCACGGCGAATGCTTTCCCGTGGGGGATCGGGGCCAGATTCTCCACGGGAGACACCCCGCCGCGGACAGAGCATCTGGGTTGGCTCCCCGAGGGCCGCGAGGCCCCCGCCCGCGGCGGATGGTCTCCCGTGGGGAATCGGGGCCAGGCCGCGGAAGGAGAGGAGCATGTGGGGTGGTTCCCCGAGAGCCCCGAGGCCCCCGTCCACGGCGGATGGTCTTCAGTAGGGAATCGAGGCCAGATTTTCCACGGGAGACCCCCCGCCGCGGACAGAGCATTTAGGGTGGCTCTCCGACGGCCCCGAAGCCTCCGTCCGCGACGGATGGTCTCCCGTGGGGAATCGTGGCCAGATTCTCCACGGGAGACCCCCCGCCGCGGAAAGAGCATTTTGAGTGGCCCCCCGACGGCACCGAAGCCTCCGTCCACGGCGGATGGTCTCCCGTGGGGAATCGTGGCTACATTCTCCACGGGAGACCCCCGCCGCGGACAGACCGTGTGGGGTGGTTCCCGGAGAACCCCGAGGCTCCCGTCCACGGCGGATGGTCTCCCGTGGGGAATCGGGGCCAGATTCTCCACGGGAGACACACCGCCGCGGACAGGGTCCGGCGGATGGTTTCCCGTGGGGAATCGGGGCCGGATTCTCCACGGGAGAGCCACCTCCGCGGTCAGGGCCCGTTGAGGGGCTCCCCGAGAGCCGCGTCCGCGGCGGATGGTCTCCCGTGGGGAATCCGTGCCGGATTCTCCACGGGAGACACTCCGCCGCGGACAGAGCTTGTTGGGGAGCTGCCCGAGGCCCCCGTCCGCGGCCAATGATCTCCCGTGCGGAATCGGAGCTGGATTCTCGACGAGAGACACACACCCCGCTGCGGACACGGCCCGTTGGGGGGCCCCCCGAGAGCCGCGTCCGCGGCGGATGGTCTCCTGTGGGGAATCGGGGCCGGATTCTCCACGGGAGACACCCCGCCGCGGACAGGGTCCGTTGGGGGGCTCCCTGGGAGCCCCGTTCGCGGCGGATGGTCTCCCGAAGGGAATCGGGGCCGGGTTCTCCACGGGAGACACCCCGCCGCGGACAGGGCTCGATGGGGGGCTCCCCGAAGGCCCCGGCAGGGTCCCGTTCGGGCCCATGAGCGCTTCTCGCCGAAGGTCCTGTTTGGCATGGCGTCGGGCTCATGAGGGCCTCCCCCCGAGGTCCCGTTTGGCATGGTGTCACACCGCGAAAACCTGGTCCCGGGAGGTCCCAATTGGCATGGTGTCGGGCCCCCGAAAACCCGCCCCAGGAGGCTCGTTTCGCATGGTGTCGGGCCTTTTGAGGCTTCTCTCGGGAGGTTTCGTTTCGCATGGTGTCGCGCCCAGGGGGCGCCGCCCCCGGAGATCCCGTTTGGTATGGTGTCACGGGACACGCCCCGAAAACTTGGTCCCGGGAGGTCCCGTTTGGCATGGCGTCGGGCCCTCTAAACCCGCCCCGGGAGGTTCCGTTTGGCATGGCGTCGGGCCCCTTGGCGGCCTCTCTCGGGAGATCCCGTTTGGCGTGGTGTCGGGCCCAGGGGGCGCCACCGGGGGGGGGCGGCAATAGGCGCCCCGTCCGCGGCGGATGGTCTCCCGTGACAACTCGGGGCTCGATTCTCTACGGGGGATCCCCTGCCGCGGACAGATCATTTAGGGTGGCTCCCCGAGAGCCCCGGGGCCTCCGTCCGCGGCGGATGGTCTCCCGTGGGGAATCGGAGCCAGATTCTCCACGGGAGACCCCCCGCCGCGGACAGAGCATTTGGGGTGTCTCCCCGAAGGCCGCGAGAGCCCCCGTCCGCGACGGATGATCTCCCGTGGGGAATCGGGGCCAGATTCTCCACGGGAGACACCCCGCCGCGGACAGAGCATCTGGGGTGGCTCCCCGAGAACCGCGAGGCCCCCGCCCGCGGCGGATGGTCTCCCGTGGGGAATCGGGGGCCAGATTCTCCACGGGAGACCCCCCGCCGCGTACGGAGCCTCTGAAGTGGCTCCCCGAGAGCCCCGAGGCCCCCGTCCGCGGCGGATGGTCTCCCGTGGGGAATCGAGGCCAGATTCTCCACGGGAGACCCCCTGCCACGGACAGAGCATTTAGGGTGGCTCCCCGACGGCCCCGAAGCCTCCGTCCGTGACGGATGGTCTCCCGTAGGAAATCGGGGCCAAATTCTCCACGGGAACCCCCCCGCCGCGGACAGAGCATTCGGGGTGGTTCCCGGAGAGCCCCGATGCCCTTGTCCACGGCGAATGCTCTCCCGTGGGGAATCGAGGCCAGATTCTCCACGGGAGACCACCCGCCGCGGACAGAGCATTTGGGGTGGCCCTCCGACGGCACCGGACCCTCCGTCCGCGACGGATGGTCTCCCGTAGGGAATCGGAGCCAAATTCTCCACGGGAGACCCCCCGCCGCGGACAGAGCATTCGGGGTGGTTCCTGGAGAGCCCCAATGCTCCCGTCCACGGCGAATGCTCTCTCGTGGGGAATCGAGGCCAGATTCTCCACGGGAGACCCCCCGCCGCGGACACAGCATTCGGAGTGGTTCCCGGAGAGCCCCGATGCTCCCGTCCACGGAGGATGCTCTCCCGTGGGGAATCGGGGCTAGATTCTCCACGGGAGACCCCCCGCCGCGGACAGACCATGTGGGGTGGTTCCCGGAAGGCCCCGAGGCTCCCGCCCACGGCGGATGGTCTCCCGTGGGGAATCGGGGCCAGATTCTCCAGGGGAGACCCCCCGCCGCGAACACGGCCCGTTGGAGGGCTCCCCGAGGGCCCCCAGCCGCGGCGGATGGTCCCCCGCTGGAAATCGGCGCCAGATTCGCCACGAGAGACACCCGCCGCGGACAGGGTCCGTCGGGGGGCTCCCCGAACGCTCCGTCCGCGGCGGATGGTCTCCCGTGGGGAATCGGGGCCGGATTCTCCACGGGAGAGCCACCTCCGCGGTCAGGGCCCGTTGAGGGGCTCCCCGAGAGCCGCGTCCGCGGCGGATGGTCTCCCGTGGGGGCTCTGGGCCGGATTCTCCACGGGAGACACCCCGCCGCGGACAGAGCTTGTTAGGGAGTTCCCCGAGGCCCCCGTCCGCGGCCGATGATCTCCCGTGCGGAATCGAGGCTTGATTCTCGACGGGAGACACCCCGCTGCGGACGCGGCCCGTTGGGGGGCTGCCCGCGAGCCGCGTCCGCGGCGGATGGTCTCCTGTGGGGAATCGGGGCCGGATTCTCCACGGGAGACACCCCGCCACGGACAGGGTCCGTTGGGGGGTTCCCTGAGGGCTCCGTCCGCGGCGGATGCTCTCCCGAAGGGAATCGGGGCCGGATTCTCCACGGGAGACACCCCGCCGCGGACAGGGCCCGATGGGGGGCTTCCCGAAGGCCCCGGCAGGGTCCCGTTCGGGCCCATGTGTGTTTTTCGCCGGAGGTCCCGTTTGGCATGGTGTCGAGCCCATGAGCGCTTCCCCCTGAGGTCCCGTTTGGCATGGTGTCACGCCCCGAAAACCTGGTCCCGGGAGGTCCCGTTTGGCATGGTGTCGGGCCCCCGAAAACCCGCCCCGGGAGGTCCCGTTTCGCATGATGTCGAGCCTTTTGAGGCTTCTCTCGACGGGTCCCGTTTCGCATGGTGTCGGGCCCAGGGGGCGCATCCCCGGAGATCCCGTTTGGCATGGTGTCACGGGTCACGCCCCGAAAAATTGATCCCGGGAGGTCCCGTTTAGTTTGACATGGCGTGGGCCCCCTGGGCCCGCCCTGGGAGGTTCCGTTTGGCATGGTGTCGGGCCCCTTGGCGGCCTCTCTCGGGAGATCCCGTTTGGCATGGTGTCGGGCCCAGGGGGCGCCACCGGGGGGGGGGGCGGCAATAACACGCCGTCCGCGGCGGATGGTCTCCCGTGGAGAATCGGGGCCAGATTCTCCACGGGAGAGCATTTGGGGTGGCTCCCCGAGAGCCCCCGGGGCTTCCGTCCGCGGCGGATGATCTCCCGTGGGGAATCGAGGCCAGATTCTCCACGGGAGACCCCCCGCCGCGGACGGCATTTGGGGTGGCTCCCCGAGGGCCGCGAGGGCCCCCGCCCGCGACGGATGGTCTCACGTAGGGCATCGGGGCCAGATTCTCCACGGGGGACCCCCCGCCGCGGAAGGAGAGGAGCATTTAGGGTGGCTCCCCGAGAGCCCCGAGGCCCCCTTCCGCGGCGGATGGTCTCCCGTGGGGAATCGGGCCAGATTCTCCACGGGAGACCCTCCGCCACGGACAGAGCATTTGGGGTGGCTCTCCGACGGCCCCGAAGCTTCCGTCCGTGACAGATGGTCTCACGTGGGGAATCGGGGGCCAGATTCTCCACGGGAGACCCCCCGTCGCGGACAGAGCATTCGGGGTGGTTCCCGGAGAGCCTCGAGGCTCCCGTCCACAGCGAATGCTCTCCCGTGGAGAATCGGGGCCAGATTCTCCACGGGAGACACCCCGCCGCGGACAGAGCATCTGGGGTGGCTCCCCGAGGGCCGCGAGGCCCCCGCCCGCGACGGATGGTCTCACGTGGGGAATCGGGGCCAGATTCTCCACGGGAGACCCCCCGCCGCGGACGGAGCATTTAAGGTGGTTCCCCGAGAGCCCCGGGGCCCCCGTCCGCGGCGGATGGTCTCCCCTGGGGAATCGAGGCCAGATTCTCCACGGGAGACACCCCGCCGCGGACACAGCATTTGGAGTGGCTCTCCGACGGCCCCGAAGCCTCCGTCCGCGACGGATGGTCTCCCGTAGGGAATCGGGGCCAGATCTTCCACGGGAGACACCCCGCCGCGGACGCGGCCCGTTGGAGGGCCCCCCGAGGGCCCCGTCAGCGGCGGATGGTCTCCTGTGGGGAATCGAGACCAGATTCGCCACGAGAGACACCCCGCCGCGGACAGGGTCCATTGGAGGGCTCCCCGACGGCCCCGTCCGCGGCGGACAGTCCCTGGTGTGGAATTGGTCCCACATTGTCAACCTGGGGGTAACTGGATCGCGTCAGGCCATTCGAGGCGTCGGCCCGAATAGAAGCGTCAGAGGCGTCATCGGGCGTCAGGCCAATAGAGACGTCAGGCAGAATAGAGGCGTCACAGGCGTCATCGGGCGTCAGGCGAATAGAGGCGTCAGAGGAATAGAGGCGTCACGGGCGTCATCGGTCGTCAGGCGAATAGAGGCGTCAGGCAGAATAGAGGCGTCACAGGCGTCAACGGGCGTCAGGCGAATAGAGGCGTCAGAGGAATAGAAGCGTCACGAGCGTCATCGGTCGTCAGGCGAATACCTAGAGGCGTCAGGCAGAATAGAGGCGTCAGGGGCGTCAGCGAGCGTCAGGCGAATAGAGGCGTCAGACCGAATAAAGGCGTCACGGGTGTCAGCGGTCGTCTGGCCCATAGGGGCGACAGGGCAAGTACGGCGCCGGGCGAATAGAGGCGTCAGACGGAATAGAGGCGTCAGAGGCGTCATCGGGCGTCAGGCCAATAGAGGCGTCAGGCGGAATAGAGGCGTCACAGGCGTCATCGGGCGTCAGGCGAATAGAGGCGTCAAACCAACCTACTTGGCCAATAGAGTCTTCAAATAGCGTCTTCGTCTTCAGGCCGAATGGGGAACCAACCGGGCCACCCCCTGTATATATATATATATATCCTTGAGATTCTCATGGGTTTTATCTCGTCCCCCCTCCGTCCTCGAAACGATCTCCTCTAAACCGCCTCTCCGTAGCCGCCTCGGCTTAAGGGTGCGGGGGTCCCCAGAATGACCCCCTCCGAGGAGCCCGCGCCCGACTGAGCTCCCCCCTCGGGGACTGGGGGAGCTCGCCAGCCCGCGCCGCCGCGGCGGCGGCACGGCCGTGGCGATGTTCGGCGCCGCGGGGGCTGGCGCGGGCGCCCCGCCTGGCCCGCCTGGGTTGGGCCCTGGTGGGGGGCTCCTCGGCGTTGGCGGCGGCGGAGCGCTGGGCGGCTTTCTGGGGCTGCCGCCTGGCGTCGGCGCCCTGCTCCCGCCGCCGCCTGCCGGAGTGGCCGCTGGAGCTGCCGCGGCCGCGGGCGGAGCCGCCGCAGGCCCCGCAGCACCAGGAGGCGGAGGCAAGGCGGCGGCGAAGCCCGGGATGGGCGGCAAGGGCGGCATGGGCGGCCCAATGGGCGGCATGGGCAAGCCGCCTGCCGCCCCGCCGCCCGCTGCAGGACGCGGCAGAGGTGCCGGCGCTGGAGCAGGAGCGCCAGCGGCCATGGGGGGCCCCGCGGTGCCGGGCCTGATCCCAGGGATCCCCGGGGTGGGAGCCCTCGTGGGGCCACCCGCTCACGCTGGGGGTGGAGCCGGCCTCGCCGTGGCAGGGCAGGCCGCCCACGCGGTGCCAGCCGCCGCCGCGCCTGTGCCCTTGGGCTGGCAGGCAGGCATGCCCGTGGCGGGCGGGGCGCTGCCGCAGTTCGGAGCAGCGTTCGCCCAGCCAGCGGTGGCGGGGGTCGCGGCGGCGGCGCAGCAGGCTGGGCCCTGGGTATACGTGCCCATGGCGCCCCAGGCAGTGACCCACGGCCTCCTGGGGCTGAGTGCCGGTTGCCGCGTCGAGCTGGTGATGTACGATGCTGCCTGTCAGCCGAGCAGGACGACGACGATGACAGTGACAGGGCTCTACCCACCTGACGCGGCAGGGGAGTTCGTGGAGTGCGCAGTGGAGAGCAGCAGCGACCCTCTCTACCTGCCGATCCTGCAGGGCATCTTTGCGATGGGAAGCAGCGTGGTGCACCTCTGCACCCAGGGCGTGGCGACATGCTGTCGCACGACCGCCTGGCCAGGGCGCAACGTGGTGCACTCGGACACGCTGCGCGTGCTGGGGGCGGCCGGGCCTGGAGGCGGAGCCGCTGATGGCGCTGGAGCTGCCCCGCCTGGCGCCCTCCCTGCAGGAGCTGCGCCGCCCGCCGCTGACGCAGGCCCAGTGGTGCCGGGTAAGAACGCAGGTGGGGCCCCCAAGGGCTCAGGCGGTGCCGACGGTGAGGACGTCGATGGCAAGACGGCCGAGGAGATGAGGAAGATCGTCAAGAGGCTGAAGGAGAAGCTTCAGAGGAAGCGCTCGATGGGCGAGGCGCTGGCCGAGCGCGCGGAGGCTGCGCTGGAGGGCCGCCGCAGCCGCAAGAAGCAGAAGAACAGGGACAAGGATAGTTCTGACAGTGCGAGTTTTGACGAGGCCCCGACCGCTGGTTCCGGCCGCCGAGTGCAGAAGCTGGCCCGCTCCGACCCCGGGGCGCTCATGGCGGCGGGTTTGAAGCAGATCCGTGAATACTTGGCGCAGCGGGGCGGGGCCGACAACGATGATGAGCTGGATAAGATGGCGTCCAACGTGGTGCAGTATATCACGAGCGTGTGGCACGGCATGCACCCTCAGAGCGAGATGGGCGTGCGGAATGTGCGCGAGATGAGGATGGTCGGGGAGTGCTTGGACGCCCTCACGAGGGGCGATCTGCCACAGCTGGGCGACATGCTGATGCAGAGGCTGAAGGCCATCGAGCAGGCCACCAAGGACGGGCACTGGAAGGTGGCCGAGCACCTCGAGCTGGTCGACTCCACCGACATCGGGCTGGCCAGCAGCGCCGAGGTGTCGGCGGCCGTGGCGACCTACTCGGAGGGCGCGAAGCTGAAGGAGCGCCTCACTCGAGCGGGCGCGAGGAGGCCCCCCTAGGGACTCGGCGAGGGAGAGGGTGGGCGCACCAGGACGCCCTCTCCCGCACCGCCGCCCCCACAGATATCGAGTCCTGGAGCACAGGGGGAGAAGGATGCGCCGACGCCCGGATCGAGGAAGGACCGGTGGAGGGCGAAGCTCTGGCGTGGACGCGGCCGAGGGCGAGGTCGCGGTCGCGGGGACGCTGTCGAGGCAGTGAGGAGAGCGTCGCCGAGCCCGGCAGCCGGGACAGGCGCTGGCGAGAGATCTGGGAGCCCGAGGAGCCCGTCGTCCCACTGGCGGCCAGCACCTGGTTCGATCAGCCCTGGAGTGGATCGCAAGCCGGCCCTTCGGAGACCCTCGAGCCCTACTCGTCGCGTGAGGTTCGAGGACGACGTGACCACGGAGGCGAAGGCAGGCAACAAGGGCAAGCCGAAGGGCGACAAAGGGCAGCGCCGCGGGACGCCACCTTGGCGCTCGTGGAACCCGAAGGGCAAGGGCGGCACGAAGGGTCAGGCCCGTGGCAAGGGCAAGGACAAGGGCCAGGGCAAGAGGCCCAACAAGAATCGGAAGTAGAATGCATGAGCTTCGAGGGCGCTCGAGAGGCGTGTGACTGCACGTCCGACGGCAGCTGGGAGTCCGAGATCACCTTCTCCTCGTACCTTGAGGATGAGTGCAACGGCGCCGCTCATGGCGCAGTCTCGGACGAGCCGTCCACGCGAATTCACGACTATCCCTACTTGAACCAGACGCGTGCCGCCAGTGAGCTGGGCAGTCTCTGTGGAGCTCCAGTTCGTGTTGTTGGACGCCGTCTAGCTGATCTCAGTACTTCTTCGCCCGCGTCGAGCGGGGCACTTGGCAATTTTGATGCGAAATCGTACGATGATATCCTCTCACCACTGACCGCAGGGAACGGACGGCGTGACTTGCTGCCGTTGCCCTGCGTCGATCTGACGATCGAGGAGTTGAGCATGAACGGCGTTGTGTTCGGCGAATCGAAGCCAGTCGATCCCTCCTTCGAGGACGACCTGAACGGCTGGCTGAAGCTCACCGTCCTGAGCCTGAACTTCCAGTACGCGCTGGGGGGCAAGCACCCCGGTCTCAAGATGGCCCCCTGGGAGGTGAGGCACGGGCCCGCCAGCGCGGTGCAGCTGAAGGCCCTGAGGTTGCTGGCCAGGAGTGTGGGCACGTTCTTGTGCCAGTACGAGGGCTCCGTGGCGAACCTCGACTGGACCCAGGAGCTGAAGTCGTCGGCAGTGAGCTACACGGGCATGGAGGTGTACCCAGCCGAGCAGCTGGACCGCGAGCGCCTCTTGCTCGCCCTGCCGCCGAAGGAGGCTTGCGGCTCGGTGCTGGCGACCGAGGTGAGCGAAGGATGGATAAGGAGCGTGCTGGAGCACCCGGAGTGGGTGATGAAGAGCCCCGCGGAGCTGGGCGAGATGCCCAAGACCCCGCGCGTCTGGGCCGAGGATGACGAGTGGGAGCTCATCGCGGCCGAGCTCGTGAACAGGGGCATCCTCGTCCCGATCGAGGCCGACGAGATCGTGAAGGTCAAGGGCCGTCGCGTGCTGGGCGGCCTCTTTGGTGTACGAAAGTCGGGACACGCCAAAGACTCGGGGCCGCAGCGGCTGGTGATGAACATCATCCCGAGCAACTGGATGCAGGAGACGGTCCAGGGGGACATGGGTCTCCTCCCGACGACAGACAAGTGGAAGAGCATCATCTTGAGGAGCGGCGAGGTGATGATGAGCTCGTCGGAGGACCTCAAGTGCTGCTTCTACGTGTACCGGTTGCCCGCGGTGTGGCACAAGTACATGGCGCTCTCCAAGAAGGTGAGCAGGTCCTGCATCGGTCTCGACGGGACCGGCGAGGTGCACGTGGCCGCGGCCGTGATCCCGATGGGCTGGGTGTCGGCGACAGGCATCATCCAGCACATCCACCGGCGGTTGCTTCGTGAGTGGCTGGAGGGAGTGCCTCCGCTGCCTGAGGATCGTGAATTGCGGCGTGACCTTCCTCTGCCTCCACATCGCGAGAGGGGCTCGGTGGTCTCTCAGGGCGAGGCGAGGCCGCCGGTGCGAGGCGAGCTGGGCCGATCCTACAGCGACGAGCGCCCACAGGTGTACATCGGTCGCACAGGGCAGCGGTACGGCTTCTCCCCCTCCAAGTGGGCGAACCCCTTCAAGGTGACGAAGATGATGCCGAGGAGCGAGGCCATCGCGAACTACGAGAGCCACCTGCGCGACTCGCCCGATCTGCTGGCCTGCTTGCCCGAGCTCTCGGGCTGTCGCCTCCTGTGCCACTGCAGGCGAGGGCAGCGCTGCCACGGGGACGTGCTGGTCAAGGTGTGGTCGGAGACGGTGCCGAAGGCGACGAGAGGAGTAGACACGCTCATGCCGGAGGGTGCTGGTACGGCTTGCTGGGTAGTGTGGCAGGTGTACATCGACAACCTTGACGTGCTGGAGGTTACCGACGAGGTCTCCGCGGCGGCGCTGAAGGCACAGGGCCCCCCCGAGGTGGTGCAGCTGGCTTGCGAGAGGTACGCGCAGCGGGGCGTGCCCAGGAGCGAGGATAAGGCAGTGTGCCGCGAGCCTGTCAGTCAAGCTTTGGGCGAGCTCATTGACGGCACGAGGGGCGTGATCAGCCCGCCCCTGGAGTTCGTGTACCGCCTGCTGGGCCTCACCTTCGCCACGCTAGATCGGAGTGTGCTGACTCAGACTTGGCTGCAGGTGGTGGCGGGCCGCTGGGTGCGAGCGATGATGTTCAGGCGTGAGACGATGTCCGTGTTCGACGACCTGTGGCGTGCCGTGGTGCGCTGGAGAGGCGAGCGCAGGTTGCCCGCTCCCGTTCAGAGGGAGCTGCTGCTGGCCGTGGGGCTCCTGCCGCTCATGAGGTGCGACCTCAGGACGCCCGTGAGCGGGCTCGTCACCGTGTCCGACGCCAGCATGCGCAAGGGGGCGGTGTGCCGGGCTGTGCGCCTGTTCCCACACGGCGTTGAGGCAGCCAAGGCTTCTCGCAGGCGCCAGGTGGGGCGGCTGCAGGACGAGGGCGTGCTGCTGTCGCTCTTCGACGGGATCGGAGGTGGAAGGCGGGCCCTCGACATGCTGGGGCTGAGCGTGGCCGTGTATGCCGCGTCGGAGACGGACCCAGAGGCCTGCCGCGTGGTGAAGTACGCGTGGCCGGACGTGGTGGAGCTGGGCGACGTCGCAAAGCTGAGCGCGCAGGACATCGCCAAGATCCGGGACAGGGCCCCTCACGTGCGCTGGGTTCTCCTTTTTGCTGGAGCTCCCTGCGTGGACCTCACCAGGCTGAGCGTCGACAGGCAAGGGCTGTCAGGAGCGAGGTCGGGCCTCTTCTACGAGATCAAGCGGGTGAAGTCGCTGGTGAAGGAGGTGTTCTCCGTGGAGGTCGAGGTGTTCGACTTGATCGAGAATGTGTCCTCCATGACGGCCGAGGATCGCGACACGATGTCAGAGCACATGGGGCTGGCCCCGGTGATGATCGATGCCGCCGACATCTCCCACGTTCGCCGAGAGAGGCTCTACTGGTGTGACACCGACCTCATGACGCCGTGGCAGGGCGAAGTCAGTGTGAAGAGTGAGGTGGTGAAAGTGACGATCCCTGGAGGTCCAGGCCCGCTGGGCCGCTGGCTGCGCCCTGGGCGAGAGTGGTCAGGAGCCGAGGTTCCTGAGCAGCGTCTGCCCACCTTCGTGAGGTGCATCCCGCGCGGGCGTGCCGGCGACAAGCCGAAAGGCCTGCACCAGTGCAGCGAGGCCGAGCTGGAGCGTTGGCGGAGGCACGACTTCTGCTACGCGCCGTACCAGTTTCGAGATCCTCACTGTCTTCGATGGCAAGGAGGTGCGCTGGAGCCTGCCGACTCCTTTGAGAGAGAGATGTTGATGGACTTTCCACCTGGGCACACGGCGACAGCGCGGGCCACAAGATTCCGCAAGCTGGCTGAGCTCGAGGTGGTACGATGCGCCCTGCTGGGCAACTCGTTCCAGTGCGGCGTGGTGGCCTGGATAGTGGCGCACTGGGCTCACCGACACGGCTACCTGGACACGGTCCCCACGATAGCGGAGGCGCGCGCGGTCGGAGGCGCCTTCGACGCTGCCGAGGGCCTGGTGCAGGTGGCCAAGGAGGGCGACGACAGCGGGGTCGTGATCAGGGACCGTGGCCTCGAAGAGGCCGAGGCGCAGGCGGACCCAAGCATTCAGATCGTGGAGGAGCTGATCCGGCGAGCTGAGGTGAGGGGCTCGGACGTGCGCCTCGACACGCTGGAGGTCATGCGCCCTGACTTGTGGCCACGCCGCCCGATCAGCGTGAGCCGCTGGACGTGGAAGACAGTGCTGGTCTGGAAGTGGAGGTGGAAGAGCCACATCACGGCGCTGGAGGTGCTGAGCACGCTGGCAGGCCTTCGCTGGCGCTTCAGAGTGGGCCATCACCTTGGCACGAGGTTCGCTCATCTGATGGATTCGCAGGTTGGACTTGGTGTGATATCGCGGGGGCGCTCGTCCTCGCATCTGCTCAACGCAGCCGTCAAGAGGATCTCAGCTCTGGTCCTGGCGGCGTCGGCAAGACCGATTTACGGGTACACCGAGACGGACAAGAACCCAGCCGACGACCCCTCGCGGGAAGGCGGCCCGTCAGGTAACAGCAATGCCGAGGAAGCGTCGCATTGATTATGAGATAGACTTGGTGTCCCGCATTCGGGTACGACGCGCGATTGGCAGATTATCACACACACTAGTTCAACCTCGTACGTTTCGCAGATATGGTCAGATGGTGCAAAGCTTTGTCTCTTGGATTCGTGCCCATGGTATCGACGTGGCCACTGACCTGGAGCAGCTCGATTTTCAGTTATGTGAATGGATAGAAACGCTATGGGCGCATGGGAGGCCTGCTGGAGATGCTGGGGCCACTTTGTCTGGCGTACAGTTTTTCTTGCGACGCAAAAGAGTGCTTCACAGTGCGTGGAGCTTGCTGAAGGCTTGGCAACGGACTGAGATGCCACAAAGAGCACCACCCATGCCAGAGTATGTGCTGATGTCACTTGCCACGGTGGCTCGGTCCTGGAGTCGAAACGACGTGGCGGTGCTGCTTGTGATTGGCTACTCCGTATTTTTGCGAACAATGGAGCTTCTTACTCTTCGTAAGTGGCAGCTGCAGTTCAGCAACGACGGCCTCAGCCTTGTCATAGCCCTGCCGGTGACCAAGGCAGGCAAGAGACGGCACTGCGAGGAGTCGGTCACACTCCACGACGCTAGGATTGTTCACTTCGTCAGAGTGCTCACTCAGCATTTGCCGCCTGAGAGCTCTTTGCTGCAGGGCACCGTGCCCGAATTTCGTGATGTGTTCAGAGCTCTCTTGAGGTCGTTGAACCTGGAGCGGCACGGATATCAGATATATTCTTTACGCCGTGGAGGTGCCACCACTCACTATAGAAGGTTCGAGAACATGGGCTTGACTTTGATAGTTGGGAGATGGCAAGACACTGCTGTGGCCAGACTGTACATCAGTGACGGTGTGCAAACTTTGCTTCAGAACGATTTCTTGCCTGCAGAATTGGAACGATTTCGTGTACTGGCGAGTGCTCTTAACTTTGATGTGGGATGAGAGAGTGAAAAGAGGGAGCAAAATATCTGAGCAGCTTCGCTGTCAGCATTTTCCGGACCCTCCCCACCCGTCCCTGGGAAATAATGGCGGTAAACCAGAAAGGGGTGCATGGAAAGGGGTCCCGGGGGGGGGTTCGGACACGCGTCGAGCGCTGCCGCCCTCACCCGAGGGGGTTCGGACTCGCGTCGCGCTGCCGCTCCCGGTCAACTCCGAGGGTTCGGACTCGCGTCGCGCTGCCGCCCCTGGCCAGGCTTCGGAGTCCCCGGAGGACATGGGGGGGGTCTCCGCTGGCAGCCCCCCTGTAGCACAAAACCCCTGGTGAGAGGAGTAAAAAGGAGAGAGACGAGGAAAGGGGACACAGAGATAAATATCCTTGAGATTCTCATGGGTTTTATCTCGTCCCCCCTCCGTCCTCGAAGCGATCTCCTCTAAACCGCCTCTCCGTAGCCGCCTCGGCCCCGCCTTGAAACCCTGCCCGAGCCGAGTTGGCTAAAAGATGTGCCGATTTCGAGCCATCTGAGGATGTGCTGAAGCCATCCCAGCAGGAGTTCAAGGGAAAGGGGTCCCGGGGGGGGGTTCGGACACGCGTCGAGCGCTGCCGCCCTCACCCGAGGGGGTTCGGACTCGCGTCGCGCTGCCGCTCCCGGTCAACTCCGAGGGTTCGGACTCGCGTCGCGCTGCCGCCCCTGGCCAGGCTTCGGAGTCCCCGGAGGACATGGGGGGGGGTCTCCGCTGGCAGCCCCCCTGTAGCACAAAACCCCTGGTGAGAGGAGTAAAAAGGAGAGAGACGAGGAAAGGGGACACAGAGATAAATATAAATATATATATATATATATATATATCGTGTATGTATATGTATATGTATATGTATGCGTGTACTTCCGACGACAACGCGACCAGGCATGGCCGCGAGGATTGCTTGATTTGGATCTGAGAAGAGATGGGCCCTCTCCCCGCCATTCCCCCCCTCGCGCGAGCCCTGTTGGCTCGAGGCTCTGCCGCGGTCGGGCCCGATGGCGCGGGGAGGCCCGCGGAACACCAAACGTGCACGAGCATGATCCCTTGGATTATGATGTTCTAACCTACTTTAGCCTTGACCGCCAGAAAGGATTTCGAGCACCAGGAGAAAGTACCGAAACTCGAGGGTTTTCACGTGTCGGGCCCTGGGGGACACTCGTCCGACACTGTTTCGACACTTGTTCGGGTGCTCGAAATTATCTTTTGGATGTGGTCTTTAAGTACCATGGGAGCAACATAACTCTTGGATGCGCGGAAAGGGGGGGGGCCGGCGCCGGTCCAAGAAATCCGCGCGGACCGCCGGAGATTTGGCTTCGCGTGTCGCTCCGCTCGGCATGCGGCACGCCATCCACGGGCGGGTCCCCAGGCGTCCACGTCCCGGGTGACTGTTTTCCAGCCTCGCGCCCCTCGGAGCAGAGCGACACGCGATCCGCTCGCAGGGCATAGCGCGTCGCTGGGGCCGCCGCCGCGACACGCTACTCAAGAGTCCCCGACCGCATGCCGAATGGCCTTGGCATACCCTTGTTGGAGCAGCCTTGGGGGCGGCGCTGAGATGCTGCAGCGTGTCGCGGCTGTAGCGTTGCACAGTTGTTACGTGGTCCGCTGAGGGCTGATCGACATCGTCTTGGGGGCCTTTTCGGGTTATGTTTTGAGGCTGTCGAGGTCTCCTCACGCTTATCCAGATGATCCTCCTCCTCTTCCTCTTCCTCCTGCTCCTCCTCTCCTCCTCCTCCTCCTCCTGTGAGGTGTCTTTTTACGCCCTCCGGGCGTTGGGGGGCCTGAGATGAGCTATGACGCCGACCGCCCAGTCCGAGGTGTCCTCGTCGGACTGATCGGCGTTGTTTCGTTACCATCATCTTTCTAGCCCTATGGGACCCCAGATGAAAATGAAAGTCCTGCTTATCCTCCTCGTCTTCCTCCTCCTCCTCCTTATCCTGCTTATCCTCCTCCTCCTCGTCCTCGTCCTCGTCCTCCTCCTCCTTCTCCTCCATTCCTTTCCCTTATCAGTAATTGATCCCTGTCGCACCCCGAGGCCTGTTTTAAGGCGGGCTGGGCGGTTCGCCTGATTCTGAAGCAGTAAAGTGGCAACAGCTTCACAGATGGAGGCGGGTAGTTATCAAAATGTGGCTTTCGTAAAAGCGCCGCGCACATTCGTTTTAACAATGTGCAGGAGCCTCACGGATTGAAAGCGGGTGGTTTTCAAAATGTGGTTTTCGCATCATCGCCGCGCATATTCGTTCTCAAACGTTGCAAGAGCTTCACGGATTGAGGGCGGGTCGTTTTCAAAATGTGTCTCTCGCATTATCGCCGCGCACATTCGATTTAACGATTTGCAGGAGCTTCACGGATTGAGGTCGGGTCGTTTTCAAAATGTGTCTCTCGCATTATCGCGGCGCACTTTCGTTTTAAAAATTGGCAAGAGCTTCACAGATTGAGGGCGGGTGGTTTTCAACATGTGGCTCTCGCCTTCGCGCCGCGCACATTCGTTCAGAAGAGTTGGAAGGGTTCCACGGATTCCCATGATCAGTGCACCAGAAATGGTGTTTTGGAAGGATGCAGGATTATGCTGGTGCAACAGTTATGTTGACACGTTGTGCCGAAGTCCCCAAAAAAGGCGTTCTGGCACGGTTCCAGATCGTCAGGACGCAGCAGTCAGGTTGATCCGTGGCGTTGAACTCCCGAGAATAATGTTTTGGTATGCTTCAAGGTCTTCAAACGGTTGTCTTCCAACGTGGCAGTTCCCTCAGTGGGAATGAGCCGTTGTATGGGCCTCTGAAGATGGGAGCGTGGGGGGAGGCTTCATTCCAACATCGTTGATGACTCTTGGGTTTACGCTGGTCCTCCTCCTTATCCTCCTCGTCTTCCTCTTATCCTCCTCGTCTTCCTCCTCCTCCTCCTCCTCCTCCTCTCCCTCCTCCTCCTCCTCCTCCTCCTCCTCCTCCTTCCTTCCGTAGCCATTTTGGCTCAAGCCGGCCTCAAACCCCCTGGTCGCCGTTTGCCTCTTTCGCTCATGGCCGGCCGGGGTGTTGCTGCTTGAGGACAATGGCACGGGAAGTGCTGCGGGGAGCTGCGGGCGCGCGGGCTTCTGCAGACAGATTGGTGTACAAGTTAAAGGACGAGCTTGGTTCATCGAGGAGAGAGATCGCCAGGCTGCAGGACCTGCTGCATCGCAATTCCGCCAGCGACCCACACGAAGAGGAGCTGCTCCGCCGCTGGGGAGGTATCAAGCCCGTCTTGCGGGCCCAGCTCCGAGCCCGCGACGGTGTCGAGACATCCCTGACGGACGCCGACATCCTGTGCCGCAACAATTCTGAACATGCTGCCGCTGCGCCGAACCCTGCGGCCCGCTGCGAGGAGCTCAGACGCGACCAGAAGGCGGAGCGCCTGGCCCCGCCACGGGCCTTGGTTGGGCGCACAATTTCGGTGAAGGAGCTGCGTGCCGACGCCGATGCCTTCATTCCCTCTTGCGGAGTGTGGGAGGCGCTGGACTGCAAGGAGCCCTTCCCGCTGCAGGGCGAGCTGGATGAGGGACACTGGGGCATGCGCTGCACCTGCGGTGCCGTGGCGTTCTCTGGCGAGCTGTTCGCCTGCCGAGGACAAGGCCGCAGGGAGACGGAGCCCCGTCATCCAGATATTGTTGCAGCTGAAAGGGCCATGAAGGTCGCGGCGCTCGAGCGGATCGACTACGAGCAGTGGGTCAACGCGCCCGCGCGGGCGCTCGGCAGCAGGCACCTCCAGGCGCGGCCGTTCGTGCGCAAGGTGGAGCGGCTAGCCCAGGCGGGCCGCGCGGGCGCCTCCGTGCCCGACACCTTTTTCGTGGAGCAGCAGGTCGTGAGGAACGACCCCGAGGCCGAGGAGGAGCTCGACGATGCGTCACTCGTGCGGGCCCTCGGCGAATCGATGCGCGCGCTGGACAGCGTGCTGCGGGACTACCAGTTTGGGCGTGCAGGCCACATCCGCGGCCGCCGAGGCGGGCAGGCCGCGGGCCCAGGGATGGGAGCCCATTCCTGGGGCGCCTCCGCCCCCGACTCCAACGACTGCAAGCAGCAGTGAGTGCTGCTGCGGGCCCCGCGCGGCCGCGTGCTGCGCCTGGGGGGGCTTTTCGGTTTCCCCTCCCTTGGGGCGGCGCGGCCGACCCTGAGGGGGCCTGGGGGGGGCTCGGTTCTGCCCCTCCTGGGGTGCCTTGGCCTCTGGGGGCCAGGCACGGTTGAAACCCCTGGACCCGCCGACGGGAGCTGCGGGCGCCCCTGCAGCGCCCCCCTGCTGCAGGGCCCGTCGGCGGGGGGCTGTGCCGCGAGGCTTGCGGGCGCTCGCGAAGGCGCGGTTTGGCCGCGCGTCGGATTCCAGGCGAGCCGCCGAGGGCGGCGACCGCTGTGCGCGAGGCACGGCGTGCGCGGCGCGCGGCGCCGCGGGCGGGGCGCGTCGGCCCGACTGACGCGTTCCCTAGTGCCCTCACCCTCACCCCCCTCCTCCTCCTTCTCCTCCTCCTCCTCTCGTGCGGAGTCCCGGCCGTTGCTCGCTCCTCTGAAGGCGCCCCCCGGCCGTGAGCGCCATGCCCTGGCCGCGAGCGCCATGCCCCGGCCCCCCTCGCGCGGGCCGTGGCCCGCGCTGCTGCTGGCTGCGGCGGCCGCGGGGGCCCTGCGCTGCGGGCAGGCCGCCTGCGCCGAGGACCGCGCCGTTCAGGGCGCCTCGGGGCCCCCGGCGACGCTGCCGTCGTCGCCTCGCTGTCGCGCCCCTGTCGCGGAAGCAGCACGGCGGACGGTGTGTCGCTATTCTGGGCCCCCCGGGGGCCCCCCCTGGGCCTGGAGAGCGTCCAAAACGACCCGGGGCGAAAATTTTGCCCAGCGGGAGTGGACATAACCCCCACCCTGACACGTCGATTAGTGAATTCTCCGTTTTCGGTTCTCGAGAGGGCGCCGCGACCGTCATTTTCCAGGCTTGCGCCCGCCAGGTTGGGGCGAGGTCGTTTTCACGAAACCACGTTTGGCTCAAGGGGGTTCTGTCCTGTCCATCCTCGAAACGACCCGAGGTGAAAATCTGATCCAGGCGAATGGGTCGAGACCTCTGGGGGCCGACGCTGTGCACAAAACATGACGCCGAGGGTCTGGGCTCGGGGGCCGCGGCGTCGTTGTCGTCGTCGCGCCGTTGCCGTAGTCGCCTCGGGGACCTCTTCTGGAGAGATTCTGGCCAGGACGCCGAGGCGAGCCCGCCCGTGTCGACGAGGGACCCAGATATGCCCCCAAGCAGTTTCTCGCCCTCGTCGTCGTCGTTGTCGTCGTCGTCGTCGAAATCATCGTCGCCTCGGCGTCGGAGGCGGGAGCCCAGACGTGCTCGCGCTGGGAATTGGGAAGCCCGGGCAGGCTCGCGTCCCGAAGATGTCGGGGCCAGAGGCTTTTGGCCGTCTTGAACATCGCTCCCTCACCGGGCCCCGGGGCCGTCAAAATGAGGCGCAGGACCCCGACCTTCGACGTCATAATTGGCTCGAAGCTTCAACCCCCAGACGTCTCCACCCCTTGGCCTGTGGACCGATTTTTTTTTCTCCTGAGTCGTTTCTGTTACTGCCCCGAGGTCCGGTAAGAGGGCCTCCCGAGGGCGGACATGGCGAGAGACTTCCCGTCATGACTCTCTGCTATCAGAAAGGGGGTCCAGGGAGGTATCAGCAGGGGGTCCTGGGGAGGAAGAGAGCCGGTCCCGTGGAAGGGGCTGGGACTTCGGGGGCCCCGTGCTGCACGAGACGGGGGCCTCGGAGGCCCGGCCCGCCTCGGCCTCGGAGGCCGGCGGCCCGTCGTGGAGCCGGCCCCGGGGTCTGAGGTGGCCCAGCAGGGGTTGCAGCGAGCAGGAGGGGGGGGGGGGCGAGGTTGGAGGTGCCTGGGGTCTTTGCCTTCTTCGGCCTCTGGGGGCAGTCTTCGTGTCCAGGGGGGCATGGGGGGGGGGAAACTGGCCAGGTGGGAGAGGTCCAGGGGCAGATCCGGAGGGGATTTGGCCCCCCATCCCTCTTCTGACAGATTCTCTCTGGGGTTCGACCAGTTCCGACCCTCCGAACGCCAGCGACATCGAAGCGTGTTCGATGGCAAAGCATGGGGGCCTTGTGTGTCCTTGCGCCCCGTCAATAAGTGGGTAATCCATCGAGGAGAAAGCGCCGAATTACGAATTGGCACCGACTTAGCGTCAATTTGGAGTCGGTTAGCGTCGACCACCAAGACCCAGCAAGATGGCACGGGAGGTTCCCGTGAGTTGCTCTGTCACAGGAGACGCGTTCGCGTCGTAAAATATCAAAACAACGCAGAGCGCCCCAATGTCAGCAAGGGGTGCGGCCGCGCGGGCATCGTTATCGTCCTTTTGGTCTCTCTCTCTCTTTCGCGTCCGCGCCGTAGTTTGCTTCGCTTCGTCCCACCCTTGCCGCAACGCTGCTTGGGCCCCAGTGGCCGATGACAAACAATCATGTTATTCCCCATGTCCGAAGATGGGGCCATTGTCAGCACTGTGACGCCTCCGCCTTCTCGTCCCTCCCCTTCTTCCTTATATCCAGACTCACTCACACTAAGTGTCACTCATACTCATGCCCACTGATTTACAGACACATTGCATCTCAGACTACCTCACACTCAGACACGCTCACCTTCAGACACATCCATATGTACTCAAAACTAAGTTTTATGTTTGGAGAATCATTCAGAAAGACTTCCCCGCACCCACTTTCCCGCACCCACATTGCTCACACGAGCGCGTTTATTTATTGCTTGGGGCATGACGGGCGTCATGGCCCCCGCCCCCCCCCCTACTACGTAACGCTCCCCCCCCCAGTGCGTTCCGGGCATTGCCGCCGTGTGCATCGTGATCCGCATAGGTGTCCACATAGAAATCCGCATAGAAGTCTGGTCCGCAGTCGTCGTTGTCGTCGTCGTCGTCTTCGTCGCCGCCGTCGTTGGCGTCGTCGTCGTCGTCGTCGTCGTCGTCGTCGTCGTCGTCGTCTCTCCTCGCTCGTCGCTCGTCGCTCATCGTCGTCGTGCGCGCGGACGCAGCTGGATCTTGTTTTTTTATTCCAGGCCGATGACGGCACTCGTCTGGGGAGGGGGAGGGGGCCGATGACGTCACGTTTTGCGCCGGTGGCGTCTGGGAATGCTTAGGAATGACCGAGGACTGGTAGCAGCAGCATGTCGGTGGCGATCTGCACCACAACGCCTGTGTACACCATAGTGCCTGCGTGCACCACAGCGCCTGTGTACACCACACCGCCTATGTACACCACAGCAGCCGCGCGCAACACAGCGCCAGTGTGTGCCACAGTGCCTGATGGCACCACAGCGCCTGTGTACACCACAGCGCCTGCGTACACCACATCAGCCGTGTGCAACACAGCACCAGTGTACACTACAATGCTTATGTGCACTACAGCGCCTGTGTGCACCACGGCGCCTGTGTGCACCACAGCAACCGTGCGCAACAAAGCACCACTGTTGCATATAGAATGTGAGACGGAATCCTTATGACAAAATGGAGCGCCTGCGGATTCAGCAGAATACGCATTTTTATAGAAGATTTGGAAAGGAATATTTATGGAAAAAGGCGCGCCGCTGGAATCTACGAGTCTTCCGGAGTCCGCCCGCATCATCCTAACTCCTCCCATCTGCGTCCAGGAGGCTCCAGCTAAATTGGCCGTCCAAGAACCAACTGGATTGATTCAATAGACCATTCTGCGGTGCAAGCTGAGACGCGCACGTGCGCAGTAGTGCCGACCCGCACGACAGGGGGGAAGGGTGAGGGAGGAGGGGGAGGAGGACGAGGAGAAGGAGGACGAGGAGGAAGAGGAGGTGGAGATGGAGGAGGGGGAGGAACAACGTCGCATCATATTATCATCACTTCCTTGGCGTGGCGTTTAGCTGTCCGCAGCAGATCCTCACCGACATGCTCCTTCTACCTGTCCTGTGCACGCAGGCGTTCTGGTGTACACCAGCGCTGCGTTGTACGCAGATAACGTGTAGACAGGAGCCGTGGTGCGCACAGGTGATGCGGCGCACGTAAGTATGTGGTGTAGACAGGCGCTGTGTTGAAGATGACTGCTGCGGTGTACACATTCGCTGTGGTGCACGCGAGCACTGTGGTGTACACAGGCGCTGTGGGGCAGATCGCCACCTACATGCTGCTCGCGTCGTCGTCGTCGTCATCGTCGTCGTCGTCGTCGTCGCTCGTCGCTCGTCGCTCATCGTCGGCGTGCGCGCGGGCGCGGCTGTGGTGCCGGAGCCACACGGCGGGGGGGGGGAAGCCAAATCAGGAGAGGGTTTCAGATAAGAAGCCGGCGGTGGGTGGTGAGGAAGACACGCCCACCTCCGCCGGTCCACGATCGTCGCAGCAGGTTGCCGGAGTTCGCAGCGTGTCCGGGAGCGTGGCTTCCTAGCGTTTCCCAATACGCGTGGCTCCAGGGTGCGCGAAGCGCTTCGGCAGAGCTTCGGAAGAGCTTCGGCAGTTATTCCAGGCTCCTAGGCAGATCCCCCTTGCGCTCTTTGCAGGGCCCCACGCATCGTAAACGGCGCTCCTGCAAGCGTCTCCTGCGAGGTTTCCAGCGTCCCGTGCATCGTTTCAGGCAGCCTGGCAGAGGTCCCCGTGCGGCGTTCCGCGCTTGGCTTCGCTATCCGGGTTTTGGACGCTTACAAGCGCCCGTCATGTGGCGCGGCCAGATTGTGGGGTCGTCTCGGGCGGTTTGCCTGGTTGGGTGCTCAGACGCGCTTGCTGTCAACGCAAGTTGTGAGGAAGTCTCGAGCGAGGCTCTGGTTCCAGCACTCCCACGGGTATGCCGCCAGGGTGTTCTCATTGGCCCGTTCGCGCCCAGATTTTGAGGATATGTCGCAGGCGGTTTGATTATTGGGTGCCCAGGCCTGTTTGCTCTCACACAGCAGAGAGTAGGGACGCCTCAAGCGAGGCGATAGTTTCAGCACTCCCACAGGGAGAGCCGCCAGGGTGTTTTCTCGGACCAGTTCGCGCCCATATTGTGGGGTTGTCTCTGGCGGTGTGCCTGTTTGGGTGCCGCGACTCGTTTGCTTTGAGGGCCGGTTGTCAGGATGGATCTGGCCAGGCGCTGGCTTTGGCATTGCCAATGGGGGAGCCGCCCGGGTGTTGTCTCGGACCCGCTTGCGCCCAGATTGTGGGGTTGTCTCAGGCGGTGTGCCTGTTTGGGTGGCCAGGCTCGTTTGCTTTCAGAGCAGACTGTGAGGATGGATCTGACCAGGCGCTGGTTTCAGCACTCCCAAAGGGGGAGCCGCCAGGGTGTTTACTCCGACCCGTTCGCGGACCCATTGCGGGGATGTCTCAGGCGGTGTGCCTGTTTGGGTGGCCAGGCTCGTTTGCTTTCAGAGCAGACTGTGAGGATGGATCTGGCCAGGCGCTGGTTTCTGCACTTCCAAAGGGGGAGCCGCCTGCGTGTTTTCTTGGACCCAGTCGCGCCCAGATTTTGGGGTTGTCTCAGGCGGTGTGCCTGCTTGGGTGCCGCGACTCGTTTGCTTTGAGGGCAGGTTGTAAGGATGGATCTGGCCAGGCGCTGGTTTCAGCATTCCCAAAGGGGGAGCCGCCAGGTTGTTTTTTGGGACCCGTTCGCGCTCAGATTGTGGGGTTGTCTCAGGCGGTGTGCCTGTTTGGGTGGCCAGGCTCGTTTGCTTTCAGGGCAGGTTGTGAGGTTGGATCTGGCCAGGCGCTGGTTTCAGCACTCCCAAAGGGGGAGCCGCCAGGGTGTTTTCTCGGACCCGTTCGCGGACCCATTGCGGGGATGTCTCAGGCGGTGTGCCTGTTTGGGTGCCGCGACTCGTTTGCTTTCAGAGCAGGTTGTGAGGATGGATCTGGCCAGGCGCTGGTTCCAGCACTCCCAAAAAAGGGGGGGGCGCCAGGGTGTTTCCTCGGACCCGTTCGCGCACAGATTGTGGGGTTGTCTCAGGAGGTGTCCCTGTTTGGGTGCCGCGACTCGGTTGCTTTCAGAGCAGGTTGTGAGGATGGATCTGGCTAGGTGCTGGTTTTGGTTTCAACACTCCCAAAGTGGGAACCGCCAGGGTGTTTTCTCGGACCCGTTCGAGCCCAGATTGTGGGATTGTCTCAGGCGGTGTGCCTGTTTGGGTGGCCAGGCTCGTCTGCTTTCAGAGCAGGTTGTGAGGATGTCTCCGGCGAGGTGCTGGCTTCAGCACTCCTTCGAGGGAGCCGCCAGGGTGTCTTCACGGGCCTGTTTTCGTTTTCAGACTGACATTCAAAGTTGCCCATATTCAGACTCAAAACTCAGGCTCACTCCTGCTCGGATATGCTCATACTCACATATAGTCAGGCTCAGACCACATTCACTCACACAGACTTTCTCAGGTTCAGACTCAGACTCAGGTGCGCTCGCACTCCGACTCACTTCCCGTACTCAGACTCCGAGTCGTTCACACTCAGCCTCACTGACACAGACCACTCGCACTGCGATAGCTCGCCTCGCGCTCGATGTGGGAAGATGTTTCGAGCGAGGCGCTGGTTTAAGCGTTGGTGGGGGGACGCCAGAGCGCGTGGCACGGGCCTGTACGTACGCGCCCAGACTGCAGGCATGTCTCGAGCTGTTTGCCTGTTTGGCTGCCCGTGCTCCTTTGCGTTCAGAGCAGGTTATGAAGGTGTGTCGAACGAGGAATTGGTCTCAGCGCCCCCAGGGGGGAGCCCCCAGGGATTGCTGCAAAGGGCCCCTTCGCGCCCATATTGTGGGGATCTCATGCGATGTGCATGGTTCGTGGCTCGTGCTCCTTCGCTTTCAGAGCGGATTGTGAGGATGCCTCGAGCGAGGTGACGGCTTCAGCACCCTGAGGGGGGGGCGCCAGGGCGGTGTTGTACGGGCCCTTTGGCGGCAAGACTGCGGGGATGTCTCATGCGGTGTGCCTGCTTGGTGGCTTGGACTTCTGTGGTGTCCGAGCAGATCGTGAGGATGCCTCGAGCGAGGCGCTGGTTTCAGTACCCCAGGGCGGGGGGAGCGCTGGGGAGTGCTGCGCGGGCCCGTTCGCGGCCCGACCTCCGAGGATACCTCGGGCGGTTCGCCTGTTCTGGGGCCTGGGCCTCTGGGGTGTCGGAGCAGATCGTGAGGATGTCTCGGGCGAGGGGCTGGTCTCAGCACCCCAAGAGGGAGCCGCCAGGTGGCGTTGTGCTCCCCCGTTCGCGGCCAGATCGTGGGAATGCCTCGGGCGGTGTGCTTGGTTCGTGGCCGGTGTTTCTTTTGCTTTCAGGGTAGACTGTTAGGATGCCTCGAGCGAGGAGTTGGTTTCAGCACCACAAGGGTGGGCCGCTTGGGGTGTTGCACAGATGGTGGGGATTTGTCGGGTGGTTTGCTCGCTTCGCAGGTCGAACTCCCTGCTTTCAGAGCCCGTCGTGAGGATGGCCTGGGCCAGGCGCATGTTTCGGCAGCACCACATGGGTGGGGGGTATTGGGATGTTTTAAACTCGCCCGTTCGAGGTCAGATTGATGGAATGTCCCGGGCGGCTTGCTCGTCTCGTGGTTGCGACTTGCCTGTTTGCAAGGCAGATCGCGAGGATGCATCGAGCGAGTCAGACGCGCACGCTGGTTTAGGCTTAAGTCGGGCCTGCCCCTCTACGGGGAATTTTCAGAAAGCGTCAAACAAATAGTCAGGGGACGCACTTTTTTGCTTTACTACTTTTCATTTGTCGTCCAACATGCCCCTGTAGGAGGATAGGCCCGACTTAAGTTTAGGCCCCACCCACCCCTCGCCTTTCAGGGCCGCATGAGCACCCCATTGCAGCAGGTACGGCACTCCCGTGGGTGAGCAGCCAGGGATCGCTGAGACGCCACAGGCTATGATTAAGTCGGGCCTGTCCCTCTACAGGAGGAACCTTCAAAAATAGCAAAACGAACTAATCAAGGGGCGATTTTTGTTTTTTCTGTTGTTTTTATATTTTCTGAATATGTTTTGATTATGTATTACGTCTGAATTTCCTCTGTCGGGGGACAGGCCCGACCTGGGGCTAATATTCTTTCACCCAGACACGCACAGACGGAAGCGCCAATAACTGAGATGCACACGTGGGAGCTTCCGCGCCGAACAATTTTCAAGGGATCGTGGCCGTCTGGACCAAACATGTGACCAGCGTTGCGACGAGAGAACATTCCTGATCCCAGAGACACACATGACCTCTTGTGGCCGTTCGGCCTGGGACTTCCTGCTTCACGGAAAAGTGGCAAAAAAAAAACAAAGATTAGCGAAAACCCCTGGTTCTAATTTTTACGCCCACACACACTGTTCGCTTCTAATTGTTCGACTGTTTGATTTTGGGGGGGGCCAAGATCCTCTCATCTCTGATTGTCCTATCCTGGGCCTATTCCTGGCCACCAGGGGGGCCAGGAACAATCAGAAACGAGCACAATTAGAAATGAGCGCGAATAGACATGAACGACGTGTAGACGTCTGGAGAAATCACCCGATTCCTGAACAATGTGTGAGGGAGTCTCGGGCGAAGCGGGCGCCGGCCCCCAACAAAAACGTCCTGCCCATCCCCGTGCCCCACGTTGTGGGGCTCTCCTGTATGTAGTCCTTTTTGTCACCGGGAGGTGATTTGGACTGGGGTTCTTGACCCGTTGCCGCTTGGGTGGCAGCGTCAAGGATTCGCCACGTTCCAGCCCGTAGGGGGCCACATGCGAACCCCACCCCTGCCCCCCACGACTTCTGAGGGAGAGGGTGGGGTTCACTTCGTTCGGGAGCTCTCGAGCGAAGTGAACCCCACCGTCCCCCTCAGAAGTCGTGGGGTGCAGGGGTAGGGTTCGCATGTGGCCCCCTAGCCCGTTGTCTCCCGTTGCCCCCCCCTTTGCCGCATGGGTGGCAGCGTCAAGGATTCGGCACGTTCGGGGCCCGTTGCAGCCCGTTGCCGCTGGGGCGACAGCGTCGCGCAGCTGGCCCGCAGGCCATCGAGACTGCGCCGCGTCGCCGCCCGTGGCCGCCTCGTTGCCGCCCACTTGGGGGGGTTGCCGCCGCCTCGCTGCCCACCGCGCTCAGGGGGCCCGTCGGGGTTGCACACCCAGCCTGCACCACACAGCTCTCAACGCGTAGACTGCATCACATCGCTCACACATCCAGCTTTCTGTTGGGGGCGTACGCTGGCCATCGCTTACCAATGTTCAGGGCCCTGTAGCGGAACGCTGCCAGGGAGTCAGGAATCACGACGGAAGGTCTTCGGCCGTCTTCGGCTCTGTGGCTCTCGCTGGGCCCCAGGACCGCCAAGACATGACCTGGAACGGACAACGGAGACTCCAGGAAGTTGTCCAGAGTTTTGGTCTCCCATCCTCATTTTCCTCCTTCTCCTCCTCCTCATCATCATCATCATGATCATCATCATCATCATCATCATCATCATCATCATCATCATCAGCTTCACCATCAGGCATCCGCATGCCCCCCGATCTTCTGCGGTTGCCGCCGCCCGGAAATCATATTTTTCCCAGTATTGTTTGGGTCCCCACCCGTCGATAAGCCCGCGCAGATGGGAATTAATTTCCCATTGCTAGGGGGGTGTTGAATACCTATAGCTGTGACGTTATGCTCTTTTGTTCTCGCCGCCTTGCGGCCATTCCGATGTAGATCAGAGCACCATGCTGATCTGCCAACAGGGGCCGCCGCTGCGGCACGATCACACTGCTTCAATGTAGCTGGCGCCGGGTCGGGGAATATCACTCTGGGCTCCATGGCTGGACCCATCTGAGCCGAGAGGTGGCGCACGCTTGTACAAGAGTGCCTTCTGGAGCCCAAGGGCGGGGAGGGCACCAGCGGGCACCCGTGTACCGTTGGCAGGTCCCTGGTTATTTTTTTGAAGGAAGGCCCATTCATCTGAACTTCATTCTCTTTGCATTATAACTGTCCTTGTCTTTTCAGCCCGCGCAGGCATCCCCCCGACCCACCCGATAGTGCTTTACCCCCATCCCTCCACTCATCTCTCCGTCACTGGCAGGGCGGGCGGGTTGCTTGGAGGCCTTCGGGAATTGTAAGCAGCATTGTCCTCCTCTTGCTGTTTATCCGTGTTTTTACCCAACAGCGAAGACTGATAGGTTTCTAGTGGTGTCAAAAAAGAGCAGCAGATGACTCCACAGGGGGGTCTGGGCGGCATCCGGGGAGCTGTGTCCGAACTCGTGTCCGAACTCGTTTTTCGCAAACAGTCACACACTTCGTGCTCTTCGACCTCCCAGAACTCCACTCCCGGGCCACATTCTGAATGCCCGGAGCCAACTGTAGGCCACTTCGTGCTCTTCGAGTCCCCAGAACTCCATTCCCGGGCCACATTTTGAATGCCCGGAGCCAACTGTAGGCCACTTCGTGCTCTTCGAGTTCCCAGAACTCCATTCCCGGGCCACATTTTGAATGCCCGGAGCCAACTGTAGGCCACTTCGTGCTCTTCGAGTGCCCAGAACTCCATTCCCGGGCCACATTTTGAATGCCCGGAGCCAACTGTAGGCCACTTCGTGCTCTTCGAGTGCCCAGAACTCCATTCCCGGGCCACATTTTGAATGCCCGGAGCCAACTGTAGGCCATTTCGTGCTCTTCGAGTGCCCAGAACTCCACTCCCGGGCCACATTTTGATGCTGACGCAGAGGCTGAGAATGGTGATGTTGATGTTGATGCTGAGGCTGAGGCTGAGGCAGGCAGGCTGAGGCTGATGAGGCTGAGGCAGGCTGAGGCTGAGGCCGAGGCTGAAGGCAGGCTGAGGCAGACGCTGAGGCAGGCTGAGGCTGAGGCAGGCTGAGGCTGAGGCTGAGGCTGAGGCTGAGGCTGATGAGCTGAGGCAGGCTGAGGCTGAGGCTGAGGCTGAAGGCAGACTGAGGCTGAGGCAGGCTGAGGCAGACGCTGAGGCAGGCTGATGCTGAGGCAGGCTGAGGCTGAGGCTGAGGCTGAGGCGGATGCAGGCTGATGCTGAGGCAGGCTGAGGCACAGAGGCTGAGGCTGAAGGCAGACTGAGGCTGAGGCTGAAGCAGGCTGAGGCTGAGGCAGGCTGAGGCTGAGACTGAGGCAGGCTGATGCTGAGGCAGGCTGAGGCTGAGGCTGAGGCAGGCTGAGGCTGAGGCAGGCTGAGGCTGAGGCTGAGGGTGAGGCTGAGGCTGAGGCTGAGGCAGGCTGAGGCTGAGGCTGAGGCAGGCTGAGGCTGAGGCAGGCTGAGGCTGAGGCTGAGGCTGATGCAGGCTGAGGCTGAGGCAGGCTGAGGCTGAGGCCGAGGCTGAAGGCAGACTGAGGCTGAGGCTGAAGCAGGCTGAGGCTGAGGCTGAGGCAGGCTGAGGCTGAGGCTGAGGCAGGCTGATACTGAGGCAGGCTGAGGCTGAGGCAGGCTGAGGCACAGAGGCTGAGGCTGAAGGCAGACTGAGGCTGAGGCTGAAGCAGGCTGAGGCTGAGGCTGAGGCAGGCTGAGGCTGAGGCAGGCTGAGGCTGAGGCAGGCTGAGGCTGAGGCTGTGACTGCGACTGCCGCTGCCACTGCGACTGTCATCGCGAATGCGACTGCGACTGCGAGAACAGCAGAACTCTACAACTGGATTCTCATCTGAATCTTAAGGGGAATGCTTCCATATATGCTTCTACACATCGCTGTTAGGTTGCTTTGCCGGGATAATTTTTGTGGGCTCCCGAGAGGACGGCTGGTGTGCAGGGGCGGATTGCCAAGTAGAGTGGGTTCGCGCGTCCTGCCAATGCACATGCGCGTCCGCCATCCTTGGGATCCCTACGCCCGCCGCTTCGGCTCCTTGCCCAACCGCAAGAGGGTCCCGTTGGCTCGGGGGAGTACGGTGGTCATCGTGTAGTCACGAAGACATGTTTTGGTGTGCCATGGCAGACTGCCACGTGGCAGGTGTTCAGGAGCATTGTCCGCGCAAGTGCTCGGCAACTGTCACGTTCACCTCAACCATAACCACCACGCCGTACTCTACGACGATGGCGACCACGACTGGCACACCGACCGTCTCTTTCACGCGAACAAGTATCACTGGGTGCAGCGAGTATCTGAAGGGCTGCGCTATCTGCCGCACGCCCCCCCCCGCTGCTGAGCCACCTCGTGGCTGTGTTGGACCAGGCTTGAGGTCTTCTTGGGGCCTCTCGGGGGTATCTTGGGGTCTCGGAGCTGGCTCGAGGGCAGGTCTGTGCTTTCTTGGGGCCTGGTTTGGTCATCCTGGGACCCTTCGAGGCCATTTTTGGGCCGTCTTCGGCAATCTCGGGGGCTCTGGGGGCCGTCCTGAAGCGATCTCGGGGGCCCTGGGGGCCGTCCTGAAGCAATATTGTGGCCTGTTCGGGCCATGTTGGGCGATTTGGTTGTACCCTTGTGGCCTTTTGATGCTGCCTTCTGGGGGCCACCTTGAAGCGATACTGGGACATGTCGGGAGTCACGCGTGGAGCAGGAAAGAACAACGGCAGACAGGATGGCTTGCTCACTGCTCGTTGCCCGCTCGGGGGCGTCTGCGTGCTCTCTTTGGCCATCTTCCGGCGGCGAGCCCGTGGGGAAGTGAGAAGGCGAAGGCCTTCTCAGAAGGCTCGGAAGGCCACCCGGCCTTCTGAGAAGTTGCCTGAGCTTCCCCCCCCGGAGGCAAACAGACTCGACTGTTCAGCAGGCGCGGGGGCTTCTGAGAAGCCCCGACGCCTTCTGAGAAGGCGTTATTCCCCTCGCTTCCCCGCCTCGCTCGCCGCCGATCCCTGGCCATCTTTGAGATACGATGGGATACTGATGGCCGCACGGGGCCCTCGAGGCCCCCCCTTTCGGCGCCTCTCGGAGCCCTGTCATCGAGGCCTGCCCTGGGCGCCCCTGAGGCCGTGCGGTGGCCGTCCCCCGTGGGAATCCGGAGGAGCATGCAGAAGTGATCAAAGAATAGCCTGGAGATGATTGTTCGACTGCTTTCGAATGCTCCTGAGGAGCTTTCAATTCTTCTTTCAACATCCGCCTGCAGGACCCGTAGGAGGACATGCCCGACCCAAGGTCAGCCCCGAGCGGCCAGGATGCTGACGGATCCCCCTTGGGAATTTCAAATGGAGCGTTCCAGAAAAAGGGCCTCGACTTCGAGGGTCGGAGGAGGTGGCATCTCTCCTGCGGCGGCAAGGCCGCGCGGAAGGGCGGTGGAAGGCGGCCGAAGCAGCACGAGGCCGCCCTCGCCGGCGGAAGCCTGGCGTGAGCCGGCGGGAGCAAAAGTCGGCCTCCCAAGAGATGACAAACTTTTGGGTTCAGGGTTTCTGGAATCGGCCAAATGTCAGGAGGAAAAGAAACACACAGACACAATTAATCCTCGAATCCCCCGAAAATATGGGAAAATATGGGAAGTGGGGGGGAAGACAGAAACCCAGAAAATATGGGAAAATATGGGGGATCCCTTTTATTTGTGTGTATTTATTTGTGTGTCCTGGGACCCCTTCACCAATGGAGTCACGGCCTTCGAGTACGGTAGGCTTGCGTCGTGTCGACCGGCAGCGACCCCGCCGCGGGCGTGCAGCGTGGAGCGCCGCTGGTGTCCCAGAATCGGTCGACGTCGAGCGGTCTGATGTTTCGGAAGTGAAGCGATCCCCGCGGAGGCAGTCCCAAACGACGCTTTTTTCCACACGGCACGGACCTGCCGTCGACATTTGAGAGAGAAGATTGGGTTGTGGAGGCAAGAGGCACAGAACACGAGAGATAGGACACGGAAGTCAGGGCAGCAGTACAGCAGCATCTATCACAGACTTGCGCCCCAAAAGGGCTGGCCTATTTTTTTTGCCTGGAGAATCCGTGTGCCGCCCCGGGGGTGGAGGAGTTCTGCCCATGCACCTGCAGCACAACCACAGCAACATCTACCATGACTTTCAGCAGCATGTCAATCACGGCCACCACTGGTACATCGACTGAGACTGCCACAAGTTGGACAGCGACGAGAACAACATCCAGCTCTCTGACAAGTACCAGCACTCTGACACGTACTAGCACTTCGGCTACCAGAAGCAGTTCGACAGAGAGCAGCAAGTCCACGAGTGGGACCAGCAGCGCGAGTCAGAGCAGCACGACGGGGACAGGCACGACAGGGACCATAAGCAGTACGACGGAGAGCAGCAGCTCCACCTTGAGCTCCGCGAGTGGGACCAGCAGCGCGACCGAGAGCAGCAGCAGCAGCACGACGGAGAGCAGCAGCTCCACCTTGAGCTCCACGAGCGGGACCAGCAGCACGAGTGAGAGCAGCAGCAGCAGTACGACGGAGAGCAGCAGCTCCACCTTGAGCTCCGCGAGTGGGACCAGCAGCGCGAGTCAGAGCAGTACGACGGGGAGCAGCAGCTCCACCTTGACCTCCGCAAGTGGGACTTCTAGCACCAGCCATAGCAGCACGACGGGCACCAGCACAAGTACGACGGAGAGCAGCAGCTCCACTGTGACCTCCGCGAGTGGGACCAGCAGCACGACCGTATCCAGCAGCAGTTCGACGGAGAGCAGCAGCTCCACTTTGAGCTCCACGAGTGAGACCAGCAGCGCGAGTCAGAGCAGCACGACGGGGACAGGCACGACAGGGACCATAAGCAGTACGACGGAGAGCAGCAGCTCCGCCTTGAGCTCCGCGAGTGGGACCAGCAGCACGACCGAGAGCAGCAGCAGCAGCACGACGGAGAGCAGCAGCTCCACCTTGACCTCCGCGAGCGGTTCCAGCAGCACGAGTGAGAGCAGCAGCAGCAGCAGTACGACGGAGAGCAGCAGCTCCACCTTGAGCTCCACGAGTGGGACCAGCAGCGCGAGTCAGAGCAGCACGACGGGGAGCAGCGGCTCCACCTTGACCTCCGCAAGTGGGACTTCTAGCACCAGCGATAGCAGCACGACGGGCACCAGCAGCAGTACGACAGAGAGCAGCAGCTCAACCTTGAGCTCCGCGAGTGGGACCAGCAGCGCGAGTCAGAGCAGTACGACGGGGAGCAGCAGCTCCACCTTGACCTCCGCGAGCGGGACTTCTAGCACCAGCCATAGCAGCAGGACGGGCACCAGCACAAGTACGACAGAGAGCAGCAGCTCCACTGTGACCTCCGCGAGTGGGACCAGCAGCACGACCGTATCCAGCAGCAGTTCGACGGAGAGCAGCAGCTCCACTTTGAGCTCCACGAGTGGGACCAGCAGCTCGAGTCAGAGCAGCACGTCGGGGACAGGCACGACAGGAACCATAAGCAGTACGACGCCGAGCAGCAGCTCCACCTTGAGCTCCGCGAGTGGGACCAGCAGCACGACGAGGACCCTGACGACAGGTACAAGAAGCAGTACGACGGACAGCAGCAGCTCCACCTTGACCTCCGCGAGTGGGACCACCAGCACCAGCCATAGCGTCACGACCATATCCAGCAGCAGTACGACGGAGAGCAGCAGCTCCACCTTGAGTTCCACGAGTGGGACCAGCAGTACCACCGTATCCAGCAGCAGTTCGACAGAAAGCAGCAGCTCAACTCTGTCTTCTGCGAGTGGGACCAGCAGCATGACGGTGACCCGCACGACAGGTACACGTAGCAGTACGACGGAGAGCAGCAGCTCCACTCTGTCGTCTGCGAGTGGAGTCAGCAGCACGACTAGTTTGACCACGACAGGCACACGTAGCAGCAGGACGGAGAGCAGCAGCTCAACTTTGACCTCCGCGAGTGGGACCAGCAGCACAAGTGAGAGCAGCACAACCAGTACCAGCAAGTCCGGAACCAGTAGCAGTGCGACGGAGAGCACCAGCTACATTACGATCGCGTCTAGCATCAGCTCAACAACAGCTACCACCAGTTCGGGAGGGTGGGACGAACTGATCGTCACGCTGACCATCTTGAACGTCGAATACACCACGATTCAGGTACAGGGGAACAAATGCGGCGCTCAAACCATACCGCGGCAGTGATGTCAGATCGTCGATGAGGAGGATCTCAATTTTTGGCGTCGGCGATGCTCGGTGTAAGCATTCTGGGAAGTCCGGGTCCATTAATGAATACATGTAATGAAACTGAACGGGGTCACTTGCCCTCAAGTCCAACTATTAACTCGATGATTACCCCCAACGATGTGCATCCGCAAAGCCACATACGATTCCACTGGCGCCACAACGGCCAGCTGATCAGCGCGCTCGTTCAGAATCACCCCAGTATGGTTTTCAACCTTCCTGAAGATCACATGACGGGCAACCCGATCGCAACTACGGCGAAGCCGATGCACCAGTCGACGATTCGCCCTCCCTCGGATGCGTTGCCGGGCCCCCCCCCCCACAGCGCACTCTGAGTCGTCGTCCCCGTATGGCCCCAGCCCCAAGGCGTACTCCTATGGTTCAGAGGTGGGGCCTGGAGGGGTGGGGGTCTCGGAGGACGAGGTGCCCGCACAGCGCAGATCAATAGTTGTATCCCTTCCTATCCTTAGGCCCCCCTCCCTTAGGACCCCATCTTGGAACCACCGAGGCAACCTGGGGCGACAGCGGCGTCCGCGAGGCCACCTCCCCTCGACGGGACGCGTGGGTCTCCAGGCAGGCCTTCGCTGGCCTCCATCGGCCCTCTCTTCGAGAGCTCACCGGCTGCCACGGCGGCCGCTCTGCCGAGCCCCGCCAGCGTGCCAGCGCACCAGCGGCATGCAGTGCAGCAGGGATGGCTGCTGAGCTTCCTCCCGAAAGGGCTCGGGTGAACCCAGAGCTCGAAGGAGGAGAAGGTATCCATATCGCTACCCTTCCCTCGTTTTCCCCTTTTTGGGCCTCTTGGGAGGCTCTCGTCGCCACCGCTGGATTCGCCTCGAAATCCTTGTCAAAAAGACCCCGGGAGAGGTCCCGGGAGTAGCGGCATCAGTATCTTGTGGTTCACCCGAAGCCGCGATGCAATGTTCTACGGTGGGGGCGTTCGTCAGGAAGTGTGCCCCCAGGAGGGGAGTTCCGGAGAGAGGGCCTCGCCTTCGAAGGTCGAGGGGTCGTCATCTCTTCCTCGGTGGAAGGCGGCGGAAGGACTGCGGAGGCCCGCGGGAGTAAAACGAGGCCGCCTCCACGGGCGGAGGCTGGCCCGAGGCCGACGGAAGCGGGCCCGTAGAATCCTGCTGCCCCAGAGGGCAGCACTTTTTGGTCCAGGCTGCTCAGAGCCCGCCGGGAGGCCGCACACCCTGGAGGAGACCTTCCGATCGACCATGCATGGTGAAGCGTCACTTAGTGTTTTCACCAGCGTTCGGAGGATTC
The DNA here is from genome assembly GCA_963575745.1 of Prorocentrum cordatum. Lineage (NCBI taxonomy): Eukaryota > Dinophyceae > Prorocentrales > Prorocentraceae > Prorocentrum > Prorocentrum cordatum. The sequence goes on along the minus strand of CAUYUJ010015584.1, from coordinate 111,671 downwards.
CGTATCCAAGGGTTCCTGATCCAGTGCCCTCACCGTAGTATGGGTTGGGCGTCTTTTTTTGAACACCAGTTCTGACCGTTCGTTCTCCAGTGCGCCAGGTTTCGGTGCCCGATGCCGCTTGCGCGCTCCTCGTGGTGTAGGCTCACTGCGCCTGAGGCCTTTCCCCGCGTTCCCCCTCCGCGGCTGTCCTCTTCTTTTCCTCTCGTCAAGTGTCACGAGGGGAAAAAGACATACAGACACAATGAATCGTCGAGTCCAAAGAAAGTATACGAACATTTGAGAAGTGGAGGGAAGACAGAAAACCCGAAAGTATGTGAAACATATATGGGTTCCTATTATTTGTGTGTATTTATTTGTGTGTCCCCAGGGCACCTTCAAAGTGTGCCCTGGCCTGGCATGGCCCGCCGGGTTTTCGACCGCGCTGGCGCTCGCCGTCGTCGCTGACAAAAGACAACGTAAGACTGCATGGTTGTTAAGTTGTTGCGTTGCCTCCTGTAGTCTTCTCACATGCCTCGTGGGGGTTCTTGAGACCCTACCCCTTCCGATCTGACGTTGCGGAACAATACAGCATGTCGAAAAATGACAACCAGAACCCTAGCGTCCATCTTTCTGCTGCAGCTTTCGGATCTGATTTGTCCCTTATGATCCCGGGGCCTGGAGCAGGCGAAACTGCTTCGTGCGAATCAGATTCTACACTTGGATCTCAGGGTCTAGGGCCTCCTGGAATCTCCTGGAGGTCCTGCCTGTGGGGCGGGCCATCGGGCGCGCGATGGTCATTTACCGAGCTCTCCCAAACAAGCTCGGTAGCACTACCGTCGGGTGGACTGGTCGGTCCCTTGGGGCGGTCTTGGCGTCCTCCTCGGGCCGTCCTGGGTGGTTCTCGGGTCGCCTTGGGGCTCTTTACCTGGGCCGTCTTGAGTGCTCTGAAGGAGAAAGAGCAGCATACGCACAAACATAACCTTCGGAGGTCTGCGCGCATTTCTTGGATCGGCGCCGGCGGCGCCTCTGGCGCAGCCCCCTTGCGCGCTCCGCGCGCTAGGGAGGGGAGCCCAGTGCCGATCCAAGAGATCCGCGCTCTCACCTCCGACGGTCTGTGTTTGTGCTTGGCTCTGTAGGGCTGCCGTGGGCCAGCGGCGGTCCTTCTGGTGGTCACTCCTGGTGCTTTCCCCGACGCCCTCGTGAGGCCATCTTGGGCCGAAGCGGCCGGAAATCCAAAAGTGTGATGCCCGGCAGCTGGGCTCCACGTCTGGGGCCGCAGGTGAAGCTCCGCACCGGGCAGGAAGCGCACAGGAGGTGCGTCGAGCTGTCCAGGGCAACGCCGTGCGAACGCACCCACTGGGGCCGTGGGTGGAGCGCCCGTGGGGTACGAATTGCTCGAGGGGTGCGCCGTCTTGGGGCGAGGCAGCGCTAGCAAACGCACCCGCTAGGGCGGTAGGTGTAGCTCCCTTGCCTCCGCCGCGCGAACGCATCCACTGGGGCCCTAGGTGGAGCTCCATCGCAGCGCGTCACGAGTGAGGGGTGTGTTGGATTTGGCGGCGGCAAAGAGGGGATGGGGATGAGGAGGGAGGAGGACGACGAGGGCGGTTAAGAGGAGGAGGAGGAGGAGGAGGAGGAGGAGGAGGAGGAGGAGGAGAAGGAGGACCAGTGCAAACACAAGTTCCATCAACGATATTACAATAAGCCCTTCCTCCAGTTCTCCGTTTTCATGAGTATCTACGAGGATTCATCTTCACTGAAGGAAGTGCCCCATTGGAAGACAATCGCTTGAAAAACAAGAACCGTACCGGAACACCATTCTTGGGACTTCAACGCCGCGAATCAAAGCGATTGTTGCTTCTTGGCGACCCTGAATCGTGCCAGAGCACCATTTCTGGGACTGCAGCATTGCGAATCAACGTAACCGCTTCTCCCTGGCGGCCCTACATCGTGCCAAAACACAATTTCTGGGACGTCCGCATACCTATACGATCACCCTTCGGGTGATAAGGAGGTTGTGGGGGGAACCAACATCTGACTCAATCGATCTCATTATCGATCCCACTCAACGGGACACCACGGGACACCACGGGACACTTGTCGATGTCACTATCGTTCTCACTCAACGGGACACCACGGGACACCGCTGGACACCCCTCGATCTCACTATCGAGCTCACTGTCGACCTCACTCAACGGGACACCATAGGACGCCACGGGACACCTCGGGGCACCACATCCATCTCAGTATCGATCTCGCTATCGATCTCACTAGCGATCTCACTCAACGGGACACCACGGGACACCTGTCGATCTCGCTGTCGATCTCACTATCGATCTCACTTCTTAGGACACCACGGGACACCACGGGACACCTCGGGGCATCACATCGATTTCAGTATCGATCTCACTATCGATTTCACTATCGATGTGGGTGGTCGTATAGGTAGAGAGATCGACTGTGACATCCATAGTGAGATCGAGCATAGCATAGCACGGGACACCACGGGACACATAGGACGGGACACCACGGGACACCACGGGACACCGACGGGACACCGACGGGACACCGACGGGACATCGACGGGACACCACGGCGGGACACCACGGCGGGATACCACAGGATACCCAAGCATGGAAGGCGAAAAAGGCCGGGACACCGCGGGACATCCAGGCTTGGAAGGCAAAGAAAACGGACACCCAGGCCTGGAAGGCGAGTAGAAGCCGGGACACCGCTGGACACCGCGGGCCACCGCCGGACGCACGGACGGAGCCTGAGGATAATCATTTGTCTTGACTTCGCCCGCGCCCACGCAGCTTCGCCTCGCCCGCACGCATGACACGAACAAAACAAAACGATTTCCCGGTTGGGGGTCTCCGTTCCGCTGCGATCTCACCCCTCAACCTCCGATAAAAGCAAACTTGCGCGGCGCTGAGGGCGAGACCCACATTTTTAATGGTACCGCCATCTTTCCGTGATACTCTTGCGAACTTGTAGCACATATTTGCGCGGCGCTAAGGCGAGAGCCACAGTTTGAAAAGGTACCGTCAGCATTCCGCAAATTTGCTGCAACATCTGAGGACGAATGTGCGCAGCGCCCAGGCGAGAAGACTTCGAAAACGGCATCCCCTCCATCCGTAAAGCTCACACATTTGTTAAGCCGATAGTGCTCGGCGCTAAGGCAATGATCAGAATTTTGAAAAAGTGCCGTCACCCATCCGTGAATATCTTGCAATCTTTCAGGGCGAATGCGCCCAGCGCCTAAGCGAGGGCCCCATGTTGAAAACCGCCCGCTCTGCATTCGTGAAGCTCCTGGAATATGTGAAGAAGAATGCGCGCGGCGCTAAGGCGGGAGCCACATTTTCAAAACGAATCGCCATTTATCCGTGAGTCTGTTGCACATTTTCAGATACAGGGTCATATGTGGTGAGGACGTCTCAGGGGAAACGCCCGGCCCGCCCTACCGACTCATCTCGGGGTGCGACAAGGAGGAAAAGGATGGAGAAGGGGAGGGGGATTGGGGATGGAGGAGGGGAACGAGGATGAAAGGCCGGACGCGCGACGTTGTGGCCTTCACAGGGGGATCCAACCGCGCATGGGGGCCGGGAAAACACAGCATGCCGCCGAGGGCCTAGGAAGGTGTCCGAGGGCCACCGAGGGCTGCCAAGGGGCTGCAGAGGGGCGTCGAGGGGCTGCCGAAGGGCCGAGGGCCGCCCATGGCCGCTGCCGCGTCTCTCTTGTGCGGTGCCACCAGAGGCGCGGCCTTCGCTGCTGGGCGCGGTGACGGCCGCGGTCAGGGAAGCACTCGTCTCAGTGGTGGGCCTTGGTGTCACCCAGGACTTCGAGGCCTTCCTCCTTCGTCTGCGCGCTGGTGGGGCCCTCCGCCAGATTGACCGTTGGTGCGGGCCCATTGGAGTCCCTCGATCGCTGCGTGCGATGCGATTGCAGCAGCTTGCACGCGTGGGTCTGGCCTCCCCGAGCCCCTTCGAAAGCCGCGCACCAAGGGTCACTCTAGCCTAGGGCAACTCTAGCGTGTGGCCGACTCAGTAACCGATTGGGGAGGAGAAGGCAGAGGAAGCAGGAGGAGGAGGCTCGATCCTCGAGGTTCGGTCCTCGAAGTTCAATGGGCCCCTGGCCTCTAGCAGGAGCATGTCGTCGTGGAGCTCTCGGCGGGCTCCGTGGCCGTCCACGCCGTCATCCGCGCCCCCAGTGCGGCGTCCGCGCTGGGCGCCGCCCCAGCCGACATCGGCGAAGCCGTGGTGGCCTGGCTGGAGGGAGAGGGACCACCCTCCCGCTGCGAGAACAGCAGTCACGATGGAAGGTTTGAGCTTATCGTCGGTTTCCGCAAGGTTTTTGCACGGCCAGAGGCCGTCAAAAGGTGGGCCAGGATGAAATACGCTAGTCCCCGGGTTGGGGTCGAGAGGTCTGGGGTTCCACGCTTTGAACGGCTTGGGTGATGTTTTGGGAGGAAAAGACGGAGGAGAAGGAGGAGGAGGAGGAGGAGCAGGAGGAGGAGGCGGAGGAGGCGGATGAGGACAAATGCAAGCCCAAGACCCATCAACGATGCTGTAGTAAACCATTTCTCCAAGTTCCTTATTCAGAGGTCCCTGCAAGGATTCATTCCCATTGAGCGAAGTGGCCCTTTGGAAGACAGCCGTATGAAATTCCTGAACTGTGCCGGAACAGCTTTCCTGGGACATCAACGCCGCGAATCAACGTGACTGCTGCGTCGCGACGATCCTGAATCGTACCAGAAGGCTGTCCCTGGGATTTCAACTTTGTAAGTCAACGTAATCGCTTCGCCCTGCAGTCCTACATCGCCCTAAAAGCCATTTCTGGGACGTCAGCCATCAGAAATCTTGAATCAACGGCTGAAACATTCAAAGGCGAATGCTCGCGGCGCACACTTTGAAAAGGCACCGCCCTCCATCCGCGAATCTCTTGCCAACTTTCAAGACTAACTTGCGCAGGGCTACGGCGAGAGCCACATTTTGAAAACGGCCCGATCTCCATCCGTGAAACCCTTGCAATCTTAAAAGTAATCGATTTCGAATGGTAAGAGAATCTCATGCGAAACGCCTGGCCCTCCTTACCGACACGTCTCGGGGTGCGACTGGTGAAGCTATCTGTAAGGAAAACGGATGGAGGAGGGCGAGAAGGTGGAGGACGAGGAGGAGGACGAGGATGAGGACGAGGAGGGGGAGGAGGACAGCGACGACGTCCGCTTTGGCTGCGAAGGCAACGACGGCGGCGGCGGCGACGACGACGATGACGACGATGATGACGACGGCGATGACGACGGTGACGACGACGACGCCGACGACGCTGGCAGCGACGGCAGCGACGGCATCGACGACGACAGCGTCAACGACGGCGGCGACGATGTCGACGACGACGTCGACGACGTCGACGACGTCGTCGCCGCCGACAACGACGACTGGCGGCGGCGGCGGCGGCCTCCATAGGGGGGAGCCTTGGAAGGCGCTCCGGAAGAACTCTCGGGGTGCTTCTCCTGTCTGGGATGCTTCGGGGGGCCCCAAACGTGTTGGTGACCACACCGTGTGGTGAATCGGGGTGGATTCGGGGTCACCGCACGGTTTTGGGACTCGGGTCGTGCTCCGAGGATGTCTCGGGCGACTGGGGCCTCCAGGGTCCCAAGACCGTGCGGTGACAGACCCTGCGGTGATGTCTTTGGGGATTTCGAGGTCACCGCCGGGTCTGTCACCACACGGTTTTGGGACCCCTAAGTGCTGGCCTCGGGGCGGGCGCTGGGAAGTGTTGCCGGCGACGTTTTCGGGTGCAGCGCTCTGGTGGTGCAGCGAGGGGCCTTCGCTCGCCGGGCCCACCGCCCCTGATCGCAGAGAAGGGGAGGGAGGAGGGACGGCGGGAGGGAGGGAGGGAGGCAGGGGGGGGGGGGGGCGGGGAGGACGGGAGCAGGTGGCCGAGGTGCTCTCCGTGGATGAGATCCAGGCCGTCGCCACCGGCCTCGTCTCCGCTGCCAACGTCTTCGTCTCCGCCCGCGGGGCAGGGAACCCCGACGCCACAGCCCCCGGCGGCAGCGACGGCGCCGGGCTCCCAATATGGAGTCCGAGCAGCTGGGGCTCGGAGCCTTCGAGCCCAGCTGGGCTCGGCGCTCGGAGGATCGGCGCTGCGGCGCGGCCCTCCGAGTCGGAGGGCCTCGCCGCCTCGCCGGCGCATCGGCGAGGCAGCTCCATGCGCAGCCTGAGCTTCTCCACGCCGGCGGCGCCGGTGCGTCGGCGAGGCGGCTCGATGCTCCAGCCCCGCCTGCTCGGGCCCACCTCCCAGCCATCGGGGGCGGAAAAGAGGGGGGTGATGACTAGGGGGGGTGGATATCATGGCGTGGGCCATGATATTTCCCCAGATTTCACGGCGCCTCTTCTTATTTCATTACGTCCCTGGCCCCCCCGCTGGGCCGCGCACATGCCGCCAGTCATGATTTGCACCCCCCCCTCTTGGACACCCCCCTCTTTGCCGCTCCCGAAGCCATCCCCCGAGGGGTTTTTTGAGCCCAGCTGCGACCCCAGATCTGGGGAGTCGACAGGGGGGGATGATGAGGCATACAGTCGGCCGGAGTAGTAGGTCGACCCTGCCACATCAAGGGTACCCTTGTGTCCTGTGTCTCGCGACCCGTGCCTCCTGCATTCCTGTGGCAATGCGGCCCTCGGAAGGGTCTTCTGTCCTCTCGCGTGTCCTCTCCAATCAAGTCCGACTGTGGGGCGGGAAGCATCGATCCGCAATCGCCCATCGACCGCCGACAGGGGTCTGGTAGCCCCGCCCCGCCCTATGGAACGTTCGCACTGGCTGTCGGGGGCCCACCGCCGATCTGTCGGCGACGTGCCGCCGATTCCTGGTCGATGCTTTCCCCCCTGGTGCCCAGTCCCCCCCTATCGTTGTGGAAGTCGATTAGTGGAGAGGAAGCATGCCGCCAAGTAATTTCCAGATGTGTAAAACATGCCTCAAATATTGTTTAAGCATGTTGAAGCAAAAAGCATGTCTGAAACATGCTTAGAGCATGCTTCACACTTTTAAAACAGATCTTTAATTCAATGATAGGACTGTTCGAGTGTTCATTGCCATGGCATCCATAGCCCTATCGCTGCCCCTCGCCAGAGCTCCCGCCCGCTTCCCCGGGGCACAGCTCTTCGTCCCGGGTCCGTGTCGATGGCCCCCGGGGGCCGAGCACGCGCCGGCGCCTCACCGATGCATCGCCGATGCATCGCCGATGTCTCGGCGATGCGGCGCGGTCCTCCGACCTCGGCTGCTCCGACCCCATCTCCAGGAGGCCCCCAGACGTGCCGCCCCGTTGAGCGCAGAGGGACATGTCGCCCTGGGCCGCCGCCACGGCACTCCAAGCAGGCTCGCGGCGCGCCATGCGGCCCAGGGCCCACGCTGGAGGTCGCCGCGCGGTCGCGGCGGCCACGAGCTGGGGGAAGGCTTCTGTGCAGGAGGGGCGTTCCCCCTTCCAGCTCTCCCCCCCCCCCGTTCTCTGCGACGTGGACGTGGCTCAGACTTCGCCACGTGGCGGCAGGAGGCTGCCAATGTGCGCCTGGCAGGGGCAGTCACGTGTTTGGGGCTGCTGGTCGGCGTTGTGGCTTGGCGTGCCGCCGCGCCGGTTCTGGCCAACCACCACGCTTCGGTGTGACGGCGCCGTCCACGTCCCAGCCCCCCCAGCGCCAACGGCCCGAGCTTCTCGGAGCCCCCGCTTGCAGGGCATAGCGTGTCGGCGGGGCCGCCGTGGAGACACGCGAGGCAAATGGTCCAAACCGCAGGTCGGATGTTGCCAGAAGTACCCCTGGCCCAATGTGCTCCCCGGGATCTCCGAGGAAGCCCCCACGCCCTCCAGAGCACCCCTCGCGAGGCCCAGAGGGCCCCAGGGGCGCCAGGATGGAGCGCAAAGCTGGAGACTCCTTGGGCCAGGGGCACCCCCGTGTAGGGCCGGTCACCACGCAACCACGCACGTCCCAGACACCCAACGTCACGATTTGTTCATAACGTCGTCTCTGGAGTTCTCGACCCATGCGTCGCCTGGACCGGTTTTTCATCCCGAGTCATTATTTGACGGTCCCGAGGTTCGGCGAGGGCTCCCGACGGCCCAAGATAGCGAGAAACTTGCCGTCGTGATTTTTGTCATGACTCGAGGGGGTCTTGGACGCACGTTCCCGACCGTCCCGTCGGAGATCCGCCTCTGTGCTGCATGGCTGGGGCATGCGGAATCAGTGTCGGGCATGAGGGCCATGCGTGCAGCAACTCGTGTATGCTTGAGGGTTTCTCCGAAGGGCTTTGGCGACCCGTCCTCCTCCTCCTCCCTCCTCTTCCTCCCTCCTCCTCCTCATTCTCCTCCTGTTCCTCCGCCTCCTCCTCCTGCTCCTGCTCCTCCTCCTCCGTAGCCATTTTGGCTCAAGTAAAACATTTCCCAAGGCAGCTGGCCGTTCAGCTCTGTTCCATTCCATATCCCACAGGACCGTCAGGGCTGCCCAGCCCACGGCTCCGCTCCATATCCGCAAGACGAAGCTCACCTTCGCACAATTACTAATTCGACTAATTCAATTGCAGGTATCTGGATTGGCTCTTCTCTCGCTTGGCATCGGACAGGCAATTCGTGGCATAGTTCAGTACAACACTTCCGTATGGACTCCGCCTCCGCTTCATCTCGCAGTGACTCCAAGAGCAGAAGTCAGGCCAGTGGACACCGTCGGGATCGCCGCAGACATTCAGAAAGGTACGACAGGGACAGAGACCGTGACCGTGATCGACACCGCCGACGTGATAGGGATCGACGCCAACGTACTTCTTCGTCTGAAGTTTCACGCCCTCCGCACAAAGGACACAGTGGACGCTCTAAAGGCCCTCGTGGATTTCATTCAGCAGCCACTCAAGATGCATGGCAGCGAGCAGCACTGGAAGAACTTGATGCAGCACCTACTTTCCCCTCTCAAGAACAAGCTCACTGGCAAGCTCATCAACACGCACAGCGAGAACGACAAGCATGTGAACACCAAGAGGCTCAAGCCGCACGCGACGCCCACGAAGCCGCACAGCCTCCCGCCGCAGCTGAAACCTCTCAACAACAATGGCTTGCTCAACACGCGGCTCACGCAGCTCAGCAGCGCTCTCCTATTACAGCAGCGCTCTCTACCGCCGCAGCCAGCTCTGGACACACGGCATCAGCTGCAGCACCAGCCAATGCAGCTGAAGGCACCGCCACGCCAGCAGGCGGACCGTGGCCTCAATCAACGTTGGACCCAGACATCCAGCGCGAGCTCAAGCAGATCATGGCATCACAAGTGGCAGCAATCAATACCGCAGTGGGAGAAACCGTATCCGCCTCGCAAACGCAGTTCATTGCCGCTCTACAGCGACACGAAGCAGCTACTACTCGCAGATTGGACGGGCAAGAACAAGACCTCATGGCCATCAATTTGCTCAAGCCAAACAAGAATCACAACATCAGGAAGTCTGGAGTGCCATCCAGCGTATCAATCAGCAGCTCAGCCTGGGCGAAGCCGACGCTCCCATCCTGGACATGGCCAAGCTCTCAGACTGGGATCGCGAGCCCGATCCCACCATCTACGTTCTCTCCTCCGCGCAGCCTGTCGACGCTGCCGCAGTTCGCACGTCCATCTCAGAATGGTTGGATGCAGCAGAAGTGGCCCCGCAGCAGTTTCAGATTCACGGTGAAGGACCCAATCGGCGCTTCATACTTCAGCTTCTGGGCGGCCGATCTGTCGCCATTCCCAAATCCGTTGCGCTCGCTCGTGCCCTACAGCTTCCAGGACGCGGAGGTTACAGAAAGTTCACAGTTCAGACCCCCACCAACTGCGTCATCAATCACGGCCAGTACGTCCCGCTCTACGTCAACCCCGATAAGAACATCAAGCGCATCAGAATGGAAACTCAAACTAAAAAGCTACTCGCTCTTTGTCAGACACACTACCCCACGCACAATTGGCGTGCGCGTCGCGATCAAGGACGTATTTTCTGCAATACCATCCCCACAGCCAAACTGGAGCTCACTTGCATGGACGCGGCAACGGCCATTCGTTGGAATCAAGATGCGCTGGCCAAGGTTCCTATCAACAAAGCCACCATCGCTGCAGAATTTGCCGCTCTCTACAAAGCAGAGGACACAGTACAATGGCTTTAACAAACGCTGGTCTCCATGGAGAACTACGACCACAGACGGAGACCATGCCGGACCTCCTGGGCCTGATGCACCGCGAGAACGTCGGCCTCATCCTCTACGGCACATTCGGCCAGCACCTGGCCTCCAGCTTCCTTGCTCTGAAGCCGCGCAAGCTCCTCTTCATCCTGAATGTGCTCCACGGGAACCCAGACCAGATCTTCAGCATCATAGAGCACCAGCAGATCTACCTGCACCGCGACGACAGGCACACAGGGATTTGGACGCCCCTGTTGCCCCCAAGGGACGGGAGAGCCCTCCAGATGTTATTTCAGATTTCTCGGGCCTGGAGTGCCCACCAGATTCGCTTCTTCCGCAACATGATCTGCCTCATCCCGCGCAAGCTCTACTGTCTCCCGAACAAGATCACATTCTCAAAATAGATTTGACTCAGAATGGTTCGGTTTCAGCTTTCAGCTCATCTTCGGCCTCTTCGTCATCGTCCTCTACCAGCGCCTCTTCATCCTCATCGGACACCAGCTCATCATTCAACAACCGTCGGCCTCGGACTACTCGTACACGTACACGACCTTCTACAGCAGATACGGCAGGCAGCTACACCTGTTGGAACGCTCGCGGGCTACTCTGTCATGATGATGCCAAACGCTGGGGAAAGATACGGCAGCTCGTTCCCTTCATGCGCAAGCAGTCGCTCATCGCCCTCCAAGAGGTGCACAGCACACAGCTCGATCTCGAATCACACCTTGGCAAACTTCCCCACGACTATCAGGTCTTCTTCAGCGGCTTCCCTCGCAACCGCGGCAAGGGCGGCATCGCCTTCTTAGTGCCGACGCCATCGATGACGACGACCTCTACCTCACTTTGGCCAGTGATTCGCGGGAGGGTTGCTGTCCTCCATGTGGCCAACCACACCACGGGCTTCGAAACGCTCATCATGAATGTGCACAATCACGACCTGCAGGCAACGGATATGGATAGAGCGACGGAAGCGCGGCATGCTTCCCGACAGTGGGCAGCGCAGAACCCTCAACAGCGGCTATTCATTGCCATGGGCGATTTCATCACCAGCGCGGCCCCCTCCTTTAACTTCAAGGATCCATCAGCACGTTGGCGACCGATGGCACCTGATGGACAGTATCAGCGCGAACAAGCGCGTTGGCGCCAATTGTTCGCCTCGCTCACGGAAGTTACGCACGACCTGCCCACGCACTTCTCGGCCAACACGCAAGCGGCTACTGCCATAGACCGCATCTTCGTGTCGCTGTCGGGCATCGATCTCATGAACGTTGACGCTCACCTCAAGATCCACAAAGACGGCGCTGCCTTATCAGATAAAGGCCTCAGTGACCACGCGATCCTGCACCTGCTGCTGGTCAACGCATCGGCGGCGCAGAAGGAGGAACAGGCCATTGATCCGCTCATCTTCCACGGCCCCACGTACCAGCGCCACTTCAACTTCCTGGAGGACAACATCGCCTCGGCAGCTCTCACGCCAACTGGAGCCTGGAAGCAACGCAAGCTCATCATCAAAGAAGCGGCTCGCCTCACTCGTAATCTTCAACAGCGAGCCACCCTACATGATCAAAGCCGCTGGGCGAAGCATGGGAGACTGACTTCACTACGTGCCATTGCTCGGAGCACTCCTCATGGCCACGACGGACATTGGCGCCGCTCACCTTCGCCTTACCGACAACGGGCCCGAGCTCATCAGCAGAGACGGGTACATCAAGCTTATGGATGCAGCTGTTACCGCAGACTACGACAGACGCGTCGCCATCGCCACGAAGCGCCAGCTGCAGTCCCACGCCGAGATGCAGATGGACCAGGCCGGCAGCCGCAAGGCCGCGATGCAGCTCATGCGCCGGGCGCAGGCCTGGAACCCATTTCGTCGTCGCCTCGTACTTTCAGGACTTAGGATACCAAAGGAGGGGACACCCACCAATGCCCTCCCCACCACCAGCTCACCCGAGGGCATTTTCGGAGGTCTTCAGAAGTTCTGGCAGCCCATCTTCTCGAGCAAGACCGTGGACCCCAACGCGGTCCAGTCGTACTTGGCCCAGCACCTCCCCGTCTTCGATTGCGCGGACCTGCGGGTTCCAGCTCTTCAGGACTTTCAGAGAGCCCTACGTAAGGTACGTCACACTGCCCCAGGCCCTGACCAGATACCTTATGCTGCATGGGCTACCTCTCCAGGCTCCTCTCAGATCTTATATGACCTCATGATGCAGATGTTCGAAACGGGCCTGGCTCCGTTTCAGTTCAACGATTCCGTCTTCGCGTTTCTTCCAAAAGGTGATGAGCCCCAGGACCAATATGCCGTATTTCGAGCTCCAGGTGCCACTCGCCCCCTCTCCCTACAGAACTGCGACGCCAAACTGATTGCCCACGTCGTGAACATGGGCTGAGTGGATATGGTCAAAGAGAGAACGGTAGACACGCAACAGGGGTTTGCAAAGGGCCGTAATTTCGGACAACACGTTCTGACGCTAGATTCTGAAGCCTGTAGAGCAGGCCATTCCACAGCTGCCCTAGATGCCCTTCCCATCTTAGTCAGTTTCGATATCAAAGCAGCCTTCCCATCCTTAGGGTGGGAATTCCTGTTTGCTTCTTTGGTGGCTCACGGAGTCCCCCCAGGGTATCTCAATGTCATTCGTGCGCTTTACCATTCTCCAGGGGCGTGGGCCCGCGTCGGTGGCCAGCTTCAGTGCATGTTCGAAATCGGCTCTGGGGTGCTTCAGGGCTGTCCTCTTTCAGGATCGATCTGGGCCCTTGCGTTTGATGCCCCCATCCGTCATCTCGTCCAGAGTTTAAACCTTCGTCCTGGATCCAACAAGCTCGGTGCCTGCGCAGATGATCTGGGCCTAGT
>CAUYUJ010015584.1:56167-93667 GCA_963575745.1 Prorocentrum cordatum | reverse complement strand
CACAGCGGCCGAACCATGGACCTGCTCAAAGTTGTACTCAGTAATCGACAACATGGGGATCCAAGAGGCACATCTCGTTTGGGGGGGCCTGAGGGGCAATCTCCTGCGACTCTCGGTGCATCCGAACTGCTCTGGACACCAGGATTGCAATTTGCTTCGTGCTGTGGCAAGACCGCCGAAGCAGTGTCTTGTGATGATCCATCAACGTTGGCAACCTGAATGTCCGCGGCCCCTGCATGTGCACACACATCCACCCATGCATGCCCAATCGCATGTGAACGACATCGTACAGGTCCTTGTGGTTGGGCATCCATACAACTCGACACCTCGCAACATCGTCTCTGCACAGCTCGAAAATGGATCTCCAGGTACTTGCATGCATGGATGCTGCTCTCGAAAACGACATGTCCCACGCGTTCGCCTCCTTCACGAAGCTGAGGCCATCCGAAACAGCCAGGCCTGGCCTCCTCATAGATCTTAGCGCCATCAATCCAGCAAATCGTTAGTCCCTTGGAGCTGACTGTTCAAAACCATAGGGGACCTCTGTATTTTGCTCTCACAGGCCATCCAGTGATAGGGTCCAGTTGCACCACTGCCCAGCTCACCCTGCGTAAAGTAGGATGAGCACTGTGCAAGCCCGACGCGCCGCAATACGTCACAGTATTCCGCTCACCCGAGCAGCCTTCGCATCCTTGCACAACAGGCGGGTCCGACGGTGGCCCGGGCTGTAGTGGCTCCAGTGGGATACAGCAGGTGAAGTTCGCCGCCACCGTCGCTCTCGACCACCAGCTGCTCACGTCCCGCCCGACACTCGAGTGCTCCCCCAGGGAGCTCTTCTTGTAGCAGCTCCGTCTTCTCCACCAGCTTCGGGCATACATACAACTGGTGCCCCAACGTACGCCTCGGCGCTTCACAGCGAATACATTGTCTGGATGTCGTCAGGACGAGCTCGAACGCCCTGTCTGGGCAAAGCAGGCCTCCCGACCACAACCGACCCATAGCATCTCTGAGCGGCCCAGTCTGCAGCTTCAACTCGCTCTGCGCATCGCCCTTCTCCAAATCTGCTCATCGCCGATCCGCTCATGCAAATGCTGCAGCACCCTGTCCATGTCCCAGCTGTAAATGGATGGATTCAGCCTCTTCTCAATATCTCTGGGGGCGACCTGCTGCAAAGACTGATCACATCCCCGATCATCTCTGAGCGCGAACCGGACAGGCAGATTCTAACCCAATCTCCACAGCGTGAGCCACACAGCGACCGCCGGACCTCCCGTAGTCTGCCGTGTCGTCCTCGTGTTTGAACGTATCTCTGCATCTGCCCGCCATGCGTAAGACATGCCTGACGCTGGAACTCGCTTGCCCCAGACAAAACTGGCATAGCGTTTGATCAACAGCGTGCTACAATCGAATATGGGATCGAACCGATCAGCACTCTGCGAAGCAAGGTAGCGCGTGAGCGAGGCACTGCGGGCTGCATCAATCATGCCACCCGCGAAGGTACGCAACTGCTTGAGCACAGTTCCCGTGGTGCCGCTCACTCCCGTTCCGTGCCCTGACGCCGGCAAAGCCTCGTGCGCCAAAGCACCCCAATGTTCCCATGCACTTGTCTCCTCAGCAACCTAAACCTTTCGCTTTCGGGCTACAAGGGCCTTCATTGTTTCTTTCTCCTGGAGCCTCAAAACCTTGGTGCCGGGAAGCTCATGCCCGAGATTCCGAATGTGACGTTGGCCCGCAGGCGCATGCATGTGACCCCCAGGCTGGAATCCTTTGGCCGCTCGGACCGTGGGGGCAACATACCCAGAGTTGCTCTGCTGGGGTATCATACCCAAGCCGCGTAAGTCAACAGCGAAGTTCCTAACACACGTGTGCAATACGTTAGAGCCACTCACAGCATTGCCTTTCCATTGTACACGTCGGTCGTTGAAAGTAGGTATTTTTGGATTCCCAGATCCCAATCTACTTTAAGCGCCTTCCTATTTCAATAATTGATATTTTTTGATTTTTTTGGGGGGGCGGGCGCAAATCTAATCTACTTATTTGGTTGTTTTGGTTGTGTTTCGTTGTTGTTGTTGATTGTCTTTGGTGGGTTTTCGTTGTTGTTTATGTTGTTTTTAAAATGAGTGTTGTTGGTTGTTGGTTGTTCGTTTTTTTTGTTTTCCCTTCGGCCTGGTTTTGGTTGTTTTCGGTTGTCTGTCGGTTGTGCTGGTCGCTCCTGGGCCCTGGGCTGGCTCTCGGTCGCTCGGCCCCTTGGGGTTCCCCTTCCTTGTCTGGTTTTGGTTGTTTTTCGGGCGTCTGTCAGTTGTTTCGGTCGCTCCTGGCCCCTGGGCTTGCTCTCGGTCGCTCGGCCCCTGGGGTGCCCCTTCCCTGTCTGGTTTTGGTTGTTTTCGGTTTTCTGTCGGTTGTTCTGGTCGTCCCTGGCTCCTGGGCTGGCTCTCGGTCGCTCGGCCCCTGGGGCGCCCCTTCCCTGTCTGGTTTTGGTTGTTTTCGGTTGTCTGGTTGTTGTTTCGGTCGCTCCTGGCCCCTGGGCTGGCTCTCGGTCGCTCGGCCCTTCGGGGGCCCCTTCCCTGTCTGGATTTGGTTGTTTTCGGTTGTCCGTCGGGTTTTCTGGTCGCCCGTGGCCCTTGGGCTGGCTCTCGGTCGCTCGGCCCCTGAGGTGCCCCTTCCCTGTCTGGTTTTGGTTGTTTTCGGTTGTCTGTCGGTTGTTCTGGTCGTACCTGGCCCCTGGGCTGGCTCTCGGTCGCTCGGCCCCGGGGGGCGCCCCTTCCTTGTTTGGTTGTGGTTGTTTTCGGTTGTCCGTCGGTTGTTCTGGTCGCTCCTGTCCCCTGGGTTGGCTCTCGGCCCCTCGGCCCCTGGGGGTGCCCCTTCCTTGTCTGGTGTTGGTTGTTTTCGGTTGTCCGTCGGTTGTTCCGGTCGCTCCTGGACCCTGCGCTGGCTGGCTCTCGGTCGCTCGGCCCTTGGGGTGTCCCTTCCGTGTTTGGTTTTTGTTGTTTTCGGTTGGCCGTCGGTTGTTCTGGTCGTCCTTGGCTGCTGGGCTGGCTCTCGGTCGCTCGGCCCCTGGGGCGCCCCGTCCCTGTTTGGTTTTGGCTGTTTTCGGTTCTCCGTCGGTTGTTCTGGTCGCTGCTGGCCCCTTGGCTGGCTCTCGGTCGTTCGGCCCCTTGGGGTGCCCCTTCCCTGTCTGTTTTTTGTTGTTTTCGACTGTCTGTCGGTTGTTTCGGTCGCCCGTGGCCCCTGGGCTGGCTCTCGGTCGCTCGGCTCCTGGGGGTGCCCCTTCCCTGTCTGGTGTTGGTTGTTTTCGGTCGTCTGTCGGTTGTTCTGGTCGTCCCTGGCTCCTGGGCTGACTCTCGGTCGCTCGGCCCCTGGGGGTGTCCCTTCCTTGTTTTGTTTTGGTTGTTTTCAGTTTTCTGTCGGTTGTTTCGGTCGCTCCTGGCCCCTGGGCTGGCTCTCGGTCGCTCGGCCCCTGGGGGGGCCCCTTCCCTGTCTGGTTTTGGTTGTTTTCGGTTGTCCGTGGGTTGTTATGGTCGTCCGTGACTCCTGGGCTGGCTCTCGGCCGCTCGGCCCCTGGGGCGCCCCTTCCTTGTCTGGTGTTGGTTGTTTTCGGTTGTCTGTCGGTTGTTCTGGTCGCTCCTGGCCCCTGGGTTGGCTCTCGGTCGCTCGGCCCCTTGGTTGCCCCTTCCTTGTGTGGTTTTGGTTGTTTTCGGTTGTCTGTCGGTCGTTTCGGTCGCTCCTGGCCCCTGGGCTGGCTCTTGGTCGCTCGGCCCCTGGGGCGCCCCTTCCCTATCTGGTGTTGGTTGTTTCGGTCGCTCCTGGCCACTGGGCTGGCTCTCGGTCGCTCGGCCCCTGGGGGTGCCCCTTCCTTGTTTGGTTTTGGTTGTTTTCGGTTGTCCGTCGGTTGTTCTGGTCGCTCCTGGCCCCTGGGCTGGCTCTCGGTCGCTCGGCCCCTTGGGGTGCCCCTTCCTTGTGTGGTGTTGGTTGTTTTCGGTTGTCTGTCGGTTGTTCTGGTCGGCCCTGGCTCCTGGGTTGGCTCTCGGTCGCTCGGCCCCTGGGGCGCCCCTTCCCTGTCTGGTTTTGGTTGTTTTCGGTTGTCCGTCGGTTGATCTGGTCGCTCCTGGCCCCTGGGCTGGCTCTCGGTCGCTCGGCCCCTGGTGGTGCCCCTTCCTTGTGTGGTTTCGGTTGTTTCGGTCGCCCGTGGCCCCTGGGCTGGCTCTCGGTCGCTCGGCCCCTGGGCCCCCCCAGGGGCCAGGAGCGACCGAAACAACCGACAGACAACCGAAAACAACCAAAACCAAACGAGGAAGGGGCACCCCCAGGGGCCGAGGGACCGAGAGACAACCCAGGGGACAGGAGCGACCAGAACAACCGACGGACAACCAAAAACAACCAAAACCACACAAGGAAAGGGCGCCACGGGGGCCGAGCGACCGAGAGCCAGCCCAGGAGCCAAGGACGACCAGAAGAACCGACAGACAACCGAAAACAACCAACACCAGATAGGGAAGGGGCACCCCAGGGGCCGAGCGACCGAGAGCCCGCCCAGGGGCCACGGGCGACCGGAACAACCGACGCACAACCGAAAACAACCAAAACCAGACAAGGAAGGGGCACCACCAGGGGCCGAGCGACCGAGAGCCAGCCCAGGGGCCAAGTACGACCAGAACAACCGACAGACAACCGAAAACAACCAACACCAGACAGGGAAGGGGCACCCCAGGGGCCGAGCGACCGAGAGCCAGCCCAGGGGCCACGGGCGACCGAAACAACCGACAGATAACCGAAAACAACCAACACCAGATAGGGAAGGGGCAACCCCAGGGGACGAACGACCGAGAGCCAGCCCTGGGGCCAGCAGCGACCAGAACAACCGACGGAGAACCGAAAACAGCCAAAACCAGACAGGGAAGGGGCGCCCCAGGGGCCGAGCGACCGAGAGCCAGCCCAGGAGCCAGGGACGACCAGAACAACCGACGGTCAACCGAAAACAACAAAAACCAAACACGGAAGGGACAACCCAAGGGCCGAGCGACCGAGAGCCAGCCCAGGGGCCAGGAGCGACCGAAACAACCGACAGACAACCGAAAACACCAACACCAGACAAGGAAGGGGCACCCCCAGGGGCCGAGCGACCGAGAGCCAGCCCAGGAACCAGGAACGACCAGAACAACCCACGGACAACCGAAAACAACCAAAACCAGACAGGGAAGGGGCACCCCAAGGGGCCGAGCGACCGACAACCAGACACCACAACCAGACAAGGAAGGGGCGCCCCCAGGGGCCGAGCGACCGAGAGCCAACCCAGGGGCCAGGAGCGACCAGAACAACCGACGGACAACCGAAAACAACCAAAACCAAACAAGGAAGGGGCACCCCCAGGGGCCGAGCGACCGAGAGCCAGCCCAGGGGCCAGGAGCGACCGAAACAACCGACAGACAACCGAAAACAACCAAAACCAGACAGGGAAGGGGCGCCCCAGGGGCCGAGCGACCGAGAGGCAGCCCAGGAGCGAGGGACGACCAGAACAACCGACAGACAACCGAAAACAACCAAAACCAAACAGGGAAGGGGCCCCCCCAGCGGCCGAGCGACCGAGAGCCAGCCCAGGGGCCAGGAGCGACCGAAACAACCGACAGACAACCGAAAACAACCAAAACCACACAAGGAAGGGGCAACCAAGGGGCCGAGCGACCGAGTGCTAACCCAGGGGCCAGGAGCGACCAGAACAACCGACAGACAACCGAAAACAACCAACACCAGACAAGGAAGGGGCGCCCCAGGGGCCGAGCGGCCGAGAGCCAGCCCAGGAGCCAGGGACGACCAGAACAACCCGCGGACAACCGAAAACAACCAAAACCAGACAGGGAAGGGGCGCCCCAGGGACCGAGCGAGCGAGAGCCAACCCAGGAGCCAGGGCCGACCAGAACAACCGACAGACAACCGAAAACAACCAAAACCAGACAGGGAAGGGGCACCCCCAGGGACCGAGCGACCGAGAGTCAGCCCAGGAGCCAGGGACGACCAGAACAACCGACTCGAAAACAACCAACACCAGACAGGGAAGGGGCACCCCTTAGTTGTTTGTCCTAAACTTTTGGACCCCGCCCTCCCCAGTCGGCTTGGGTTTTCTCCTCTCCCTGCTCCTGCCTCTGCCTGCCCTTCTCTCTCCCTCTCTCCCGCTCAAGCCTTCGGGGCTCAAAGCCCTGGAGCCGACCTCAGGAGGTCTGGGCGCCCTCGGCGCCCGGAAGCGTGCGTGCCATGGCTGCCCGGCGCCCGGCGCTGGCAGGCTCTGCACGCGGGCTGATCGCACTGACCGCCAGCGCGACCGCCTACGACTGGCGCGGGCCGCTCAGCACTGCTGTTGCCCGCGCCGGATGGGGCCGCCCGGCTGTGGCCCAGGAGGTCCCGTTCGGGTACACCGTGCCGTACTACGACGACTCCGAGTACGGCATGGAGATCGGCGAGCACGAGGAGGAGGGTGGGGCTGCAGGCAGCCCCCAGGCGCCGCCCGACAGCGGGCCGCCGGGAGCGCCGCCCCCGCCCCCCGCCCATGCCGCCGGAGGAGTCGAGAACGGCAGCCACCCCACCGAGGACCCACGTGGTGAGGAGTCCTGGGTGGGCGGCTGGGGTGTCTGGGCGCTGGGATGGAAGCCCCTGCGCGAGGGCACCTGGGCCTGGCGCCTGAGCGGCATGGGCGGGGTCGCCTACGAGAAGCTGGACAGCCTCGGGAGCGCCTTCTCAACCCATGCTGAGACGGGCTGGCTGACCAAGGACGGCGGATGGTTCTTCTACGCCCTCGAGAAGCTGGGCCTGACGGTCTTTGGGGCCGCCTGGCCTGTCGTGGCATGGACGTTCATCTTCTTGGCTTTCCTGGCAGTGCTTGCCTTTCTTACTCATATCTGTCGTACTCTACTGGCCCCCTGTGCAGCTGCCCTCTGGCTGATTGGTCTACTGGCGCGGTGCTCCAAGTGCCGCCGGCGAGAGCCTGGCGATGCAGCTGCCGAAAGGTACCTGCCGCCGGCTCCGCCCGCCCTTACCCAGATCAACTGGATGGGGCCAGAGACCGGGCCAGCTACGACCACCGAGTATTACAGCAAGAAGGTGAAGGGTCGTGGAACTGGGAGGCGACCCAATGACGTGCAGGTCAAGATTGACGACCACGTGGCCCGGCTGAAGATCGACCTCTCGGAGCCCAAGCGGATCGACCGGAGGGGCCTTTGGATAGACTACCTGGGCGTGAAAGGTGCGAGTTCGCGCGCACTTCGCCAGAAGGTGGAGTCGCTCGAGGGCCGTCCCATCCACCTGTGCCGCAACATGGTCTGTCGAGATCAACCCGGGGAAGTTCATTGCAAAGAATACGCCGCGCTGGATTCCGAGGCGATTGTGGACATCGGCTCCCGTGCCAGGTTCACCTCCTGCCGCGGCATCTTCCTGCTTTGGCGGACCTTCGCCGATCTGGGGAGAGGCACCTGGAATATCATCGTGTTCCTCTACTGCATCCTCTCCTGTGGTTGCTCTTTCTGCTGCCGGCGACGCCGCCGTCGCAAGACAGGCGCTGCGGAGCCAGGCGTTGCAGGGGGCATCGCAGAGGTCTTAGATCAGGAATCAGAGTCGGAGGCGGAGGCCGAGGACAAACCATGCGAGGCCGTTCGGGTGGGCATCGTACTTCGTGGCGGTGCCCGCCCCTTGGCCCCCGACGGTTGCCGTGGCGCCGCGGAGGCCGAGCCGACCACCCTGCTCTTCGAGGACGGACAGGCGTCAGACCTCCCGCCACCCAGCGACGGGCGGAACTCTTTCGCCCATCTCTGCGCCCGTCATGCCCAGGTCTACCGAGCCTCTCGGTATCGTGACAAGTGTTCGCAAGTGACTTGTTGCCGTCAGGCAGTCGGCAACGCGGAGGGCGTGCCACTCTGCCTTCTTCATCTGGGTGGAGAAGCGAGCAGATCAGTGCAGGCAGCTGCAGCAGTCCAAGGCCGCAGGTTCCTCTCGAGTCTGGGCCTGAGGCGCCGGGCAGTCCGCAGTCGCAGCCCACGGGCGCGCGAGCAGGGCGCACCAGGCAATGCAACTCCTCCCGTAGACGGAGTCAGGGGACCCGAGAGCCACCGCGGGCATGCAGCCCCTGGACTACACCCACGCGATGCATCAGCCTCACCACGAGGTCCACCTGTTGGTGTCCGGTTCGAAGCGTCGCCTTCTCCGAGGGTGCCTCTCCCGCGGGATGCCAGCCCTGCCCCAGACGAGGAGGCCGAGCAGGGTGACTCCCTCGTACTGCGTGTGCGGGTGCATTGGGCCGCCGGCCCGCAGTGGGTCGTATTCTTGGGGAAATCCAGACCCGGAGGAGGGCCCGCTGGAGATGGCAGCATGACCGCGGTGGACGTGGAGGAGCCGCGCTGCAAGGGCCGCTCCGCAGAGGGCCAGGAGAACATTTGCTTCGCCCTCAAGACCGCGGGGATCGAGTATGCTCCCGTCGCTAGCGACCAGGGAAGGCTCCCCGCCGGCTATCTCGAGGAGCCGTTGCATCATCCTCCACTCGGAGCCGAGGAGATGGGGATCAGCGTGCACGGCGTCGTCGTGAGCAACACCATATGGGAGAAGCTGCGCCCTTGGAACGGGGTACCCGTGGGCGGGAAGACCAAGAGGATCAGCCGCCTTCAGTGGGCTCAGCTTCGGGCCCGTGGGGACTTGCTTGTGTATCGACATCCAGCGGGTACTTCTGGCGGCGCCCATGGCGCGCCGCAGCCCACCTCGGACGAGATGGACGCGCAGCTCAAGAAGCACTGGGCGAGGCTTGACCGCAGCAGCTCCCCCAAGCCCCCTTTCGGCGTTGGGTGGGGCCTGGGCGAGGAAGGTGACCCAGCCTCCTCAGCCCCCCGCCGCTCTTCCCGCAGCCCCGCGGGGAAGGCTCGCGAAGAGGAGAGCACCGGAGAGGCCATGCTGGGGCTGCACCTCGCGGCTCATGAGGAGGGGTCGGACGACGCCTCGGCGCTGCAGAGCGTGGCAGCAGGGTGCGATGAAGTCGTCGCCGTAGTCTTGGAGCATCTCATCAAGCACACCCAGTGCCTCATGCGCAGCAGCGGAGCCGAGGAGCGGGCCAAGTACCAGGTGCACATCGACAGGTGGGAGAAGACGCTGGAGCGTGTTCGAACCGAAAAAGACGAAGGTGTGAGCCCGCCACTCGCCAGCGGTCTCTTGAAGTTAGACGCCGAGCGCAAGCCCGACACCAGCCAGGAGCCTAGCCAACCTGGAGCCCCCCCTGGACTAGACGCCGCAGCGAGTGCTCCGCCCCTGCCGCCGCCGGCCACCCCGCCTGGCGTGCGCGTACCAGGAGCTACTCGCCTTTCCCCCCCGGGTTTGATGCCCGGCCTCGTTCCGAATCTCGGGCAGATGCTCACCAACCGGAGCGCCTACGGACATGGAGGACTGGTCAAGACCCTTGGGCAACCTGATCGTAGGTATGCCGCGGGAGCTGGGGAGGGCGAACCATCGGCCGCCTTCACCACCTACGCGCAAGTCCTCCAGAATGGCCAAGAGCAGCAGCACCTGGACAACATGCGGCTGCTGCAGGCGGTGGACAGCACCCGCAGGTCCTGCGAGGAGGAGAAGGTGGCGCAGCGGGGCACCCTCCGTGCCATCGGACGCGCCGAGGAGCTGGACGTGTACCTGGCGCGGGGCTGCGACACCCTCGACGTGGAGGTCTGCGGCGCCCTGACCGGGCGGGAGTTGTTCCATGGCCTCAAGCGCGCCTGCGAGCACGCGAAGCATGCGATGCAGGCGGTGAACTGGCCGACGACGGTGACGAACAGGATGGCGCACGGCATTGCCGCCTTCTGTTGGGGAGGACGGGACCACAAGGATTTGGCCGAGTGGTCGATCTCAGTGGCTGACTTTCCCCACTGCAAAGCAGAGGTGTTCGACGCCTACACCATGCCCACCACGTGCAAGCTCGAACCGCGCCCCCGGCACCCAGTCAGTCGTCTGCTCCCAGTGGGTGAGGCAGGCCGTGAACGCCATCACCGTCTTCGGGCTGGTCTACGGGCGGATGCACGAGCCAGAGAGGCGCCGGGCCCTGGAGACCCTGCGCCTCGCCTACGAGGAGGACGACGTGGCCTTTCCCGCTGATTATGTGTACAGCCTTTGGGAAGAGCTCGCCGCCACCTGGTGCGAACAGCTTCGGGAGAAGCGGAGGGAGGTATGCCGCATCCTGGGCCTCACCAACCCGCGCCGGGAGGACATCAAGACCATCGCCCTCGCTCCCACGGGGCCGTCCGGAAGTGCGTGGCTAACATTCCCGAACGTATACGACCTCGACGCGCCGGATGGGTACTACCAGGTGGTATGCGTCCCATGCTGGCCCCTCGAGGACCCCCAAGGCCGGGAAAGCCGACGACCACGCCCCAGCCGATCAGGAAGCCCCCGCAGGAGCTGGGCCAGGCACAGGGAAGGCAGGGGCCGCCGTCAAGAAGGCTGCTGCCAAGAAGCGGCCCGCTGCCCGGGCCTACCCAGCGGGCAAGGCGCTGACCTCCAGCTAGATCGGGCGCTCGGTCAAGCACGCCCCCCCTGACAAGAATGGGAAGGTCATTTGCTGGGACGCCTGCACCTGGGCCGGTTGCCCCAAGGCGGCGGGAACCTGCGCCCACTCCCACGAGGCCATCAAGGGGCTTGGCAGCCTTGACTGGACCGTGCAGGCGCAGCTCATCAGGCGCGGCGGCCTGAAGTCAGGAGCTAAGGTCGACCCCGCTTCGGTCGACGGGCGAGTAGCGCAGCTCCGGGCCCAGGCTAAGGCCGAAGCGGACAGCAAAAGGGCTGGCGGAAGTGCCGGGGAGGGCCCCGGGGCAACTTCGGGAGGCAGCCGAGCGGGAGGCTCGCCGGCTGTCTGGTCCCCCCCTGCCGCCTTCGACGAGATCCAGACCACCGCCCTCGAGGAGGAGCTCAGACAGGCCGTTCAAGGCCCTGAGGAGGACTGGCTGCTGGACGCCCACGCCCACGCGCCCGCAGTAGAGGGGGCTGGCGAGACGACGCACCCAGCTGCCCTCGAGCGATGGAACATCATCGAGAAGATCGTGGAGAGCGGGACCCTCGCGACCCTGGGCGACATCAGCGACTACCTGCACTCGCACGCCCTGGCCAGGTTCGCACGCGCCAGCTCAGAAGGCAGCTCCCTGAGCCTGGAAGAGATACTGCTGGAGGCAACTCGTGACGGGGGGCCAACCCTCGCCGAGGAAGCAGGACGAGCCCTCGACAAGTTGGGATCAAAGGCGGGGAGGAGCAGCACGCAGGACCTCAGCATTGGAGGTGCCACCTGGGACGAAGACGCTGGGGTAGGCCGCGGGAAGCTCACGGTGCAGGACCAGGAATGGGACTACCTTGACTTCCAGGACGAGCTCCAACCCGATGAAGAGATGCGAACCCGACTCGGCCTCAAGGAGGGTGACGCAGAGCTCAGGCAGTGCCTGGTACTCCACATCGCAGCCGCCCTGCTCTGGGAGGACAAGGAGCCTGACGCGCCGGCCGTGAAGGCCCTGGCTGCTTAGCTCCGCCGGGAGTTGTGGGATGGCGCCACCACCGCCTCCGCCGCGCTGGGGGGCGCGCCCCCTTTCGTCTCACCAGGTGAGGCCGAGCTCAGGATGCACTGCCACGACGTCCAGCACCCGCACCATGACAAGGACTTCAGGTGCATCGCGGTCTTCCCACTGAGTGCCCTCAACACGACCACCGTCCGGGTCTGGAGGATCAACCACTGGAACCAGCTCGAGATCGACTCCGTCCTGCCGACGCAGACCAGCGAGAAGGAAGTCCACGTCATGATCCACCGAGGCCACGTGCGGGTGCTCCGGCCGCCTGCCGTCGGCAGCCAGGGCCCCAACAGGCGGGGCCGGGCCTCTGGGGAGATCCTCAAAGACCTGGACACTCGCTGGGAAGCCCGTCCGCGAGCTGCTCACGGTGGGCTGGGAGATGCACCTGGAGTCGGAGGAGGTTGCGGGGCCCGTGATACCCAGCCGGCCGCCTCCCTGCATGCACTGCAAGCGTATGCAACAGGCTCAGCTCCCGACACGTGAAGGCGCCGTTGGGAATCAGGAGCTCGAGGAGGAGGACTTCTCCGGCCTCGCGCCCCTCCTGCGCAGGCCAGCCTTCGCGTGGGGCATCCGCGCCCGCGAGATCTTCGCAGGTACTGGGAACTGGACAAAGGCGATGCGGGAAGCTGGACTCCAGACGGCCCCGTCCGTCGAGTACTTCCAGGATCCTTTGGCCCAGGCCGGGCCCCAGGAGGAGCACAACATCCTCGACCCCCAGGTGCGAGAAAGGCTTCTTCTCGACGCTGGAGCCGCGCCAGGCCCCGACGAGGCGAACGTCTACCAGTTGGCCCCACCATGCGCGACCCATTCGGCTTGGTGCCTCAAGAACGGCGGGACCCGCACGTTCGAGCACCCGGACGGCGACGGGACGGTCCAGGCGGAGGTCGAGAGCAACATCATGACAGATTTCGCCGCCGACCTCTGCGAGCGCCTCGACGCCAACGATCAGGAGTGGATGCTCGAGAACACGGCCAGCGACGGGCGCTGCCCGAAGATTTGGGACAGGGCCAGGACCAAGCAGCTGCAGAAGCGCACAGGGGCACGGATCATCTCTGTCGCTATGTGCGAGTGGGGACTGGGGCCCCCAGAGGAGCCCGTGAAGAGGCACCGCAAGCTGACGTTCTGGATGGTCTCGAAGGGCCTCTACCCCTGGGCGCTCTCTCTGGCGAGGCGCTGCATCAACCAGCACGAGCACGTCGCCCTGGAAGGGCCTCTCCCCTACGACCTGACCCAGACCCAGATCGACCACTGCAACTCCTCCGGGCTTACGCTCAGCCCGTCTGAGCAGAAGGACATCCTGAGCCTGACCAAACGGCTGGCCCTCGCAGGCGTGCAGGCCCAGGGTCTCGCCGTGGGCGCCAAAGCCATGGAAACTCCGCAGCTCGGACCCGAGCTGCTGCGCCCGCTGAACGACCTCGTTGGCAAGCTGGGGCCCGAGAACTTCCACTGGAGCCGGGTCGAACCACGCACCGGGAGGGCCTTCGAGGACCTCCCGGAGGGCACCATGGCCTTGTACTACGGGCGCGACCAGGCCGACAACTTCGTGGCCAAGATCTCGCACCGGTCACCTCCACACCTGCACGGTGGGGGGCGCATCCCCAGCGGGGCCCCCCCTCTGGTCAAGGCCCTGCGGGAGGAGTTGAGCACCCTCGGCTTCCAGGTCGGTCAGCGTGGACTACGACGCACCCGCTACGCCGGCCAGTACCCGACGAGGCTGTGCGCTGCCTGGGCCGAGGTCGTCAAGGCTACGGGGGCGGGGACCCCCCCCGCGAAGCTCCTGAAGAAGCTCGAGCCCATCGTCACGACGAGGGCCGGGGACAAGATGGCGGCGGGAGCCGGTGACAGGGTTCACCTGGCGGACCCCCCCCCTCTTTTTCGCTTCCAGGACGTGCCAGTCATGAAGAAAGAGGCGGAGGAAGACCATCCAGCAGGGCCCAAAGGATGGCAGTGCGCGAACAGGGGCAAGAAGAGGGGAGGGTAGAAGCGCAACAAGGCGAGGAAGAGAGACCCCGACCGAGGAGCGCCACCACCAGGCCCTGGAGGAGACGGTGGAGACGACGAACCTGGAGGAGGCGAAGGAGAAGAAGAGGAGGAAGAGGAGGAGAAGGAACCACCCAGGAGGGTCAAGAAGTCCAGGCAAGCCGAGCAGCAGGCTGATGAGCCAGTCAAGGTGCTCCTCCCGCAGCGGGGTGACCGATGGATACCAACCCCCGGGGCCCCCATGTACGCGCACGAGCTCCAGAGCGTCCGTATGACCTGCAGGTGGCTGCGCGACGACGTCCTCAGTCCCGAGGAGCTTCGCTTGTTCGTCTACACCGACGAAGGAGACACTGCAGGAGCAGAAGGACCGCCTTTGGAAGACGATGATCGGGTCGAACCCGGGGAACGCCTTATCCTTTGGATCGGGAGAGAAGACATCGGGAATTGGGCGGCCTGGGCGCCACGCTGGATCAAGAGGGCTGTGGACGAGGAGCGCGAGGAGGCGCCGTGGCACCGCAACGAGGCCGCCCCCGCTTCCACCGCAGCGTCACTCGAGGATCGCCGACCGAGCCAGCTCCCAGGGCTTTGGCAGCCCGGAGCTTGGCGTCGTCTGGAACAGGCGGACTCCCCCACCGCACTCGGGAGGGAAGCGTTTCCAGCAGGCCGCTGCTCAGGCCCTCCAGAGGCAGAGCCGCGAGGCACCCGCTGGAGGGTCCAGCAGTGGCGGCAGCTCAGCCGACAGCATCAAGCTGGAGAGCATAAGGAGGAAGCTCGAAGCCGCCAGAGCCGCCGAGGTAGGTGTCCTGGAGGAGGAGGAGAAGCGCATCAAGGAGCTGCAGATACAGCTGGCAGAGGCAAAGGAACGCCGCCGGGCCCGTCGTGCGAGGGATGCCGGCAAGCGCGAGGCGGAGCAGGCGCGAGCCGGGCATCCCCGCCAGGCCAGCTCGGAACCCCCCAGCGGGCAGAGTGCGGCCACCCCACTTGACCCAGCCTGGGAGGACGAGACCCCCCTGCCCTCGGCCATCCTGGATGGGGAGAACAAGTGCCACGAAGCGGAGTGCATCCTGAACAACCTGCTCGGGGTCTCGGCCGACGATCCCACAGGGCCCGATCGGAGGAGGAAAGCCCGCGAACTCTTGATCGAGGGAATCAGCTCCATGTTCGAGGATGTACCGCGGAGCTGGACCGGCACTCCCTACGAGGAGCAGGGCGAGCTCGCGAGCGAGTACGTCGACATCCTCGAGAGGCTGACCCGCAAGATGGTGAAGGCAGGGGAGCTGGACGACATCCCCGCGAAGAAGCGCCAGAGGATCGTGCACGAAAAGGCGGAGGAGGAACCTCCGAGCGATGACGCGGACTCCGCCGAGAGCTCGGAGGACGAGGTAGTGGAGAAGCCGTACGCGAGGGCCAAGGAGGGACCAGACCCACCCATCCCAGAGGACCCAGATCCTCTGAGCCTCTGGCCTGGGCAAGCAGAAGCAGCCAGGCGGAGCAGGGAGGAGCCCTTTCAGAGCTCCCCTGGGGCGAGCGGCAGCGGAGGCCCTGCCCCCGCTGCGGGCGCAAGGCCCCCGCCGAGCGCACCACCGCCGCCCGAGGCCCTGGAGGCCCCCTCAGACCCAGCCCGGCATCAGAAGAGCAGACTCCCCACCACGATCCCCCAGAAGGCAGCACCTACGAGGCGAAGCCGCTCGGCAGAGACGGTAGTGGAAGCAGCCAGGCGGGCCGCAGGTAGGTCGACGACCTCCAGCGGAGACCCCCCCTACTGGGAGGGCAGACGCCGGCAGCGCAGGAACGCCTGAGGAGGCGCCCACACCCAGGCCCAGGCCAAGATCGTTGGGTGCCCAGCTGCGCGCCACCTCCAAGGGGAAGCCCTCGCAGCCCAGGCCCCGCCAGGACGAGCCAGCAGGGCCACTCGTGCCCCCGGACCACGCAGTCCGGCCACTGCTGAGGCCTCCGGGGTGGCGCCCACTCCTCCCAGGGCAGATCTGCAGACCACCGGGCATGCCGCCGATGATGCCACCCCCGTGGCCGTCTCCCCCACGGGGAGGCCGCTGTGGGGGGCCCCCTTTGGGGGAGGCGCCGGCGGCGCCAAGCGGGGGGAGGGCGCAGGAGGAGGCGCGCGCCTACGTCAAGTGGTGCGCGGACCACCCTACCTTCCAGCCCGAGAAGGTGCCAGAAGTCGTGAAGCGGGGCAACTCACTCCTCCGTCTCGCCGGCAGCATAGAGAGAGCTGCCGAGCTGCTGAAGCACGCGCGAGAGGAGATCCACGGGAACCCGTTGGGCGGCGTGCTCCAGGAAGACGTGCAGAAGTCCCTGGACCCGCATCGCGCCGCCTACCTCCGGGCAGCGGCCACCGGAGGGGTACCCGTGCGGCGCGCGGAGGAGCGGGCGCGCACGCAGGCCAAGTCGCACTCCTCGGCGGTGGACCACGCGCTGGAGATGTTCGAGAAAGCCTGGAAGGACAGCCGTTACGGCGTCGTCCTCTGGGCCTCGGACGAGGTCGAGGATGTGCTCGCTGCCTCGGCGTTGGTCGCATCGCCCAGCGGGAGGGCCCCCAAGATGTTGCCGGATCGGACCATCTCGAAGGAGGGCCGGCCGATCCACGACATGTGTGCGGCCAACGCCTTCTCCCCGAAGGAGCAGCACCCACCAGCTAAGCAGCCCCTCAACAGGGGGCTTGCTCGGCTCAGCCTCTGGTGGGAAGCGAGGCACCCGGGCGTCCAACAGGTGGTCGCAAAGCGCGATGTGGCCAGGGCCTTCAAGTGGCACCACCTGGAGCCAGCTGCAGTGCTAGAGTTCGGGACGACGCTCCCGGGCAAGGAGGTCGGAGTGCCAGGGCGAGTTATCCTGATCCACGGCGTGCTGGTTTTCGGCTGGGCCGGCAGCCCCGGCGAGTACATGGCGTTCGCCTGGGCAGCCAAGAGCGAGCGCGAGAGGAGGAAGCCGCCGGCGCCCAGGATCAACGATGCCGTCAAGTACGCCTCCAAGTGGCTTATGGACGACGGGGTCGTCCTCGAACCGCTGGTGGGCCTCCGACCCTGGCTCTCGGCCGAGGAGCTCGACGGGGCCATGAAGCGGGTCTGGGGCCCGGACGCAGTCAACGAGGAGAAGCTGGACGTCGAGGGGGAGTTTGCCGCAGAGCAGCTGATCTGGGGCCTCCACATGAACTTCGACACGAAGGTGGTTAGGCTCCCGGAACCCAAGTGCATCAAGGCCCAGTACTTGCTCGCCCTCCCGGAGCTTAGGGGATCAAGGCGGGCCCCCCTGAAGGTCGCCCAAGAGCTGCGAGGCTGTGCCCAGTTTTGGGCTTCAGCACAGCCTGCCCTCCGCCCCGAGCTACCTGCCCTGGACCGGCTCCTGAGCAGCGGGACGAGCTGGGCAGAGCCGACGGGTGCGCCTGAGGAGGTCGAGCTCGCCTGGGAGGAGTGGGGCGCGTCGGTGGGTTTTCTGAGGACGCTCTTCGACGTCCCCGAAGCTTGGAGCACGACTTTCCAGGCCAGCTTCACGCAAGCCCTTTCAGTGCGCGAACGCCTCGCACTGCCGGGAACAGCACGTGCCACGCGGTGGACAGATGAGATGCCACCACTTCCTCGATTGGCGCCATCGACTGGGGGAGCGCAACCGCAGGAGGGGCCACGCCGACGCCGGAGTACATGGCCGCGGACGCTGGACCTCTGCTCGAGGCCCTGAGTCAAGCGGTCGGGGGCGAGAGCAGCGAGGAGGACTGGATCATCGCGGTGGTTGAGCTGTTGGCAGTGGTCGCGTTGGCCACGAAGCAGGGCTCGAAGTGGGAAGGCGAGCTGGTGTTCTACGTCACGGACAACCAGAATGTGAAGGCATGGCTCACCAAGAGAAGCCCCAAGAACGCCCTCGCCCGCCACCTGATCCGTTTAGTAGAGAGGATCGAAGCCATGCACGGGTGCCGCATCGTCTCGTTCTTTGTTAGGACCTACCACAACGAAGTGGCCGACTGGCTTACCCGCAAGGAGGTCAAGAAGGTTCGCGACACGCTGGCCACTTCAGGCTGGAAGCGCCTCGAGCCTCCCGCAGCCTGGGGCCAGATACTGGAGGACGCCAAGGAGCGCCTTCTCAGACTCCCAGGGGGGACGGGTCCCGTGGCCGAGGCTGCCCTTCGACACCGAGCACTTCAGCGAGGGCATGGGCTGCCGAGGCCTCTCCCGCTCCGCGGAAAACTGGGCAGAGAAGTGGGGGGCCTCATCAACCCGTACACGAAGGCCTTCAAGCGCCTCGGTGGCTCAGAGCCCGAGGAGAACCAGAAAGCAGGATGGCTCATGGCGTCGCTGTCCCTGGACCCCAAGGGCAGAGAGATGGAGGCCTTCCTCGTTGCAGCAACCCGGGAGAGCCCTGAAGTGGTGGTCGTGGACGCCCCGACCGTGGTGGATACAGCCAGGTTCGAGAAGGCACTCATGCAGCTGGGCTACATGATCTCGAAGTTCGAGGTGGTCTGCACGCACCGCGGGGACGCCACCACGCGGACCAGGCAAGTGCTCACGGGCGGGCGTCGGAAAGCGGGAGTGGGCCTGGCGTGCGTTAACATGCCGCCGGCCTGCTCGCGAGCTGCCAGCGTCAAGCCGCTCCTGGACAAGGGAAAGGACCACCTCTGGCTCGACCAGCAGGGCGAAGTGTCGTGGGACCCCCGCATTCAGTCCACCAGCGACCCCCTCCTCCTCAAGCCAGTCGGGCACCTCAAGAAGGATGGAGTGAAGCACCTGATCTACAGTGAGGAGGGGCCGGTGGGCACCATCCGTTGGCCGGGGGCAGAACTCCAAGGACCCGGAGCAACGCTCCTCCGTGTCACCGGAGGAGGCGGGGGCACGGTCCGTGCCCTGACGCCCCAAGAGGTTTGGCGAGTGCAGGGAGGGACCAACGACGAGTGGACCCACCTGCGGACCCAGGGCTCCACGGAGGACGAGCTCATGAAGGGCGCCGCCAGGGCGCTCCCACCGAGGACCGCGGAGGCGGTGCTGGCCGCGGTGGCGGAGGCACTCGACAACACCAGTACGCAGCGCGCCGGAGTGTGCCATGATCCAGAGGAGCAGGCCGCGTGGGATGCTACCAAGCGCTGGTTCCGCGCTTGGGCACAGGCACCAGATCAGCCCGCACTAGCGCTGGCAGCGGAGGATGAGGCGAGGGCAGAAGGGGCGCTCACTGACGAGATGCACAAGAATCGCCGGCGTACCCAGGCAATCCGCTTCAAGATGATCGATGAGGACACGCTCATCGGATCCCGCGAGGCCCCGGCCGCAGAGAAGGTCAAGCTGGATAAGAGTGTAACTCGCTCGAAGAGCCCTCGTAAAAAAGAGCCCTTGACGTGCCAAAGAGATGCCAGCGACCAACTTGGTGAGGCCGCAGGCGCTGGGCGTAGCGCGGAGGAACAACTACCCCGGGAAGGAGCTCGCCCCCGCTGGCCGCGCTGAGCCTGGCGGGGCCAACTACGCCAGCTGGTTCGCGCAGCAGAAGATGGAGGCCATGCTGCAGAAACTCAGCGAAGGCACGAGGGCAGGCTACGAGGGAGGATGGCGGCTCTGGGTAGCCGTGCGCCAGGCGCAGGGGCTTAGCCTTTGGCTCACAGGACGCGATCGCGAGGAGCGCCTGGCCGACGAGGAGGCGCTCATCGACTTCGCCGTCCTCCTAGCGCGGGTCGTCGGGAGGACCGAGGGGGCCATCAAGCAGAAGCTCTTCGCGGTGCGGTGCGCCCACCTGGTGGCCGGCTACTCGGATCCCTTGCTCCACAGGGGTCGCCTCTGGAGCACCCTGGCAGGGCTAAAACGCTGGCAGGGGCCCGAGACCAAGCGGAAGAAGCCCGTCACGCCAGCCATGCTCGAGTGGCTCCGCGGCTTTCCCCAGCAAGAAGCCAAGCTCCCCGAGGAGGATGCGGTGGTCATCTGGGCGGCCATTGTGACAGCGTTTTTCTTCCTCCTGAGGGCTTCAGAGTACCTCCTCCAGGACGGGCGCTCGTGGTCCTTCGAGCGCGTGCTGCACGGGGAGGACGTAGACACAAGAAGGACGGGAAGCGAGTGGTCAGCTTCCAAGACGCCGACGAGATGGTGATCTACATCAAGGGCAGCAAGACGGACCAGCTCAACGTCGGGACGGTGAGGAACCACTACCGCCACGGCACGACGCTCCGCCCGATCGCGGCGATGGAGCGGCTCCAGGCTCACCATCCCCAGCGGATAAAGGGCACCGAGGAACGGCTGCCCCTTTTCCGCTGGGCGTCAGGTACACCGATCCGCAGGGCAGAGGTGCAGCACTTCCTGACGGTCGCGGGGCTGGCCGCCGGCCTCTAGAGAGGAAATCGGCAGCCATTCCCTGAGGATCGGCGGGGCGACTGCAATGTACCACGTGACCGAGGACCTCTCCCGCGTGCGCCGATTCGGGCGCTGGCAGTCGGACGCGTTCCACGGCTACCTGTGGGAGTCGCACGAGCCGATGAAGGGCATCTCCGGCAAGATGGCCAGGGGCACCTCCTCGCTGACTAACCCGGCGAAGGACAACGCCCCCAGCAGAGCTGCCGCCGGCGCTGAGAGCGCCAGGCGTGAGAGCCCATAAGGGGGCCGCAGCGGGCGCCGCCGGTGCTTGCACACCTGGCGCGCGCCCAACCCAAGCCGCCGGCCTTCCCGCCGTGCGTGCTTGAGTGCAGTCACCAGCCACCTGCGCCGCCGGCGGATCAGCCGCGCGCTCGCAGAGTACACCCACCCGTGCCTTCGGCACTGGCTAATACCTCAGCGCAGACGCATGCGCACAGGCTTGTCCGTCGGGGCCCCACCAGTGCCTGGGATACTGTGGGTCCCCTTGCAGCCGTTGGACAAGGGCCATGCTGGAGCCTGCCTGGCACGCCGGCTCTCTATGCCAAGCCTGGTCGTGCCGGGCATACTGACGTCAGCTTAAGATAGTGGCGGAAGGAGGGACCCGCCAGGCGCATCAACGCCGGCGGGAGGAGCATGCGGCTAGCGCAGCAGCAAAATGGGGGGGGCTGCACTGCTGCCGCCATCGTCATCGTCGTCTCCTGAGGGCCCGCTTCTGACCGCTTCGCGGCTGGCACGTCCCGCGGCCTTACAGCAGGCCGCGCTTTCGCTAGCGCCGTACTGGGGGGGCGGGGTCTTAGTTGTTTGTCCTAAACGGTTGGACCCCGCCCTCCCCAGTCGGCTTGGGTTTCTCCTCTCCCTGCTCCTGCCTCTGCCTGCCCTTCTCTCTCCCTCTCTCCCGCTCAAGCCTTCGGGGCTCAAAGCCCTCCCAGGGCCCGAATGGGCCCTCTTTTGCCCGCCCACCCTGGGATTTGCCTTGGTGTCTAACGGCACCGCGGCGAGGCCCGCTTCGCGTGGCGGAAAGGGGGGGCCCGCCAGGCGTATCAACGCCGGCGGGAGGAGCATGCGGCCAGCGCAGCAGCAAAATGGGGGGGCTGCACCGCTGCCGCCATCGTCATCGTCGTCTCCTGAGGGCCCGCTTCTGACCGCTTCGCGGCTGGCACGTCCCGCGGCCTTACAGCAGGCCGCGCTTTCGCTAGCGCCGCACTGTGGGGGCGGGGTCCAGGGGCCGAGCGACCGAGAGCCAGCCCAGGGGCCACGGGCGACCGAAACAACCGACAGACAACCGAAAGCAACAAAAACAGACAGGGAAGGGGCACCCCAAGGGGCCGAACGACCGAGAGCCAGCCCAGGGGCCAGCAGCGACCAGAACAACCGACGGAGAACCGAAAACAGCCAAAACCAAACAGGGACGGGGCGCCCCGGGGGCCGAGCGACCGAGAGCCAGCCCAGGAGCCAGGGGCGACCAGAACAACCGACGGCCAACCGAAAACAACCAAAACCAAACACGGAAGGGACACCCCGAGGGCCGAGCGACCGAGAGCCAGCCCAGGGTCCAGGAGCGACCGAAACAACCGACAGACAACCGAAAACAACCAACACCAGACAAGGAAGGGGCACCCCCAGCGGCCGAGCGGCCGAGAGCCAGCCCAGGACTCAGGGACGACCAGAACAACCGACGGACAACCGAAAGCAACAAAAACAGACAGGGAAGGGGCGCCCCCAGGGGCCGAGCGACCGAGAGCCAGCCCAGGGGCCAGGTACGACCAGAACAACCGACAGACAACCGGAAACAACCAAAACCAGACAGGGAAGGGGCACCCCAGGGGCCGAGCGACCGAGAGCCAGCCCAGGGGCCAGGAGCGACCAGAACAACCGACAGACAACCGAAAACAACCAAATCCAGACAAGGAAGGGGCCCCCCAAGGGCCGAGCGACCGAGAGCCAGCCCAAGGGCCAGGAGCGACCGAAACAACCGACAGACAACCGAAAACAACCAAAACCAGACAGGGAAGGGGCGCCCCAGGGGCCGAGCGACCGAGAGCCGCGCCTGGCCCCTCGGCTGCCTCATCGGTCGCTCTGCCGTCGGCCCAGCCACTCCTCGGCTGTTTTCGGCTGTTTTTGGTTATTTTCTGTTGCCCGTCGGCCCCGCCACTCCTTAGCTGTTTTTGCTGTTTTTCGTTGGTTTCTGTTGCCCGTCGGTGGCTCTGGTCGCGCCTGGCCCCTCGGCTGCCTGTTCGGTCGCTCTGCCCTCGGCCCAGCCGCTCCTTGGTCGAGGGCCCGATCGACCCAGGGCAATTGCGTGCCGCTGAGACAGGGCCCGGAAGATTTGTAATCTACTTCTTGTAATTGTTGTTGATGTTTTTTTGGGGCGGCTTCGAACGCAATATACTTCTTCCGCCTTCCTACTTCATGTTTTTTACATACTTCTTTCGACCGACGTGTAACGCAATGTCATCCATCAAGGTTCGGGGCCCCGCATCCAAGTAACGTGCATACATCTTATCCGTCACCCGATACATGGCCATCTCAAGTACAATAGTAGCGTGCGTACAACCAGCTAACATACCCTGATACGAAGTGCACATGACGCTCATTTTAGAATTTGTTCGCACCGTGCGTGAAATCATACATGTCTGCAGGATCATCCACATGAGCCTCACCGGGAAGCCGAGCACGCGCGCCTCACACATACTAGCATTCCACAATATCGTATCATAGCACCAGCGCATGCCCACAAACACCGTGATGACGTGCTGCTTGTGCGCATGTGCTGCTTCAGCTTCAAGATTAAGTTGGAACGCGCAGTCGCTAGATGTTCTTCCCGAGCCCCCTCCCCACAATGCAGGATGAGGGTGAGCATTCTCCCACTGCGCGCTGAGGGGCCGTCTCGCTCGGTCCCAGATCCTCAATATTGTGTTGAGGAGAGCAATGGGACGTGTGCCGCCGCTCGCTTTGGGCAGCATGCACATCTCCAGGAAAACTGCGACTGGGGCCACGTTAGCCATCTCTCGCACGTGTTGGACAACGCCGCCAGCACCTCCAGTCCAGCATCTGCTACGAACCAGAAGTGTCTTGGCAGCACGCGCACCTGTCCACGTCCAGCGCGCCTTGCCAAGGAAAGCACCACTCTTCTCAGGTTGGTTCCACACAGCGGCGGTAGTTGCCCCAAACCTGCAGCGTCGCTAGGCAGAGGAAGCTCTTCCGCGCCGTGCAGCTCACACCGTTCTCCATTGCCCAAGCTCGCAATCCACAAGCTCTGGAGGAGACGACAACTCAGTAGCATCCAGGGCCGCCTGGACTCCGCGGGTTCGCGTGAACCGATGCGCATCCCGTCCTTCTCTGAACGCCTCCTCTGTCCACTGAGTCCACGCGTTCTGCCTCTTCCTGACGAACGCGTCCAAGGCCATCTACGCTTTGGCAATCGTCGCCTCCATGTTCACCTCGAGTTAGGTGTCCCCCAACCATCCAACACAGCTTGCCTTGAAACAAATGCCTGTGTCCTCATCCAGCAACTCATGTATCTTCTTGGCCTTCGCCACTTTGGAGCTGAAGTGGTCCAACTCGATCAATTGCCTAGCCATCCTTTGCAGGGTGCTGGTCCTGGCATTACCGTTGCCGCATCTGGGGGAGGACGTGCCACCGACGCCTGCGCCAAGCATGGCCTCGCCGCATCTCACCAATCGATCGCCAGATGCAGCGGGCGTGCAATTTGGCAAACTCAGCCTGACAGCCCCAGCACAGGCCTCCTCCACGAAATGACCATAGCCAGCATTCCCGACCTGTGGCCCATCGCTTCCCAGACAAGAGTCAGCCTGTGCTCGCGTGCTTGGCAGAAGCAGGCCCCTCCATTGCATTTCGCATAATGTCACAATGAGCCCGACGAGAATCCGCGCCACACACCTCGGGTCCAGCGTGATCGCGGGCAGCTTGCCCCATCCCCGCTACTATTGGCGCATCGCCTGAGGCAGCCTGTGCAACATTCTGGGACGCCGAACCCGACGTATACGCAGTAGAAGACGTTCCATGGAGGTCGCGAGCCCGCCTCGGCCCCATCTCTTCTACCCCTGGCGACTCGCCTGGAGCAGCCTGCTTAGTTCTCTGGGGCGACGTGCACGTGGAGGATGCCACAAGAAAATCGCCATAAGGATCGCGGGCCCACCTCAACCCTATCCTCTCTGCCTCTGGCGGTGCGCCTGAGGCGGCCTGTGCAGTGCTCTGGGATGCCGAACGCGCCGTCTCCGCCGTAAAGAGACTCCCGCCAGAACAGCCCATAGCCCTGAGCTCCTCCCGCAGGCCGTCCAGCAGCTTCGCGAATAGAGCCTCGGGCCCTCTGAATGTGCCTCGCCCATCTCTCGGCGGGCTTCCATGCGTAGTCGGTGTCACCGGTTGCATTGGCCTTCACCTCGCTACACTCTTGCCCCGCACTTCGAGCCAGGCGTCTGCCAAGCCCTCCCGCGACTTCACTTCTTCAGTCTACTTGAGACGGATCCCTACCAGCATGGGAATCTGGCGCAGCCTGGCCTGACCATGGCAGTAAGAGCCTTGGCCTCTTCCATGTTGCGCAGCAGCAGATGGTTCTCCTTAGCCTCGAGGGTCATGCTGACAGGCAGATGTGATTTGGCCTCAGCTTCCTCTACAACAAAGGGCTTCCGAACTCCCCCATCCAACCTCTCGTCAATCACCAAGTAATCAAGGATCGGTCCAGGAAGCGACTGACGGCACGTCGCTTCCACGCTTGTGTTTGTCAGACCTCCAATCGATAAAAGCCAGTCTTGACACGTAAGGTCAGCATTCGACGTATTAAGATTACCTCAAACAATCCAAGACCTCCCACTCGAAGTCATCAAATGCACATGATCGGCCACAACTCGGAGGATATCTACACTCCTGGCAGAAAGGCCTTGGCCCACATGCATTTAGACAGCGTGTATGATAAGACCTGTGGGATCTCCCCAATGCACCTGGGCCGCCAGGGACCTTCGTGGGATCAGTGTTCCCGCCTTCGAGCTGGGCCTGGCCGCGATAGTCACCTTCTTGGGTACCAACGCCGCAACACCAGCCGATGTATTGACAGCAGCCGTGGCCTGGGCCTCTGCCCAAACCCCATGCCAACTCAAATACTGCACACTGTTCTGAAAGTCTGCCAATTTGCCAGCCAGCAGCCTGTTTTCCTGCGCGCATGGCATCATCTCCTTGCTGTGTGGGAGGAACCTCTTGAGCTGCTGGGACGAGGTGAAATGGAGAGTCTGAATAGTAGTTTCCGTCGCTGATGCACAACAGTAACACAACCACATCAACATGCTCTCACGCCGCGCGGGCCCGCTTCGGCAAGCTCTGAATGCCCTCGCTGAGCATCTTGACCGTGACGCCTAGGGAGAAACCTGCCGCAGCGATTCCAAAAATTTCCGCTATGTATCAGCATCCTCTGTCCCATCCGGCAGCTCGCACATGCAATGCATGAGGGTAGAAGGAGCAGTGGCAGGAGCATGGCCACCAGCATCATCATGAACGTGCACAGGCTCTGATTGCTGTACCTCCGCCCTGTTCCTCTTCTCAGCATCCATGATGGCGGACATGGCAGTCTTGAGGTGAGCTGACAATTTTGCGGCCTCATGTTCTCCCAGTCCTCATGCCCTGAAGAGCTGAACCGGCCCTCCTACCGAAACTCCGCAATTCTCGATGGTGGAGGAGAGCGCCCTTTCGGGCGGGAGCTTGGGCTAGGCGTCCAGCACCTTCTTGAGCTCCGCCTCCTTCGCCACGATCTGCTCGAGCACCTCAGGATGTAATCGCTCGGCCTCCTCCAACACATGCCTTGCCTCCTCGACGGCCGCCCTCGCCGCCTCCACTGCCTTCTCGAGCTTGTCCCGCTTGATGGTGAGCTGCTTCTTCTGGTTGACCACATCATGGACCCTCCACTCGAAGCGCTGCGCGTCCTGCAGCTTGGCCGTGCAGCCTCGAGATGCATCTTCTGCTGAAGGGCGAACTTCGAGGTCGGCTCACCGGCAGCGCCTTGAGCACGGCCTCAGCCACCGCCAGCTCAGCCTTCCATTTGCCATTGTCGACGGCCGCCGCGGTTGACGTCCTCCCGCCGCCCTCGTCGATCTGCATATCGTCGTCGCCCTTGGACTCCAGCTGCTTGCGTAGGTCGGCAAGCTGCGTCTCCAGGGCCTTCTCTCGCACCGCCTTGCTGCTGTCAACACCTTTGCCTTTGGACTTGCCGCCTCCTGCACCCAGCGACCATGACGGCGACTTGGGTGGTTCGATGGAGAAAAAGGCGACGTTCTTGGCACACTTATATTCACTGCCACACACTTTGGCTGCAGCTGGGTCCCGCCAGCGCTCGACCGCTGTGTTCGTGCACCGGCGACATAGCCCCGGCCTTGCCCACGCCATCCGACTTTGCTGGTGTCGAGTCTGGGACATCGCAGCGGGCCCGCCTCCGCGGAGAGCCCCACACGGATTTGGGCCGCCAGTGAGCCCCTGGGGTACTGGCTGAGTGAATGGACTGTCGAGCGCAAGCGCTCTGGCACTGGCCGCGGACTAGCGGCATCTGTGTATTCCACGGGGGAACTCATAGCCTCGAGCCAACATGGCTACGGAGGAGGAGGGATCGAGGGAGGGAGGGAGGGAGGGAGGGAGGGAGGGAGGAGGGAGGAGGGCTGAGGGAGGAGGGAGGACGGAGGACGGAGGAGGAGGAGGAGGTCAGACGAGAGGAGGCAGA
Organism: Prorocentrum cordatum; assembly: GCA_963575745.1. NCBI lineage: Eukaryota > Dinophyceae > Prorocentrales > Prorocentraceae > Prorocentrum > Prorocentrum cordatum. Next base: position 67,073 of record CAUYUJ010015584.1, on the reverse strand, counting down.
TAGAGAAAGGGGGTGTCACGCAATCCGCTGCGAGAACGTCTGATTTCGGCGCCGCCGGTGGGCGCTCTCCTCGGTGTGCTGGCACCTCCGGCGCTGGGAGGCGCCGGGTTACCGCGGGGGGGGACTTGGTCAAGAGATGTGCTCCTCCTCCTCCTTCTCCTCCTCCTCCTCCTTTCTCCTCCTCCTCCTCCTCCTCATCCTCCTTTCCTCCTCTGTGCAAGTCCGGCTGCGCCCTGTTCTGACTGGGCTCGAAGATGCCACAAGAAAAAGAGATGTGCTCAGGAGGCTTCAGGCCTCAGGGGTCCTTTCATTGTCTGACGAGGGCGGCGGCGAGATCCATGGCCAACGCGCGATTGGAGTTCCTTTTGGCCCCCCTTACCCTGGACTTCTGATCCCATGACCCCTCACTGTCGAGTTCACACTGCCGCTCATGTTTGGCGACAGCGCCGCCCTAAAATGCCTGGGATACGTTCTTCTGAAATTGGTGATCTTTCTTTTGGCGACGGCGCCTCCTAGTAAACCACGAAGTGACCTCGGTGCGCGATCGGAATTCGGCAAGGGGCTGGCACAAGAAACGCTCCCCGGCGGTGGCGTCGTCAACCGCTGTCCCACATAATAAACTCAGCGAACCAGGATATGAAAGCAGAGGTTGCCAATGCCCGCACCGTGCGTGAGCTGCTTCGTCTGACCTGACTTGCGGGACGGGCTCACTCGCCGAGCGCGAACGCGCCGCCAGACATTCAAGCAAGGGGTCCTCGTCGACTTGAGCATGGGATGGGGCGCGTCGCCGTTGTCGAGTTACGTGGCCCTGACGCGTGTTCGGCGGCAACGACAATGGCCAAAGCCTCCCCTCCCTTCGGATGCATCTCCTGGGAGGTCAAATTCTGATTTTGCCCTGGTGCGAAATCCGGCTTAATCCCGCTTACTCCAGCTTAATCCCGCATGATCTGGGTTAATACGAGGCACACTCCGGCGTAACAGCCCCCGAATGGGGCTTAATCCTCTTTACTCCTTCCGACGAGCAACTCCCAGTAGTTGCCTCCTAACCTCCCCGCTAACCGCCGAACTTCGGACCGCCCCCCCCCCCCCCTTGCCCCGAGCGCTCGCGAGGAGCAGCTGCTCCGTTGCCCCGGACCCCGTGGGCGGGGCCGACGAGGCGAGCGGCGGCGCCGCCGCGCAGGGCAGCGAGGCCGAGGGTGGGGCGGCTCCCTCCTCCTCCGCCTCCACCTTCCACCTCCTCCGCCCTCCTCCTCCTCCTCCTCCTCCTCCTCCTCCTCCTCCTCCTCCTCCTTCCTCCTCCTCCTCCTCCTCCTCCTCCTCTCCCCTCCTCCTCCTCCTCCCTCCTCCTTCCTCCTCCTCCTCCTCCTCCTTCCTCCTCCTCCGCCCTCCTCCCACCCCTCCTCTTCTTTCTCCTCCTCTTCCTCCTCCTCCTCCTCCTTCTCCTCCTCCTCCTCCTCCTCCTCCTCCTCCTCCTCCTCCTCCTCCTCCTACCTCCCCCTCCTCCTCCTCCCGCCTCCTCCTCCCCTCCTCCTCCTCCTCCTCCTCCTCCTCCTCCCTCCTCCCACCTCCTTTTCCTCCCTCCTCCATCCTCCCTCCTCCGCCCTCCTTCCGCCTCCCTCCTCCCTCCCCTTCTCCTCAGCAACCGTCCCGGTTCAGGTGTCCTTCTCAACAGCCTCGGTGCTGCCACAGGCCCCCCGCAGTCGGGACGGTTGCCATGCCCGCTGCCCCCGCCCCCGCCGGCGCAGGTACGGGCGACCGCGTCTTGTACCCTCCCGCCCAGCATGTCAATTGCCAGGCGAGGCCGAATGTCCGTGCCGCTGTGCAGAGGCTCGTCTATGCGGCCTGAGTCGGACGCGTGCCACTCGAGGCCGACGTCCGCGACTTGGCGCAAGCCTGCGGGCTTGGCTGCCCCAGTCCAGTTCAGCTACCAGACCGTCATCACCCTCCTGGGCGGGGATTAGCAGGGCTACACTGGTCGTCTTGCTGTTCTGACGCCGAAACCGCCGCCGGTTTATCCCCTCGGCTGCCCGCCATCTGCACGTTGTGCTGATCAAAGCGTTACAGCTCGTTCTTCCCTCCCTCCCTCCTCCATCCTTCTAGTGACTTAATTGCACTCTTTGCACTCTCCTACACTCTAGCGCTCCCTCCTCGCATTGACGCCATCGGCGACGACATCCTTCGCCGATTGAGATGTGCGGATGTCACTGGAGCTTCTGCAGGCCCCTCGGGGCGTCCAGTTGCCTTTAAGTTGGGGGGTAGGGGCGAAAGTGTCGAAAGCGCTCGAAATGTTTGATCCTTGGGCGGGGCGAGGGGTGGTGGCGAGCCCACCTCCCCCTCCCTCCCTCCCCTCCCCTCTCCTCCCGCCCTCCTCCCCTGCCTCCCTCCCCTTTCCTCCCTCCCTCCCCTCCCCTCCCTCCCCTCTCCTCCCTCCCTCTCCTCCCCTCCCCCTCCCTCCCTCCCCTCCCCTCCCTCCCCTCCCCGCTCTTCCCGCCCTCCTCCCCTGCCTCCCTCTCCTCCCCCCCTCCGCCAGCGCCCTCGCGCTCGCCAGCGCTCTTGCCGACGGCTTGTCCTACGCCCCCGCCATCGCCAACACCTTGGCCCTGGCCCAGCGCCATCGCCAGCGCCCTCGCCTGCGACCTCGCTGACGGCCTCGCCTTCGTCATCGCCCACGCGCTCGCCAACGCTCTTGCCGGCGCCCACGCCGGCGGCCTTCCCTTCTGCGCCGCCCCTCGCACCCCCGAGCTGCGGAGGAGAACGGGATCGTCTGCGCCGACGTTGGCGCGTGAGCTGCCCGCGTGAGGTCGCGCGTGAGCGCCCTCGCTTTCAGTCTAGCGTGCCGCGCTGGCGGCCCGCGGAAGCCACCGCGCAAGGTCGCCCATGGACGTCGTCATGGCGTGAGGCCCGCTTATCTTCTTGGCGGTCAGATGGGTCTTCCGGAGGGCTGGGGTTCCCTGGGGGCGAGTTGCCTCGAACCTCGTCGTGAAGCCGCCCTGGGATGCTTTTCCCCATCCTCTTATAGGCCCCCATCCTTGGCAACAGAAGCCGTGCCGGGGTGCCCCTCTCTATAGGGAGGCCGGAAGACCGAGGGCACGAGCGCCACCCGAGGCTTCTCCGGACGGCTCCGGGTCATGTGTGCCTTGTCTGTCGGGCGCTCCCATCTGTAGGACCCCTCTCTCTCGAGCCACCCGCGCCTCCCGTCTCGCCCGCCTCGCCGGCCTCGCCGGTGCCGCTGCAGCGCGGCTTGGGCGGCTTGGGCGGCGGAGGGCCGGAGGCGGGCGGGGCCCTCCCCGCGCAGGGGCGGCGCTCTCGCCCCCCTCCTGGCCTGCAGGCCAGCCCCTGCCCGTGGCACACCCGCTGGCGGGCACGCCTCCCAAACCCCCCCGCCCCTCCTCCCCGAGTCTTCCGCTCCCTCCGCCCTGAGACCTTCCGCCCCTCGTAGCCATCTCCTCCACGTGGGTTCCCCCGAAGCCCGTGAGGATTCCAGGAGTGCCGGTGAGTTCTCCCACACCTTCCGCGGAGGTCGGCAGACATGGAGGGTCGAGCTTGGGGGTGGGGGGGCTCGGGCATTCCGAATAACTAGCACAGCGGAAGGTTTTCCCAACGTCCGACTCCCAGACCCCTCCCTCCCCCTGAGTCTTCCGCACCCTTTGCCCTAAGCTCCCGCCCCATTTTCCGATGGGAGCCATGCGTGGGCTTCCTGGAGCTGCGTACTCCAAGTTTCCAGGAGTCTCAACGGATTCTTCCGCACCGTCCGCGGAGGTCAGCAGGTAGGGCGGGTGGTGCTTGGGGGGGTCGCAGACGCGGCCCCGGCGGCACGGTATGCCTTGCGAGCGGACAGCGTGTCGCTCCGCTCCGCGGGGCGGGAGGCCCGGGAATGCTGGGGATGCTGAGGCCTCGGGGCCCGCGGGACTGGATAGCGTGTCGCTCCGAAGCGTGCTGGCCCTCAACGGTCGGGCGAAGAGAACTATGCACATGCACCGATCCTGGGAAGGCCCATCCTTGATCCAAGATCGGTGCATATACATTCCTGGCCAAGGTAGGAGGGCGTATGCACCGATCCTGGGCTCAGGATGGGCCTGGCCAGAATCGGTGTATGTGCATAGTTCTCTTTCCTCTAAACGGGTCGGGCATTCCGAATCACACAGCGGAAGTTCTTCCCAACGTCCGCCCTCTCTGAGGTCCCGCTGCCGGCCCTCTCGGACCCGTCAGGAGACGGCGAGCGCGTCGAGACCTCTGCGGGTCGACCTCGTGAAGCCCAAAGGCATGACGCCGGGGGTCTGGGCTCAAGTCGGGCGTGTCCCCTCTGCAGGAGGAGTGTTCAAAGACAGTGAGAAAAAGTATGGGGACGATCTTTCGACTATCATTTATCATTTTTGCATGTTTTTGGAGTGTGTTTCGGCTTTCGCCCCAAATGCGCCTGTAGGAGGACACGCCCGACCTAAGTCTAGGCCACGGTAGGTTCGCGTCGTGTCGACTGGCGGCGACCCCGCCGCGGGCGTTCAAGGTTGTCAGCATTGAACGCCACCAGTGGCCCGGAAGCGGCCTACGGAACGATCGGGCGAGCGAAGAGCCGCCGATAGGTCAAGGTGGAACGATCCATGCAGTGTCAGAAGCCAGCGCCGGGGTCGTCACGCCACGAACTTGCCGTACGGGCCCTCCCCGTCCACGGGCACTCGTCCGTTCCTGCCTGCAGGCACGCCTACGGGGCCCTCCCTGAACGTAGGCACCCGCGTAGCCCCAGTGGCAGCGCCTATGGGCGCTGCCCGCGGGGCCCTTCCGGCCGCGATGGCCCGCGATGGCCCGCAGGGCCTATAGGTAGAAGGCGTTCGCAGCGTGGAAGGAGCGCGGCGTATACCCGTCGGTCGCTGAAAGCAGGTATTTTTGAGGTCCCAGATTCCGATCTACCTCTTTGAGCGCCTTCCTGCTCCAAGGATCGAGTGGCCTCACCGTTTCCGTCCTCTTTATATAGGGGGCGGGCGGAGATCCAATATACTCTCAACGCCCTCCTACTTCATGTTTCTGCCTGCTCCTTCCGACCGATGGGCACGCGGGAATCTACCCGATGGGTCACAACAGTCCGCGGGTCCCTTCCCTCGCTCTTCCAGTACGGGGACTCCCTCGCCTGGCCCCGGGTCGGGCTGCAGTTGCGCCTCTTGCTGAACCTGGGCAGCTGAGCGCATGCACCTGCGACGCGGTGACTTCCTACCTGCAGCGCGTGCACCTGCGCATGCAGCCAAATAATATCTGCATATATCCTGCTTCTCCTCCTCATCCTCCTCAGGGGCATCTCCCGGCCCGGCCCCCGGACGTCTCCTGGAGCTCGTTGCGGAGAGGATTTTTCGAAGCGAATCTAGCGGTGCCAGCCTAGAGCCTCCCGAAAAGGCGATCGGCATTTGTAGGATATCCCCCCTCCAGATTTCGACGCCTCGACACATCTGGGTCGTCGGCCCCTGGACCTCTCCACCCCTCCTCCGCGGTCAGCTCCCGGCCGGAGAAGTTCTTGCCAGTCCCCCGGCCTCGTAGCGCCCCCTCCCCCCCCCCCCCAGACGCCGAAAATGCAGGGAAGCCTCGGCGCGATTCTCGCCAGGGGGCCGGATGCCCTTGATCGGAAACTGGAACACACACACACACACACACACACACACACACACACACACACATTACCAGTGGCGGGCTTTCTTTCAAGCCCACGACTTTCTGAGGGTCGGGGGCGACGTCGGGGTGGTGTGGTGTGTGCTTCTCCCCCGTTTTTCCAAGGGAAACGACGGAAAATGCATACATCAGGATTCCGTATACACCAGGATCCGCGCTCCTGTTCGAATTCCAGCGCAGGGTCGGAAAAAGCGTCGGTATGTCGGGCCTGTCCCTCTACAGGAGGGATGTTCAAAAATAGTAAAAATATAGTCCGGGGGCTATTTTTTCCCAACCATCCTGTGGTGTTGGGTCCTCGTTTTGAAGAGACGGTGCCCCGCGTTCCTCCTCCCGCTGCCCCCTCCCCCCTCCTCCCATCATCATCACCATCCTCATCATGCTCATCATCATGAGTATCGTCATCATCATCATCCACATCGTGGTTGTCGGTCATCATCATCATCACCATCATCATCATCATCATCATCATCATCATCATCATCATCATCATCATCATCATCATCATCATCATCATCATCATCATCATCATCATCATCATCGGCACACCCCTCACACGTTTCGTGGCCCCATAGGGAGCTCCACCGAAGGCCCAAATGGCTGCGTCCGCATGCCGCCGCCACCCAATTTTGGCACACCCCTCACACGTTTCGTGGCCCCATAGGGAGCTCCACCGAAGGCCCAAATGGCTGCGTCCGCATGCCGCCGCCACCCGATTTTGGCACACCCCTCACACGTTTCGTGGCCCCATAGGGAGCTCCACCGAAGGCCCAAATGGCTGCGTCCGCATGCCGCCGCCGCCCAATTTTGGCACACCCCTCACACGTTTCGTGGCCCCATAGGGAGCTCCATCTAAGGCCCAAATGGCTGCGTCCGCATGCCGCCGCCGCCCCAATTTTGGCACACCCCTCACACGTTTCGTGGCCCCATAGGGAGCTCCACCGAAGGCCCAAATGGCTGCGTCCGCATGCCGCCGCCACCCCAATTTGGCACACCCCTCACACGTTTCGTGGCCCCATGGGAGCTCCACCGAAGGCCCAAATGGCTGCGTCCGCATGCCGCCGCCGCCCAATTTTGGCACACCCCTCACACGTTCGTGGCCCCATAGGGAGCTCCATCTAAGGCCCAAATGGCTGCGTCCGCATGCCGCCGCCGCCCAATTTTGGCACACCCCTCACACGTTTCGTGGCCCCATAGGGAGCTCCACCGAAGGCCCAAATGGCTGCGTCCGCATGCCGCCGCCCGCCCAATTTTGGCACACCCCTCACACGTTTCGTGGCCCCATAGGGAGCTCCACCGAAGGCCCAAATGGCTGCGTCCGCATGCCGCCGCCGCCCAATTTTGGCACACCCCTCACACGTTTCGTGGCCCCATAGGGAGCTCCATCTAAGGCCCAAATGGCTGCGTCCGCATGCCGCCGCCACCCCATATTTGGCACACCCCTTACACGTTTCGTGGCCCCATGGGGAGCTCCACCGAAGGCCCAAATGGCTGCGGCCCAGGCGTGATCCTGGACTGCGGCCGCCACGAGGTCGGGAACGGCAAGAAGGAGGACGACGACTGGTGGCTGGAGCTCTACGTGCTGCTCTCGCGCGCCACGCGCCACGAGGATCTCCTGCTCATGCGGGCGCCGCTCATCGAGTTATTCCTGGCAGGGCCGCCGGAGGGCTTGCGGAAGCAGCTGGAGCAGTTTGCAGCGCGCACGAAGCGGTGCAGGAGGGAGGCGACGGCCCTCGCCAGAGTGCTGGGCTTCAGCGAGTTCATCCGCGAGGCCTGACCTGGGGAGCGGCCCCGCACGAGTCAGCGGCGCGCGCTGGTTGTCGCTGACGCTTGGATGACCCCAGCTCGTCGTCGGGATTTCTCGCCAGAGGATGACCGGCGCCTGTCGGGGGATTTCACCCAGATCGCGCCATTTTCGCACGCCTCGCCACGCAGTGCGGGGGTGCTATCCGTTGACTCAGAGTCGCAGTGGACAACCCCCGCGCGTCGATGGGATTCCCTCGGGATGACCGGGCCGCGTCGGCGAGGACTTCCCAGGCACTTTCGCGCGGCGCCGCCTGCGCGCTGCATTCTGCGTGGCTCGCTGTCGGTCTGGAGGCAAAAACGTCTCCCCTCGTCTCTCGCTCCTCCTGCTTCCCATCGCTTCTTGACCGCGCGCTTCCCTGTCTCGTTTCTGCCGCTGCTGACCTGCCTTCGACATCTACACGGTGTCTCCGTCACCTCTTCCTGCGTGCCCAGTAACAGGTCTCGTGATGCGATGATGATACTGATGTGTTGGCTCGCCCCAGTGAGCTCTCCTCCTCCGCCCGCCACCTCCTGCCCGCGCTGCCCTGTGCCTCGTCCATGCAGCGGCGCGGTGCCTATGAGAAGAGGGGCCTAGTTTGCGTGCCCCCTCCTTCGTCTCATATCCGTGCGGCACTCGCAGCTACATATGGTTGGGTCCTTCGCCAGGCTAATTACCTAACAGCGAAGACTGATAGGTTTCTAGTGGATTCAAAAGAGCTCACAGATCACTCCACAGGGGGGTCCGGGCAGGCGTTGGGAGTTGCCGGGCGGCAGGGGGCCCCGCTCGTTTTTCACCAACAGTCACACACTTCGTGCTCTTCGAGTTCCCAGAACTCCATTCCCAGGCTCATTCTGAATAACCGGATGCAACAGTCACACACTTCGTGCTCTTCGAGATCCCAGAACGCCATTCCCGGGCCACCTTTAGAATAACCGGATGCAACAGTCACACACTTCGTGCTCTTCGAGTTCCCAGAACTCCATTCCCGGGCCACATTTTGAATGCCCGGAGCCAACTGTAGGCCACTTCGTGCTCTTCGAGTTTCCCAGAACTCCATTCCCGGGCCACATTTTGAATGCCCGGAGCCAACTGTAGGCCACTTCGTGCTCTTCGAGTTCCCAGAACTCCATTCCCGGGCCACATTTTGAATGCCCGTAGCCAACTGTAGGCAACTTCGTGCTCTTCGACTTCCCAGAACTCCCATTCCTGGGCCACATTTTCAGCAGGGGCAAGAGCACGACGAGGAGGAGGACGAGCAAGACCAGGAGGACGAGGACGAGCAGGAGCAGGACGAGGAGCAGGAGGAGCAGGAGAAGAAGGACGAGCAGGAGGAGGAGGAGGACGAGCAGGAGGAGGAGGACGACCAGGAGGAGGAGGACGACCAGGAAGAGGAGGAGGAGGAGGAGGAGGAGGAGGGGAGGGGGAGGAGTACCAGGAGGAGGAGGAGGAGGAGGAGGAGGAGGAGGAGGAGGAGGAAGAGGAGGAGGAGGAGGAGGAGGACGAGGACGAGGAGGAGGAGGAGGAGGGGGGGGGAGAGTACCAGGAGGAGGAGAACGAGGACCACCAGGAGGAGGAGGAGGAGGAGGAGGAGGAGGAGGAGGAGAGAACACCAGGAGGAGGAGGACGAGCAAGACGAGGAGGACGAGAACGAGGACGACCAGGAAGAGGAGGAGGAGGAGGAGGAGGAGGGGAGGGGGAGGACTACCAGGAGGAGGAGGAGGAGGAGGAGGAGGAGGAGGAGGAGAGGAGGAGGAGGACGAGGAGGAGGAGGAGGAGGAGGACGAGGAGGAGGAGGGGGGGGGAGAGCACCAGGAGGAGGAGAACGAGGACCACCAGGAGGAGGAGGAGGAGGAGGAGGAGGAGGAGGAGGAGGAGGAGGAGGAGGAGGAGGAGAGAGAGGAGGAGGAGGAGGAGGAGAGAGCACCAGGAGGAGGAGGACGAGCAAGACGAGGAGGACGAGAACGAGGACGAGCAGGAGGAAGAGGAGGAGGAGGAGGAGGAGGAGGAGGAGGAGCAGGAGAAAGAGGAGGAGGAGGAGGAGGAGGCAGGCTGAGGCTGAGGCTGTGACTGCGACTGCCGTTGCCGCTGCGACTGTCATCGCGAATGCGACTACGACTGCGAGAACAGCAGAATTCGACAACTGGATTTTCATCTGAATCTTAAGGGGAGTGCTTTCAGATATGCTTCTACACATCGCTGTTAGGTTGCTTTGCCGGGATAATTTTTATTATTCTTGAGCATCTTTGGGGTTTTTGCACAACTTTTCGCTTGGAATCCCCCTGTAGGGGGACACGCCCGACTTACATATAGGCTTCGTTTCCTTACTTGATGTGGCAGGCCTGGGCGAGAGGACTTCAGGAGGAAAGACGCACACAGACACAATTAATCGTCGATTCCCCAGAACATATGGGAAATCATGGGAAGTGGGGGGGGCAGACAAACACCCAGAAAATATGAGAAAATCTGGGGAATCCTATTGTTTCTGTGCGTTTATTGTTGATCGCTTCGCTCATTCCGCCGGCCCTGGAGCGCTATTTGGGGCCTCTTGGGGCCTTCTTGGGGGCCTCTTGGGGGCTTCTTGGGTTTCTTGGGAGCGTCTTGTGGCTCCTTTGCGGCGTCTTGGGCTCCCCTGGGGCCTCTTGGGGGGCTCTTGGGGGCCCCTTGGGGCGGGAGGGGGGGCATCCTGTCATCTCTGTGCATTTCCTTGCGTGCCCCGGGGCCCCTTCTGGACCGGCTGCTCGCGCCTGGCAGGGCCTCCTCTCCGCCGCCTTGGCCCTCCGCCGCGTGCTGGGCACGCCCGGCCCTCCCGCGCCTGCCGCTGGCGCGCGTCCTCCGGGAGGCTCCGCGCGCGGAGCCCGCCACGCTCGTGGATGCCACGACAGCGGACCTTGGCATCGCTCGGACGTGTGCATTTTGTTTCGGCGAAGACCATCGAGGACCATCCTGGACCATCGAGCAAGAAAAAACGCACGAAACCGACACTGCATGGGAAATGGACGTCCGGGCGACGGCAAGTGGACACTAACAACCCTATCATCCCAGACATCAGACGTCTTGACAAAAAAAATCGAGACGGAGGTTTTTCCATATTTTCGGCCTCCCGAGGCCCTCGCCGGGCCTCGGGAGCGTCAAAAAACGATTCGGGGTGGAAAAGCGGTCCCGGGAAAGTGGTCGGGAGGTCGGGGGGCCGTGTCTCTAAAAGTCGAGATGTCATATGTCTGATATTGAATCAAACATGCGTTATACATGTGTAAAGCATGATATAAACATGTTTCAAGCATGTGCTTAGCATGTTAAAACATGTTTAAATCATGTGGCAGCATGCTTCCGCTCCTTGATCGACTTCCACAGCGCCATGTGTGTTCCCAGCTTCCCGCGAAGCCCCCTGGACAGAGGGATCCGTTTGATACTCCAGGACAGGGGCGGGCCCGAGAAAGCTGCAGACGTGGGGGTCGAGACCCTCTCCGTTCT
>CAUYUJ010015584.1:11167-51167 GCA_963575745.1 Prorocentrum cordatum | reverse complement strand
GGCAGGGATGGACGAGTGCTCGTGGGCGGGGAGGGCCAGGTTACCCTAGACCCCCGACGTCATGCTTTGTTTCATAGCGTCGGCCCCCAGAGGTCTCGACCCTTTCGCGTGGACTAGCTTTCCATACTGAGTCGTTGTTCGACGTTCCCGGGGTCTTGTGAGGGCCTCCAGTGGGCGAGAGTGGCGAAGCAAGTCCCGTCATGCTTTTTCATGACGCGAGCATGTTTGATACCCTTCCGACCCAGCAGGCAGCGCACGCGGCCCTCACGGCGTGCGCCTTTTGGCTGCACGGTATAACAGTTGCCCGCATTTCCACCCGTATCCTTTGGCTTGTCCCACACATGTGCTTTTTGGAGCCAAATGTCTGGGACCCATCCGAGAGTCGGGGAACCATCAGACTCGACTTCGCCGGGACACTGGCGCTTGTCGACGAGCGCTGCCTGAGTTTTGACGGTCGCGTTTGCGTGGGATGTCTGCAGCGCGAGTTCGCGTCAAATCTCAGACTGGCTCCCGTCATTTTTTTGGCGGCCCCGTCAGGCCAACCCGAGTCTCCGGGCCCTGTGAGCTCCGACGCTGCAAGACAGTGGCAGCGTCGCCGAGCAATGACACCCTCGCAGCCCAGGAGCCCATGGCTCTGCGGCAGGTTCCGAGCCGGAGGATCGATCCGCGAGGGTCCCGCGGGGGCCCCGCTCTCCGGGCGAGCACGCCCGCGGGGGCAGAAATTGCAGCGCCGGGATCTCAGGGGAGCCTGGGTCTTACGCACACAGCCCGCGCTCCACTGTTCGTAAGTCGGGCGTGTCCCTCTACGGGAGGCGTGTTAAAAAAAAATAGCCAGACATGGCTAAACATGGTATGGGGACTCCTGTAGGAGGACGCGCCCGATCCAACACTATTCGCAGAGTGTTTGCTCGCACGACTTCACATATGCACATGTCCCCCTTCGATGTGTTGGATCGAAGATCCCTCGCGGCGAATCCAGGCCACTTGCGAGTTTGTTACTTTGCGAGTAGGGGGCCGCGCTTGTCTGTTTACGCCTACGATGTCCAATCTGTTCTAACCTTGATCGCCAGCAGGAGTTTCGGGCACCAAGAGAGTAAAGGTTTTCACGCGCCGGGACCTGGGAGGCGATACTCTTGTGACCCTTCGCTCGTGTGTCGGCCAGGAGTGGTTTCGATAATCACTTTTCTGGGCGCTCGACATTATTCCTGGGACGTGCTCCTCAGGCGAGCCGCTGGCTGAACCCCTGCCTTTCGCCGCGCGTATGGAGCGGCCGCCCTCACCCCCCCTCTCCCTGCACAGGGCAAGGGCTCTGCCAGAGGACCCGCACTCTGGATTTCTTAGTCAGCGTGGGGGGGGGTACCCCCCCGACGGGGGTCAGCCTCGCCTCGTCGTCGCGCCGCGACGGGGGTCGGAGTGCCCTCGGCGTGCGGCGGCTTCCCGCGACGGGGGTCGATGTGGGGCTGTCGGCGGGGGTGGCGCCCCCCGACGCTTCTTGAAAAATCGGGGCAGCCTCGGGAAGGTTGCCCATCCTTACTTGTCGGGTTTACAGCATCGTGGCCCTGCCCTGTTCCCCCGGCGCCGTAGGCGACCCGATGAGGGGAGGGCGAGGAGGAGGAGGAGGAGGAGGAGGAGGAGGAGGAGAGAGAGGAGATGAAGGAGGAGGAGGAAGAGGAGGAAGAGGAGGAGGAGGAGGAGGAGGAGGAGGAGGAGGAGGAGGAGAGGAGGAGGAGGAGGAGGAGGAAGGAGGAGGAGGAAGGAGGAGGAGGAGGAGGAGGAGGAGGAGGAGGCGGACGATGGGAGCAGCTTCGGCGCACGCCCCCCGAGACAGGGCCCGGCGGCCTGCGCCGCGCGTGCCCTGCGCCCGCCGCGGGGCAGAGCCCCGCCCCCCGGCCCGGCGGCGCCGCGCCGCGGCCGGAGGGCGCGCCCGCGGGAGGCGGGCCGCGCTCGGGGGCGCCGCCGCGCGGGCCTGCCGCCGCGGAGGCCCGGGAGGGCAGCGTTTCATCGGACGACGCAAAGATCGGGACAAAATCGGATCGGGATAACTCGAGATCTCTGAGAATCGGCGGGTTTGGAGGATGTATTGGGCGCCGCGGCCGCTCCAGAGCGTTCCGGAACGCTCTGAGAGCGCTCCGGAACGCTCTGGAGCGATTTATCCCGATCCTAGCCCTGTTTTATTTCAGTCGGGCGGCGGTCGTTCGTCGTCGTCGTCGTCGGTCGGTCGTCGTCGTCGTCGTCGACAGTCGATTGGCGATCGTCGGTCGGTCGCTCCGACTCGGCCCATCGGGCGGCCGCGCCCCGCGCGCCTCCCGAGAAAGGCCGAGGCGCGCGGCTTCCAGGGGCTCGCTTCAAGTCGGGTATGTCCCTCTACAGGGGGAAGAATCAAAAGTAGTAGAACAACCGTCTGGGGGCGATTTGTTGAGTATGTTTTGACTAATTTGGCATACTTTTTGGGCATCGTTTGCATTTGTCATTCAAAATCCGCCTGTAGGAGGACGTGCCCGATCTAAGGCAACAAGCGCAGGCACAGTCCCAGACCCCCGCGAGTCGTACCAACATCGCGACGGCAGGTTTTTCGCTGTTTGGGGCCTCGGGGGGCCCTGGCCGGTCCTCGGGGCCGTCCAAAGACGACGGAGGATGAAGACCTGGTCCTGGGGAATGGATCGAGGTCTCCAGGGTCGATGTTGAGAAATTACCCTGCGACGTACCCAGCCCATGTGCATAAAGTGTCAATAGGAGTTGGCTCAAACTTGCCACGACAATGGCAGAACAGGCGCCGTACTATGTTGTGCAAGCTACACGGGGTGCGCTCACGTGGCACGATTCACAGGACAACAACATGAGGACGAGAAGCGAGGGCCCAGGCTTGAGGAGGACATGGGGGTGGCAACGAAGGGCAGGAGAAGGATGCGGGGGGGGCCGAAGCCGTCAGCGCGGCAGCAGCAGAGGGAAGGTGGCAGGAGCAGAGGACGACGACGAAAGTGACGGGAGGAGACCGAAGTGTGTTGCTAGTGTCGGCAGCGCCTTCAAGATGAAACGCCGCCTGCGCCATGACGCCGCGGCGCTCGACACAATGATTAAACCTGCGAGTAGATGTACAAGAAGCGAACGAAGCCTAGCTCGCCCGCCAATTTCCCTGCTTCCTTCCTGCACTTGTCAGTGCGGGAGCTAAACACTCGAAGGCGTGCCGCCGGATCTGCGGGCGGCCCGCGAAAGATCCCCGCGGGACCACCCTGCAGCCCTCGAAAGTGGCGACTCTGTCGCAGATCAGAGCCCTCCAGGGATGGCGAGGTCTAATCTGAATCTGGGTGGTGCCTCAGTCCGCTGAAGCCCCCCAGCAGCCTCGCAAGTGGCGACGCTTTCGCAGTTCGCAGCCCCTCACGGATGACGGGGTCGAATTTGGGTCTGGGTGGTGCTTCACCCCGCTGGACCTCCCAGCAGCCGTCGAAAATGGCGACCGTTTCGCAGATCGCAGCCCCCCAGGGATGGCGAGGTCTAATCTGAATCTGGGTTGTGCGTTAGTCCGTTGAAACGCCCGAAAGCCTCGAAACTGGCGGCCCTTTCGCAGGTCGCAGCCCCTCACGGATGACGGGGTCTCATCTGCAGATGGGTGGTGCCTCACCCCGCTGGACCCCCAGCGGCCCTCGAACATGGCGACAATTTCGCAGATCGCAACCCCCCAGGGATGGCGAGGTCCAACTTGAATCTGGGTGGTGCTTCAGTCCGCTGTACCCCCCAGCAGCCCTCGAACGTGGCGGCAGTTTCACATATTGCACTCCCCCCGTGGATGGCGAGGTCTAATCTGATTTTGGGTGGTGCTTCAGTCCGCTGGACCCCCCAGCAAGCCTCGAAAATGGTGACAGTTTCGCAGATCGCAGCCCCCCAGGGATGGCGAGGTCTAATATGATTTTGGGTGGTGCCTCACTCCGCCGAGCCCCCCAGCAGCCCTCGACAATGGCGTCGGTTTCGCAGATCGCAGCCCCCCAGGGATGGCGAGGTCTAATCTGAATTCGGTTGGTGCCTCACTCCGCTGGCTCTGCAAGCAGCCTTCAAACATGGCGACAGTTTCACAGATCGTAGCTCCTCACGGATGACGAGGTCTACTCTAGATCTGGTTGGTGCCTCACTCCGCTGGACCCACCAACAGCCATCGAACATGGCGACACCGTCACAGACCGCAGCCCCCCAGAGATGTCGAGGTTTAATCTGAATTCGGGTGGTGCCTCGTTCCGCTGGACCCACCAGCAGCTCTCGAAAGTTGTACCAGTTTGGCAGATCGCAGCCCCCCAGGGATGGCGAGGCGACGTAGGACGGCGAGGCGAGGAGGTAAACGGCAAGAGAGCAGATGGTGAGGGAGGACAGGGGCCGAGGGCGGGAGAGGACGGAGACCGCAGTGCTCTATCCAAAACGAAATTATGACGTCGGGGGTTTGTGCAGACACGTTTTTTCGCTGGCGGCGAGGCAGAGGCGATCCGCACCAGCGCGGGGCAAGCCTGGTGACACACGCGGGACGTTGCAAGGAAGGGAATCGGCTCGGGGGTCGGAGGAGTTGTCATCTCTTCCTCGGCGGACCCCGAGATCCCGGTGCTGTACTTCTTCACGGCGGGCGTTCTCGTGCAGAGTTCGGGCCCCAGGCCCTCGCAGATCGATGCGGCGCGAAACATACCGCAGATAGAGAGAGAGAGAGAGAGAAAGAGGTGTGGTCCTGGGCTCCGGTGGTGACTTTTGTTTCTGAGGTTGCATGCTTTTCGCAACGTTGGATCTCATCGAGTTCGAGGGTCGACGGAGGTGCCATCTCTTCCTCGGCGGGAGGCGGCGAAAGGTCGACGGAAGGCGGCGGAAACCCGGCGGAAGGCAGAGCTTCGGATCCCGAGTGATAGGCCAGCCCGAGCCCCCCTTCGGATCCCGAGCCTTACGCTTCCCCGACACGGGGATACATTTGGATGTGTGCCCCTTTGCGCTCGGGGGCGGACAGAACCCCCACCCTGACACGTCGATTGGTGAGTTGTCCGTTTTCGGCTCTCGAGAGGGCGCCGCGGCCGTCATTTACCATGCTTGCGCCCGCCGGGTATTGGCCCGAGGTCGGTTCCACTAAACCACGTTTTACTAAAGGGGGCTCTGTCCATCCCCGATGCGCGTGTCTCCCTAGGCTTATGATGTTCCAACCTACCTTGGCCTTGCCCACCAAAAAGAATTTCGTGCACCAAGAGAGTGTCGAAACTTGAGGGTTTTCACGTGTCGCTGGGAGGCAATGATTACTCGTTCGACACTGTTTCGATACTTCTCTGGGTGCTCGAAATTTTGAATCGCTTCGCTCATTCCGCCGGCCCTGGAGCTGTCTTTAGGGCCTCTTGGGGACCTCTTGGGAGTCTCTTGGGGCTCCTTGGCGGCGTCTTGGGGGCCCCCAGGGCCTCTTCGGGGGCTCTGGGGGGCCTCTTGGGGCGGGAGGGGTTGCAGTCGATTGCGGCTCCCCCCTCGGAGGCTACGATCCTCGTGAGGGGTGTCGAAAAATGGCCCTCCCTTGGAGCGCTCTGGGGACCTGACCGGGACCTGGCGGGGATATTTTTCGTCCGGGGGCCCCCATGGGGCCGCTCCGCGCGCGCGCGAACTGGAAATATCATTAACCAGCTACCGGAGATCTTAGCACGCCTCTGGCCCGTTGGGCCGGCGAATTCCTGGGATGTGGTCCTCAAGTACGGTGGGAGCAACCCGGCCCGGGGCCCCTTCCGAGGCGGCGGCCGCGCCGCCGCCGCCCGCCGGGGAAGGCGCGGCGGCGCGCCCGGCGGCGCCGCGGCGCGGGCGCTGGCGCGCCTGGCGTGGCGCTGGCGCGCCGGGTGTGGGCCCGCGGGTGGCAGCCCTGGAGGGCCAGGCGACCCAGGGTCCGTCAAGCAGTTGGGCACCTGACTGCATGACGTGGTCGCGACGTGGTCGCGTCGTAAAAAAACATGATGGACCCACGAACCCGGAAAGGGATAAAGACATGTGCAGCATGGTCACGTTTTCACGATACCCAACTGGGCGACATCTCACGAAACATCCCACGAGACACCCCGCGAAACATCCCACGAGACACCTCACGAAACATTCCACGAGACACCTCACGAAACATTCCACGAGACACCCCGTGAAACATTCCACGAGACACCCCACGAACAGGCAACCACTCAACCAGACACGCCACGAAACATTCCACGGGGGTGCGACTGGGTGTGGTCGTGCTGGGGTGTGGTCGTGCTGGGGTGTGGTCGTGCTGGGGAGTGGTCGTGCTGGGGTGTGGTCGTGCTGGGGGGTGGTCGTGCTGGGGGGTGGTCGTGCTGGGGGGGTGGTCGTGCTGGGGGGTGGTCGTGCTGGGGCGTGGTCGTGCTGGGGCGTGGTCGTGCTGGGGCGTGGTCGTGCTGGTCGTGCTGTGGTGAGGTCGTGCTGGGGTGTGGTCGTGCTGGGGTGTGGTCTTGCTGGGGTAGGGTCGTGCTGGGGTCGGGTCGTGCTGGGGTGTGGTCGTGCTGGGGTATGGTCGTGCTGGGGTGGGGTCGTGCTGGGGTGGGGTCGTGCTGGGGTCTGGTCGTGCTGGGGTGTGGTCGTGCTGGGGTATGGTCGTGCTAGGGTGGGGTCGTGCATTTCGCTCGAGACATCCTGCCAAAATTCCAGGAAATCGTACAAAAACAAAGGAATTAGTCGAGACATCATCGAAATTCCTTCGCGCGGGGCGCTTTTCCGCGTCGCGGTCGGCTCTGCAAAACAAGCGTTTCGCTCGAGACATCCTCGGCAAACTCTGCGGAGCAAGCGTTTCGCTCGAGACATCCTCAACACACGAAAAAGTGGCCCGCACCCTGTGATTTATCGATCGGGATTTCAAAAACAAGCGTTTCGCTCGAGACATCCTCAAATTTTAATCCGCCGGCCTCCTTCGACCTCGATATTTATCAGGGAAAAAATCCGCCGGCCTCCTTCAAGTTGGCACCGGGGGATTAGGTTTACCAACTAAAAGAGAACCCTGGGCTCGCGCCCTTTCCGGGAAAAAAATGCATGACTGCAGGCTTTGGGTTATTTTCGGCCCCATGCAGGGGGCCCTCGCAGAGGCCTCGGGACCGTCAAAGAACGATTCAGGAAAAACACCGGTCCCGGGAAAAGGGTCGGGAATTCCAGGGGGCCCGTTCTGAAACATGATGGACCCACGAACCCGGAAAGGGATATAGACATGTGGAGCATGGTCACGTTTTCACGATATCCAACTGGGCGACACCTCACGAAACATCCCACGAGACACCCCGCGAAACATCCTAGGAGACACCTCACGAAACAACCCACGAGACACCTCACGAAACATTCCACGAGACACCCCGTGAAACATTCCACGAGACACCCCACGAACAGGCAACCACTCAACCAGACACCCCACGAAACATTCCACGGGGGTGCGACTGGGTGTGGTCGTGCTGGGGTGTGGTCGTGCTGGAGTATGGTCGTGCTGGGGGTGTGGTCGTGCTGGGGTGTGGTCGTGCTGGGGGGTGGTGCGGGGGGTGGTCGTGCTAGGGGGGTGGTCGTGCTGGGGGGGTGGTCGTGCTGGGGCGTGGTCGTGCTGGGGCGTGGTCGTGCTGGGGCGTGGTCGTGCTGGGGTGTGGTCGTGCTGTGGTGAGGTCGTGCTGGGGTGTGGTCGTGCTGCTGCTGGGGTAGGGTCGTGCTGGGGTCGGGTCGTGCGGGGGTGTGGTCGTGCTGGGGTGTGGTCGTGCTGGGGTGGGGTCGTGCTGGGGTGGGGTCGTGCTGGGGTGTCGTGCTCGTGCGTGGGGTCGTGGGGTCGGGGTCGTGCTGGGTGTGGTCGTGCTGGGGTGTGGTCGTGTTGGGGTGTGGTCGTGCTGGGGCGTGGTCGTGCTGGGGTGGGGTCGTGCTGGAGTGGGGTCGTGCTGGGGTGTGGTCGTGCTGGGGTGGTCCGAACCCTGTGACTTATCGATCGGGTCGTGCGTGCTGGTGCTGTGTGGTCGTGCTGGGGTGTGGTCGTGCTGGGGTGTGGTCGTGCTGGGGTGTGGTCGTGCTGGGGTGTGGTCGTGCTGGGGTGTGGTCGTGCAGGCAACCACTCAACCAAGGCGGTGTGCTCGTGCTGGGGAGTGGTCGTGCTGGGGGGTGGGCGTGCTGGGGGGTGGTCGTGCTGCGGTGTGGTCGTGCTGGGGGGGTGGTCGTGCTGGGGTGGGGTCGTGCTGGGGCGTGGTGGTGCTGGGGCGTGGTCGTGCTGGGGCGTGGTCGTGCTGGGGTGTGGTCGTGCTGTGGTGAGGTCGTGCTGGGGTGTGGTCGTGCTGGGGTGTGGTCTTGCTGCGGTGGGGTCCTGCTGGGATGTGGTCGTGCTGGGGTGTGGTCCTGCTGGGGTGTGGTCGTGCTGGGGTGGGGTCGTGCTTGGGTGGGGTCGGGCTGGGGTGTGGTCGTTCTGGGGTGTGGTCGTGCTGGGGTGTGGTCGGGCTGGGGTGGGGTCGTGCTGGGTCGGGGTCGTGCTGGGGTGTGGTCGTGCTGGGGTGTGGTCGTGCTGGGGAAGTGTGGTGCGTGGGGCGTGGTCGTGCTGGGGTGCTGGGGCGTGCTGGAGTGTCGTGCTGGGGTGTGGTCGTGCTGGGGTGGTCCGCACCCTGTGACGATCGGGTCGTGCTGGGGTGTGGTCGTGCTGGGGGGGTGTGGTCGTGCTGGGGTGTGGTCGTGCTGAGGTGTGTTCGTGCTGGGGTGTGGTCGTGCTGGGGTGGTCGTGCTTGGTCGGGACATCCTGCCAAAATTCCAGGAAATCGTACAAAAACAAAGGAATTAGTCGAGACATCATCGAAATTCCTTCGCGCGGGGCGCTTTGTGGGGGGGGGGTCGTGCTGGGGGGGGGTCGTGCTGGGGGGTGGTGGTGCTGGGGCGTGGTCGTGCTGGGGCGTGGTCGTGCTGGGGTGTGGTCGTGCTGTGGTGAGGTCGTGCTGGGGTGTGGTCGTGCTGGGGTGTGGTCTTGCTGCGGTGGGTCCTGCTGGGATGTGGTCGTGCTGGGGTGCCTGCGGGGGGTGGGGCGTGCTGGGGTGGGGTCGTGCTTGGGTGGGGTCGGGCTGGGTGTGGTCGTTCTGGGGTGTGGTCGTGCTGGGGTGTGGTCGGGCTGGGTGGGGTCGTGCTGGGTCGGGGTCGTGCTGGGGTGTGGTCGTGCTGGGGTGTGGTCGTGTTGGGGTGTGGTCGTGCTGGGGCGTGGTCGTGCTGGGGTGGGGTCGTGCTGGAGTGGGGTCGTGCTGGGGTGTGGTCGTGCTGGGGTGGTCCGCACCCTGTGACTTATCGATCGGGTCGTGCTGGGGTGTGGTCGTGCTGGTGCTGGGGTGGTGGTCGTGCTGGGGTGTGGTCGTGCTGGGGCGTGGTCGTGCTGAGGTGTGTTCGTGCTGGGGTGTGGTCGTGCTGGGGCGTGGTCGTGCTGGGCGTGGTCGTGCTGGACATCCTGCCAAAATTCCAGGAAATCGTACAAAAACAAAGGAATTAGTCGAGACATCATCGAAATTCCTTCGCGCGGGGCGCTTTTCCGCGTCGCGGTCGGCTCTGCAAAACAAGCGTTTCGCTCGAGACATCCTCGGCAAACTCTGCGGAGCAAGCGTTTCGCTCGAGACATCCTCAACACACGAAAAAGTGGCCCGCACCCTGTGATTTATCGATCGGGATTTCAAAAACAAGCGTTTCGCTCGAGACATCCTCAAATTTTAATTCGCCGGCCTCCTTCGACCTCGTTATTTATCAGGGAAAAAATTCGCCGGCCTCCCTCAAGTTGGCACCGGGGGACAGGTTTACCTACTAAAAGAGAACCCTGGGCCCATGCCCTTTCCGGGAAAAAACAGGACGTTGCATGTCTGGGAAGCGTCCTGGCTTGCCTATAGGCCCACCAAAGGATGTTCTCAGAGCCTTTTTGTGGTCCTGCACGACACGTGCTCAGAACATGCCTGGCTGAGACTGTCTCGTTTTCATACCCCGGGCTTCTGTTCTGAGCACACTGTTTTTGTTATGAGAACATTTCTGCGTTCTAAGAACATGCCGGTAGGCCTATAGGAAGGCCAGGACGGTCGGTCCCTGCAGTGTCTTGGCTCACCAGAAGAACCACCACCACTAGCTGGGGGGGCTGGCCGCTCCCCCTTCCCGAGCTGGTGGCACCCCGTTCTGGGCGCGCCCCCAGGGAGTGCCAGGAAAGGAGTGCCACCAGCTGGGAGGGGTGGTCTTAGGGAAAGGAGTTCTGTGGAGTTCTGGTGGTAGCGGCCCGTTTCGCTCTCTCGAGTGGCATCGTTCGGACGTGCGCATTTTCTCTTGGCAAGGACCATCGAGGAACAAGTTGCGTCCCCTAGCGAGAACATGCAGACACGAAACCGAAAAGCGCACGATGAATGAACGTTCCAGCGATTGCAGGATGTGCATTTTTCGCGGCGAGGACCATCGAGGAGCATCCTGGATCATCGTGCGAGGAATAGGCGCACGACGCCGAAAGATGCACGGGGATTGGCGTCCGAGCGATGGCAAGGTGTGTGTTCAGAACGGTCGGCCCGGACGAAAGGGGGGAATAGGGAATCGGGAGCCTTGAGACGGGGGTCAATGCAAACGGGGGTCAGCCAGAGCGCCGGATCTTGCAGGATCTTGCAGGATCCTGCAGGGTTCTGAAAAGCCTGACTGACCCGGGTTTTGATTGACCCAGGTCAGTAGATCCCCGAGGCAAAGAGAGGGTTACAAAATCAACTGCATGCAGCTGGTTTCGGCCCCGCCGCCAGGCCCACTCTTCGATACATGGGCGCCTCCCACCGCCAGATATACGTGAGCCGATTCTCTACCCTACCCTTTGCTATCCTACCATTTCGTTCCCCTCGAAAAAGGCTTGTTTCGAGTAGTGTTGAAGCGTCCTGGCTTGCATATGACGCCCACCAGAGAATTTCGTAAGAGCCTGATTTGTCTGCACGAGATGTTTTTGGAACCATTTCTGGCTGAGGCTGTCTTAATCTGAATTACCCCAATGCGACCCTACCTAGAAGTTGGAGCCCCTAGGAAAGCAGCAATAGTTGCTATGCTGTGATATGCTATGCCATGCTATGCTCCGCTATGCTATGCTGCGCTATGCTAGGCTATGCTAGGCTAAGCTATGCTATGTCAGGCTGCGCTGTGCTATGCTTAGCTATGCTATGCTATGATATGCTGTGCTAAACTGCGCTATGCTATGCCATGCTATGCTATGATATGCTATGCTATGATATGATATGCTTGGCTTTGTTATGCTATGCTATGCTATGATAATGCAGCGCTGCGCTATGCTAAGCTAAGCTAAGCTAAACTGAACTAAGCTAACCCTCCAGGCAGAGCCTAGGTAGGGAATTACACCCATGCTAATTACCCGAACAGAAAACTAAACTGGCAACGCGGTTGGCACACACACGAGCGCCACGAGGAGGAGCAGGTGGCAGCGGCGGCAGTGGCGGCAGCGGCGGCGTCGCCCACGGATCCGTTTTTCTGTTTGCTCTAGGCGGGGGGGACGACGACGACGACGACGACCGACGACGACGACGACCGACGACGACGACGACGACGGATGCTGTGGTGATGCGATGGTGCCCATGGTGGGGGCGACGGGGACGACTACGACGATGATTTTCGCCTCTAGGCCCGCTCCGCAATAGTTTGCATGGACGCATGGCGCTGCTGTTGCTTTGCCTTTGCTTTGCTGATATGCTATGCTATGCTATGCTGCGCTGCGCTGTGCTGTGCTGTGCTGTGCTGCGCTAGGCTATGCTCTGCTGTGCTGCGCTATGCTATGCTATGCTGGGCTATGCTATGCTATGCTAAGCTGCGCTGTGCTATGCTATGCTGTGCTCTGCTAGGCTAAAGCTCAGCGAAGCTAAGATGAAGGCAAGCTAAGCTAAGATAAACCTGAGCTAATATGAAGCTAAGCTAAACTAAGATGAAATCAGCTAAGCTAAGATGAGATAAGCAACGCTAAGCTAAGGGGACGTAACTGGGGGAACCGCGGGGCGGATACTGGGGGAACCGCCCGGGGCGGTGTGCACTGCCCGGCCCCTTTAAGAAAGAGAGTAAGAACCCTCTAGGCAGAGCCTAGGTAGGGAACCATCTGCCTTGTGCTCTACGACCAGTGTTACCACAGCGGACGTGGTCGAGGGCTCGTCGTCGTCGTCGATCTTGGATCGTCGTCGTCGATCGTCGTCGATTGTCGCTCGTCGTCGTCACTGTCTACGATCGTCTCGTCGTCGATCGTTGGCGTCGGTCGCTCGTCGTCGCCGTCGTCGTCGACAGTCGACAGTCGATTGGCGATCGTCGGTCGATCGCTCCATCCTCGGCCCATCGGGCGGCCGCGCCCCGCGCGCCTCCCGAGAAAGGCCGAGGCGCCCGGCTTCCAGGGGCTCGCTTCCAGTCGGGCGTGTCCCTCTACAGGGGGAAGATTTGAGGATGCCCCAAAAAATTGCCCGGGGACGATTTGTTCTACTATTTTGCATTCTGTTCGAATATTCTTTGGCTACTCTGATGGTTCCCCCAAGTTCTGTCTGTAGGGGAACATGCCCGACGTAAGGCTCGCTGCGATTCCTCCGATTTTCGATCCGGCTCGACTTTCCGCTGGCCTCCGATTTCAGGGGCGGCCCCGCCGAAACCATCCCCTTCTGTGGCGTCCCCTCGCCTCGCCCCAAGGAGGTCTGTATGCGGCCGGAGGGAAGCTCGAGAGGCGGGGGTGGCGCCACGGAAGGGGATGGCTTGCCAGGGGGCCGGTTGGGCCCCGTCCGATGATTCAGATTCGATCCGACTTCGGATGCCGATGTGGGCTCCGATGTCTCGACGGAGGCCTGCTATAGCCTGCCGATGTTCTGCCGATGCGACATCTCCCGACTCGGCCACGCCATTCGGCGGCGAGCCGGAGGCGAGTGAGAGAGAGAGAGAGAGAGGAGGCCTTCTCAGAAGGCGGCGGGGCTTCTCGGAGGCCATCCTGCCTTCAACTGCTCTGGAAGCCCGGAGGACTTCCGAGCCTTCTGAGTAGGCCCGCCCCCCCGAACACGCGCTAACGGCGATGTTGGCAACGGCAATGTAGGTTTCGGTATTGTAGGTGGGAGTGGTCCCTGGCCAACCTAATGATAGGAAAGCGTTCCTCGCGTTTTCCTACAATTCGCCGTGGCGCTTTCGCTCGATGCATTCGCTTCTTTGAAATGTAGGAAAGTGTGGTTCGTGATTTCCAGCACCTTTTTCTGCGCGAGGTCGGCGTCGCGAAAACCAGATTCCCAACGTCGCCGTTCACCAACATCGCCGTTAGCGTGGCTTTGGCCTCCTCTCACTCCAGCATTGAGCTGGTCGCGGAGCAGTGTCTTCACAACGGGCGTGTTCGCCGGTTTCGGGCCCTGCACCCTCACAGACCGATCCGGCGCGAAGAAAGATGGGCGGGGCCTGGGGTTCCAGTGGTGATGTTTGTTTGATGTTGCATGCTCTCTGCAGCGTCAGTTCCAGGGGGCCGTCCGCTGCACGGCAGCGTCGGCTGCACAAATGCGTTACTTTTCGCAGGAGATGCTTGTGGTGCGGGCCCACCGGGGTGCCCCCAGCACTGGCTTCCCAGACAAGCTCGCGTCGAGAGAGAATTTCGGCGGGAGGTTTTCGGCCGTTCTCGTCTTCCTGGGCGCCCGGGGTACGACACGAACCTACCGTGCGCGGGGGGGGGGCGGGGGCTCACCCCACAGAGTTTCGCGACGGCGCGCACAGAGGGGGCGGCACGGTCTTGGACTTTACTTGAGATTCGGGCGTGGCATCTTGTTGACCGGGCGTTTTCGCCCAGGTTTGGGCCCCGAGACCATCACAGGTCGATCGGGCTTCAGAACTGCCAGCGGTCTGGGGCTCCAGTCGTGGACCTTCGCGGCGTAGCATTTTTGGCGCCCTCCATTCTCCCTCTTCCCCCTTCTCCGTCTCTCTCTTCAAGCCTCCTTGTCCGCTTGTTCGTGCATTCTGTGTTCAAGGATGCCTTCGGCAGGGACGGTCCGTGGGGCCAGCAGCACTCTAGGACGACCCAGTGGGACGGAAGATCATTCCTTCGGTCTCTTGCAGTACGGAAGTTGTCGTCCTGGGCTGCCTGACCCTCGAGGGCCCAAACTCGGATCTCCTCCAGCATTGCATTATCTATCTTGACCTGATGTGCGCGATCCTCGTGGCACGAGCGGGCATACATTGGCAGAGCTAGAGAGGTGAGCAGACCAGGAGAAGGGAGCGGGTCGCCGGCGTGGGCCGTGCGCCTCGGGGGCTAGGCGTGGTGGCCAGGCGCTGGTGCGTAGTCGGCAACGCCCCGAGGCGACGGTGCTCCACGTCGAGGCACCGACGTCGCCATCAGCTGAGGCGGCGGCTCGCACCATCGGCTGAGGCGGCGGCGCTCACAGTCACCAGCGGGTCGTCGCCCCGCCGAGGTGTCGACCGTCCTGTGGATGCCAGCGCTCGAGGAAGAGAAACGGCGGAACCGT
The DNA here is from genome assembly GCA_963575745.1 of Prorocentrum cordatum. Classification (NCBI taxonomy): domain Eukaryota; class Dinophyceae; order Prorocentrales; family Prorocentraceae; genus Prorocentrum; species Prorocentrum cordatum. The sequence continues at coordinate 36,720 of CAUYUJ010015584.1, read as the reverse complement.
AAACTGTCGACGGTCCGCGCGGATTTCTTGGATCTGCGCTGGGCTCCACTGGCGGCGCCCCTGGACCCGCTCCTGGCGCGCTCCGCGCGCCACGGAGGGAGGTCCAGTGCAGATCCAAGACATCCGCGCGGACCTTCACAAGATTATGTTTACACAGTTCCTTTGCCCTGTAAGTGCCGTTCGGCTGGCATGGCCACGGGGCCACTCCGAATAGCACTTGGAATTCGATTGGCCCCTAGCCTGCTCGGCTCAGGGGCAGGCGCAACCTCAAGGCAAGGCTGCGCCAGTCTGAGAGCTGGCGCCCGTCCTCGGGCGGTATGGTGTTTGGATGGGCTCAAGGTGGTTTGAGGAGAAAGATGAGAGAGAGAGGGGGGACAGTGAGAAGGAGGAGACCTTCACAGAAGGCTCCGAAGGCATTCAGCTTTCTGAGAAGTTGTCTGTGCCTCCCTCGAAGTCACGGAGGCACGCCGCTTTCTGAGAAGACACCCTTTCTCTCACTCCCCCCCTCGGTTGCCGCCGATGTGAGGGCCCGAGTGGCTGAACGAAGTAAGCCCAGAAGAGCCCCAACCAATTTAGGTTAGAAAGCCAGGGTGAAGCCAAACTGACGCAAACCTAGAATGTCAGTTGGCATCGAATGGTGCCTCAAGGGGCGCAGAGTGGATACGGAACGGACGCTTACGGGAAGGCGATTGTCCTTTGGAGAGGCGCCGTGATATTTTAGACAGAGAGCTTCACTAATGCGGCAGGTAACCTTATATCAGATGGCGCCATGGAACAAAAAGTATATTTTTACGCATTATGCATGAACTTGTTGTCATACGCGTGCTTTGTTTTATGTATTCGTTGCTTCAGCAAAATAATCGCGTATGTACAGACTGCACCCGTATATACGAACTACACGCAGAAATAGCGCGTGTACACATGTACGGTTAGTGCACGTCTATTAGTCGTAATGTAGGTCTGCCGTGCGTGCGAGCTTTCGTTCCCGCCCCGAATAATCAAGACGGTTCACGACTTCAGGCAATGCGCTGACAGCCAGCATTCGACGTAGGCCGCATACATGTCTCTCCCAACCACAGCAAGTTCTTAAGCCAACTATTGTGGTATAGTGTGCATCCTCTTCGAATCGGTACGTGGGCTCGGCTTCCTCTTAAAACGGGCAGTGCAGAACGTGCATCGTGTCTGGCATCTCAGTTGGCAATGCGTTGGATCAGCATTCTAAGAGGTGTTGTAATCCGAGCTCACGTTCAAGTCGGTTCGTAAGCCCGAGATGTCGTAAGCCCGTGCTCGACGCGCCTCGGGTCGATGTGACGCTCAAGTTGGCCCTCTGCTCGATTAGAGGCGTGCTCTTACACGTGCCCCTCGGGGCTTCACAGTTACAGTGTTGCCCAACATGTTGGCACATCGTAGCGAAATATTGATGCTCCGCGTATCCCCACCAGTCTTTTGACCCGCTGGTTCTACCTGCTCGCCGTCTGGCTTTGCTGGGCCTCTTAGGTTTCTCCCCTTGCATGTGCATCCCGGCGTTGGCTTTTGGCCCGCTGGTAATTATCTCGCTTGGCTTCACGCTTGCCCTCTTTGGCGCTTGTGCACTCCAGCGTCGGCTTTTGGCCCGCTGGTTTTTTTCTTGCCCGCTGGCTCATGCTAGTTCCGTCCCCGTGTGCACTCCGGCGTTGGCTTGTGGCCCGCTGGCAATTATCTTGCGTGCTGTTCCATGCTCGATACGACCCGCTCTCTGGAACCGTCCTTGGAGCCGCAGATCAAAAAAAGTATCCCCACCAGTGAGGGGCATCTTGTCCCTGGCACGTGCATACGCCACTGCGGCCAATTTTACGTCGTACCGCACCCCGGACGTTGTGCCCGCTCCTTGTCCCTCGCCTTGGAGCCGCGAGCCAAAAAAAGTATCCCCACCAGTGCCCCTGGCCTTCTGCCTTCTGCAGGCAGCTCAGCCAGCTTCCCTCCAGCTGCACCCCCGCCGGCGGCTTCTTCTGAGTGCGGGTTCGGCTGCTTCGCTTTAGGCTCGTGCGTGGCCAATGTGGCAGGCCCGTGGCCCGGACCTCTCCTTCGGAGACTGCGTCTCCGCGTCCGCCCGCGACCCCCCCAAAAAATATCCCCACCAGTCTCTCAGCTCGGCGACTGCGAATCCGCGTCCGCCCGCGACCAAAAAAACGTATCCCCACCAGTTTTCCGACAGCTGCGCTGTGCCTGACCTTCACTTTACGACCCGTTTTGACGGCGCGCAGCTGCCTGCGTCGCTCGCGAGGAAAAAAATATCCCCACCAGTCCGCCACAGCCTGGCCGTGTCTGCCGTTGCCGCCGGCTTGGCGGGACCCTGCCCCATTGGTTTACTTAGGGGTGGTCCAGTCTTTTTGGTTTGCCGCGTGCTCGTCCCCGCCGCCTGCAGCTTAGCACGTTGGGTTGTTTATGCAGCCCCGCGCTTCGCCACGCTTGTGGCGCGTTGACGCTGGCGCCGGGTGCGACAATGTTCAATTCACCCTTCCTGGTGGTGTCGCCTCTGGGATACCCGCACGCTTGCCTGGCTTTCCTGGCAGCTCGTGGCAGCGCCTGCAGCCTCAGCCCTCGGCGCAGCTCAGCGTCCATCGGCGGTATTTCTGCAGCCGCCTGTGCGCGCGCTAGGTTAATTAATTAGACTTGCTCGTAGCCCGAGCTGACTTGTGACGCCGCTGTGCACCTTCGCCTGCGTCTGCGACGCAAAAAATCTCCATCAGCCCGACTCCTGGACGGCGTCTGGCGTCTTTTGGTGCGCTTGCGATCAAAAAAGTATCCCCGCCAGCCCATCCAGCAACGATGCCCAGGCGACTGTCTTTGGTCAGGGACGTGGGGCAGCATGCAGTGGGACACAAACATATGGAAGCCGAGCGAGCCTCTTGGAAGCCTCGTGACGCCATCTTGGAGCAATGTTGGCTGCGTTTTTTTGCCATCTGGAACCCTCTTGGGGGCCTCTCGGGGTTCCTTGCTGGAGATGTTGGGGCCCTCTTGGAGCGATCTCGGGGGGGGCATGGTTCCAAAAGAGCGAAAACTGTTTCCGCTCCCCCCCCCCCCCCCCTTGGGAGGATGACAAATCGCCTCTTAGGGGCATCTAGGGTCTATGGTGGAGTTTTCTTGAGCCACTTGGGGTGCATCTTGAGGCTTCGAAGGCCCATCGGAAGCGAAACGGCGAGGAAGCAAACCACATTGAGGCCGTTTCGGCGTTGGGAGGGAGATTTGTTTGCTTCTTGGGAGGGGCCCTGGAGGGCTCCAACTTATCACTGTGCCATCACATCCACTTTCACGTCTACCTTTCCCTATTTACACACAAATGATGGTCGAACTCATGATGTGTTTGGTGGTAAGGAATGCCAGCGTAGTCCTTGTCACCGTCGCTGCGTATAGGCAGAAAGTCGTTGTTGCGACCGTGTGCACCAAGCCACCGCCAAGCGGTCGGCTGACAGACTGTCGCCAGCGCGCTACTACTGTCCGCAGCCTGGTCTCGTTGCTTCATGCACGTGCACGACTAATAACGATGCTCCATCTCATGTTGGGATCCCCGCCTCGCCATGACGCTTCTAGAAGGCGCTGTCTGCGGTGGAGGGGGCAAAAAAGAGGTCGCAGGCAGGCCAGGAGAGGAGCAATGACGGGCTGGCGCGCCTGGCCGGGGGCCAAGCATCACTGGAGCAAACCACCATTGCATTGCGTGTCAGCGGGCACCCTAACGGACACAAGCACAGTAGGCAGAACATAGCAAAGGAGAGAGAACGATGGACCACTGCACGGGTGGATGAATCGAAACAGCGGACAGGTGCATCAGGCATGCAGGACGGTTGGCAGACGTGCTGCTCGGCACGTGTACGGGGGGATGGGATTGGTTGGTGGCGTGGCCCCAGGTACTCCAGATTTCGCAATAAAGGGAGGGGGGTCTCATTTCGGGGGGGGTCTTTTCCAGGCTATCTTGGAGGGCCTGGGGGGGTCTGGGGACGATGTTTTGGAGGGTTCTCCCATGGGGGGGGTCTGAAATGGCTTGTCTTAGAGGGTCCAGACCCCCTCCTTTTTATTACGACATCTGGAGTAGTTTTCGTCTGGACACCTTCTGTTCACCATGGGCAAACCATTTCCCCCGCCAAGCACGGCTCAGGCCACCGCCTCTGCGCACAACGGCGGCGCGCCGAGGGCCGAGCTCTCGCCGCGCCGTGCGCCCTTCCGGCCCCCCGGGCACATGTTCGCGTCGTGCGGCCTGTCGTCGGCGCGGGACCCGGACGCGGGCGTCGCGCAGGAAGTTGGCAGCACGCCACGGGAGCCTCGTGTGCCAACTGTTCGTCGATTGGTTTGATGTTTCCTTGATGTTCTTTGATTTCGATGTTCTGATTTGATTTTTTGATCTTTCATGTTCCTTGAGTTTGATTTTTCCTTGATCTTCTTGATTTGATGTTTCCAATTGTACCCTAATCATTCGGATGTTCTTTGATTTTTTTGGGGGGCCCGAGGTCCTTTCATTGCTAATTGTTCTATCCTGTGCCTCTTCCTGGCCACCAGGGGGCGGGGAGCAATCAGAAACGAGCACAGTTAGAAATTAGCACGATCAGAAGGGAACGACGTGTACCATCGCAAGTCTTTCCTTGAGCGTCGATCAGCGTCTGGGAGTCCATGCGATAGCGCCGAATCCGCGTCGATTCGCGTCGATGTAGCGTCAATTGGCGTCGAATCCGCGTCGACTGGCGTCGGCTCGCATGAGCCGCCACTAAGCACCGAGGGTCCCATGAGTTGCCACCGAGCAGGAGCTTGGAGAGTTCACGGATCGCCAGCTGGCGCAGCTGCGCGACGTCATCGAGGAGTCCTTCAGGGCCGTGGTCCGGTCGGAGCTCGGGGCGGGCACGGGGGGGCACCATGAAGCATGCCACCAGGATCCTCCTTGTGGTCCCCGGCATTCCCAAGGCAGAGCTCTTTTCGATTCCTCGGATTTGATTCGATTCGATTCGATTTCAATGGCTTCCGATTCCGATTCGATTCGACTTCGGATTCCGTTTTGGGCTCCGATTCCTTTCTGGAGGCGTACAAGCTTGCCGATTTCCCCCGATTCGACTTCTCTCGACTCGGCTTCCGATTTCCGCCGATCCGATTCATTTCGATCGCCGATCCGACTTGTCGATTCGATTCTGGGCTCGCCTGCCAAGGCGAAGACCTCGGCGGCGTGGTGGAGTGTAACGGAGGCCAAGCCAGGCACTGCGGGCCCCGTCTTTCGTCAGTCGACGGCTACGTTGCAAATTCAGCGGGGTTGCAGGGGTCGGATTGCCCGACTCGGTCGCGGGGAGCGTCAGTCGCCTCATTCGAGTTGGGCCCGAGGAAGATTGTGAGAGGTAGGACTGTGGAGGCGAACAACACAGTGAAAATCCTTGACGAGATTAGGGGGTCAGGTGGGCCAGTGAAAATGAATGGGTCAGAATTCCCGACGCGGAGTTGGGTTATGTCGTGGTACATAGCACTCAAATGTGCGTGCTTCAGGCTGGTCCACCGCAACCAGTACTTTGATCCTGTCATGGGTGTAGTGATAGTTGCGAACTCGGTGGTCATCGGTCTCGAGACACAGCTCCGAATGGACAGTGAAGGTGAGGAGCCTCCACAATTGTTCTGGATTGAGTCGTTCTTTCTCGTCTGCTTCGTTTCAGAGCTCATTGTGCGATGGTTGTCCGACGGATCGAAGAACTTATCCTCTGGTTGGTTCTGGTTTGACTCATCTCTAGTGGTCACCGGTGTGATCTACACTTGGATCATCAACCCCATTCTGGCCGCAACTTCCCAGGACGTACCAATCATCTCCCAGATTCTCACCCTGCGGGTGCTCAGATTGATGCGGTTGGTCAGGGCATTGAGGTTGATGGAGCAGTTCAAGGAGCTGTGGAAGCTCTGCAGTGGGCTCCTCAGGTCGTCCCGCACGATGCTCTCCGTGTGCCTCCTGGTCTTGATAGCTGTATTTGTCTTCGCTTGCCTTGGGATCGATCTAATCAGCACCTCGCCTAAACTCAACAGCAACGAGGAAACGCGAGCGATCATCGAGGTTCACTTCTCGAGCCTGATGGTGACAGTCCTCACCCTGATGCAGTTCGCCAATGCCGATTCCCTCTCGAGCGTATACTTGCCGCTGTGTACAGAGGAGCCCGCTCTGGTGTTTTACTTCCTGGTCATGTGGCTCGTCGTGACCGTGGCCCTCATGAACCTCTCCCGCCGCCTGCGGCAAGCCCCGCCGCCGTGCCAGCGCAGCAGCGCAGCGGGAAGGATCGGGGCGCACGTCCCTGGGGATCAGCGCTCACGGGGGACGGCCAGCCCCCTCCGAGAGATCCTGTGGCTGACCCGGGCTCTGGAGCCACCCGGAGCCGACCCCACTCTCCCGCCCTCGACTGACCTGGGTTTTGGAGCTAGTCTTAAGTCGGGCCTGTCCCTCTACAGGGGGAATGTCCAAAAATAGTCCGAAACTAGTCTGGGATTAATGTTTGAGTATTTTCGGGCATCGTTTGAGCATTTCTTTGGGTATTATTTATTTTTCGTCCAAATTTCCCCTGTAGGGGGACAGGCCCGACCTGAAGCTAGTTCTTGGCTGGCCCGGGTTCTCGACGTGGCCTGGGCTTGCGCTCACACGGGTTGGTGCGTTCTCGAAATTATGTTGAAGAGTTGTGTTGTTTTTGAGCTGGCGCGGGTCTTGAGTGCCTCCTCTCATCAAGAATGGTCGAGCCCCTAACCCTGATAACACATTGAAGGCGCACGCGGACTTACGCCTTCACCTGTGCAATTGGCCAAAACAATTGTGGCGGGTTTGGCTGGAGGCATCTGCAAACAAAGACTTCATATCCCGAATGCGTTGGTCCTCCTAACTTAGGTCCTCTCACACAAGGGTTAGGGGGTCCGTTAGGTGCCAATCATCATCCTTGCTTTCCTTACTCTCTCATTATTTATCATATTCCTCTTTTTCATCAACATCCGTCCCTCTTCACGGCGCTCCGAAGGCTCATCGTGGGCTTTGGGCGCCTCTTGAGGGCCTCTTGAGGGCCTCCTAGGGATCTCTTGGGGGCTTTTTGAGGCGCAGTTTGGGGCCCGTCAGGGGTCTATGGGGCTGTTTGAGGCGCAATCCTCCAACACAGGCCGCAGGGCTCTCCTGAAAATGCTTGGTTTATTCATCTCGGGGTCGTCCAGGTGGTTGTGGGAGTCATCGTGGCTCGGCTGCGAGTTCGGAGGGGCAGTGAGAGGGGGCATGCCTTTCCAGAAGGCGGCGGGGCTTCCCAGAAGCCGTCGCGGCTTCTGAGAAGCCTTGGAGGCCTTCTTCGAGGCCGCAGGCGGCCTCTCAGAAGGCCAGAGGGCCTCTGAGAGCCCCCCCCGCCTTCTGAGAAGGCCAGCCCCTTCCTCTCACTTCCCCCCTGGGCTCGCCGCCGATTGACGCCCTCTTGGGAGATTACCAGGCTAGGTCGGAGTTGTATTGGAGCGCTCTGGAGGCAGTTATGGTATCCCCGAAGCTGGCCCGAGGCGACCTGAAACCAAGACGCATCGGACGCAAAGGACATTGGCTTGCTTAGTCTTTATCCCACCCCCATGTGTTTCCCAACCTTGCTGTGCTAGTCGGGACTTCGTTTTGAGCTAGCAGTGCCCTGTCTCCTTCCTTCCTCGTCCTCGTTCCCCCATCCTCTTTCCTCTGCGCTCCGCATGCCCATTCTGGCACACCCCTCGCACGCTTCGTGGCCCCACAGGGAGCTCCACCGAAGCCCCCAGGGTGTGTTGCCGCATAGCCATCCACGAACATTTGGCACACGCCTCACACTTTCCGTGGCACCACAGGGAGCTCCGCCGAAGGCCTCAGTGGCAAGGTGCCGCATAGCGTTTCCCCCCAAATTGCGGAACACCCCTCACACGCTTCGTGGCCCCATCGGAAGCCCCCAGAGGCCTCAGCGGCAGGGTATCGCATGCAGTCCCTAGGCCAATCTCGGGACACCCTTCGCGCGCTTCGTGGCCCCAGGGAGGCCCACTGGAGCCCTCAGAGGCAGGGTAGCGCATGCGGTCCCCGCTGCAAATTTTGGCACACCCCTCACGCGCTTCGTGGCCCTGCAGAGATTCTCCCCTTTCGCGGCGCATTAGCGATGAACATTGGGCCACTTCATGAGCTATTCGTAGCTGCCGTGGATTGGATCTTCAGGCTGATGTTGCGTCCTCAGTATGATATGCAGCGCCGCGTGTATTCTCTCCTTGCCTTCCTTCTTCTCCATCCAGCAACAGTGCCCAGACGAGCCCCATGCGGGAGCACGCACGCGGCGGAGCAGAGAGGAAGAGGGAGGTGCAGTGCAGCGGCCAAACCGAAGCTCGGGATCTGCCCGAGCAGACCCGGAGTCAACTGGAAATGGTTTCGATCTGGGAGCAGCTTGGCAGCTCGCCTGGGCAGAATGTTGGCCTTGTCTTGTGGAGGACGATCAATGTAGAGGAAGCATGTTTCCAAATACTTTCCAGATGTCTAGAACATGTGTTAGACATGTTGTAAGCATGTAAGAATCATGTTTAAAACATGTTCAGCACATGTTCTGACAGTTTGAACACGTGTAGAGTTCAATGATAGGACTGTTGGGGTGTCAATTGTCGTGGCATCCGCAACAATAGGTTGGCCTTGTTGGAGCCATTTGGGATGCCTGTCGGGCCCTGGCGGCGCTCCTCGTGGTCTCTCTGTCGAGGGCCCTCGTGGGGCCAGATTGGAGGACACGCAGTCGTGGAGCCATCTTGGGGCTCTCTTGTGGCCCTCTTGGGTCCATCCTGAGGCCTTGGAAGGCAATGTAAAGCGCCATGGCGAGAAGGACAACACGATGTAGTTCCCATAGGCTTTGGAAGGATGTCATAGGTGTGACAATCTTCAGCCGCCGTAGGGGCATACTGAGCCACTGCTGAGGCCATCTTGGGTCCACACGCCTCCCCAGGATTTCCCCGAGAAAGCTTTCCGAAACATATGACTTTTTGTTCAAGGACGCCGCAGGGAGGGGGTGGAGGCGTTTTGGTTTGTGCGTTGTTCCCCAGACGGGAAACGCAACGGTGGGGCCGGGGTGGGGTCGGCCGTAGAAACACATATAGAAACCCACCGGACAACAACGACGCATTGTTCTAAGACGCCCCAGCGTGCAGTGGGCTCGTTGGCGGAGTGACAGCCGTTATCGTCGAGAACGCTATGGCCAACGGGAAGGAGGATACGGAGGAGATGCAACTGCACTTGCGAAAGAAGCTTAAGAAGATCCTCCCAGAAATCGACGAAGTGTTCGACAGGCTTGACGTAGACGGTAATGACAGCCTGGAGATGGAGGAGTTGGTAAAGGCGGCCGAAGACGGCAATCTAACCTTTCCACTGGACATACAGTCCTACGTCGACCCGTACAAGCTCATTGACCTATTCGAATTTCTTGATTCGGACCGCTCTGGAGTGATCGAGAGAGCAGAGTTCTTCGACGGCATCTGTGCCCTCGTAGTGTCGTCCGTGCCCCTGGAGACGACGCAGATTCTGCAGCTGGTGAGGAAAAGCCACAACGTCCTCGTGGACATATGCGCGGAAGTGACGAAACTGTCGGAAGCTTGCCTGACAAGCGACACTGCCCTGTTGCCGCAACGACCAGCAGGGAAACCTTACTGTGTGTTGTGATCTCCCGAGGGCCGACACGGGGGCGCCGGCTATAGGGGCAGGCTGGCAGCGCGCGCTGCAGTACACCCAAAAGACATCTGAATAAAACGCGTGGGCTTTCTTGGATTTCAGAAAAGCAACAATCTTTACTGGGCCGTGGGAGTTCTCTTGGTGCTTCATTCATCGAGGAATGTCATATATCTGGATCTGGACTGGTGCTGAGGGAAACGCTTTTAATGAATGAGTTGATCTTAGCGTCAACGCTTCTTAATTTAACGTTGGCATCCGCATTGACTTTTCTGGTTGCATCATGCATCTTCAATGAAAAAAGTTCCAAATTCGCTTGTATCCTATTGAAGGCCGTTACAAAAGGAGTCCTATTCAAAGCCGTTACAAGAAGAATGTGATTGAAAGTTTTTACACACATAATTTTGTTAAAAGCCAGTATCAAAAGGAATATGGGTGAAAACCGTTACAAAGAAAAACGGTTGAATGCCGTTACAAAAGAACTCCGATTGAACGCCATTACAAAAGGAAGCCGATTGAAAACCGTTACAACAGGAATTTTGTTGAAGACCATCACAAAACGAATCCTAGTGACAGCCGTTACACAAGGAATCCTCTGGAAAGCCGTTGCAAAAGGAAACCGACCCTAAGCCGTTGCGCAACGAATCTGATTGAAATTGTGGAAGCGAGGAGGGTCCTGGAGGAACGGGAGAGTAGCAGGAGGGGGGGAATCGGAAGGAGGAGGGGGATGAGAAAACAGGAAGGAGAGAAATGGCGGTGACCGAGAACAGCTGATCCGCGCCATCGCACATTGTACAGCAATGTGTATTAAATTTGCGAAATCATGAAGCATCACAAAACCGTATTCAGCTGCGGGTTGATTCATGTGTTCTTAGTTGGTAGTTCTTCTTTTATAAACGGAGGGAGCAAACAAATCATTAACGACACAACCTCTTCGCGCGTCTTGCGCAAACAATGCATGAAAAACGAGAAGCATATTGGGGGCATCGTAAGATGTAAGCATGTGTATGTGTGTACGTATACGTATATGTACGTGTAGTTGTATGCGCATGTGTATGCGTATATGTACGTATCTGTGGATGAGTGCATGCTTGTGTTGACGTATGTGCGTAGCACCCCCCAGTGGCGGACGAGAGTGATGGAGGCAGTGGGGACGTCGGCAGTCTGCGAGGCTCTGGAGAAGCCCGCCGCAGGCGCCAAAGTTTCAAAACATGTGCAACGAGCCCGCCGTAGGCGCCGATTTTTTCTTCAAACCGATCGGTCGCGGGTGGATCGCGGAGTGTGTCGCGGGTGGGTCGCAAGTGGGTCGTGGGTGGGTCGCAGGTGGGTCGCGGGTGGGTCGCGGATGGGTCGCGGGGTGGGTCGCGGGTGGGTCGCGGGTTGGGTCGCGGGTGGGTCGCGGGTGGGTCGAGGGTGGGTCACGGTGTGGGTCGCGGGCGGGTCGCGGGTTGGGTCGCGGGTGGTTCGCGGGTTGGGTCGCGGGTGGGTCACGGGTTGGTTCGCGGGGTGGTTCGCGGTGTGGGTCGCGGGTGGGTCGCGGGGGGGGACGACGATAACAAACAACATCAACAACACCAACGACATCAACAACAACGCAACAAGCATAATCTTCACCACGGATTCTCACTTTAGCTACGCACCCAGGGACAATGAATGACCGCTCGGCCCCCTCAATATGATAATACGTTTATGTATACTACACGTATATTGGTGTGTAAGTGCACGTGTATGTGTATGTGCATGTGCACGTGTATGTATATATTATATATGAATATGTATTTGTAAACGCATAAGTATTTGAGTAGAGCGATGGGCATATATATATATATATATACACATGCGTAAATGTTTCGTCGACGCAGTCGCTCCCTGAAGCTGCTGCAGCCACCGGGGGCCCCCGACAAGTGCCTGACGGGTCAGTTTTCGGTGTCGCCGCTCCGTCTGGTTTTTGAGCCACGGGGGGGTCACTACAAGTGTTCGAAGGGACCGTTTTCGTCCTCGCCGTCGCTCCTCTGAGCTGCTGAAGCCACGGAGGGGGTCCCTGCAAGGGATAGGAGGGACCGTTGCCGTCGTCGCCGCCGTTCTCTTTAGCCTTTTCCCTACCTAGGCTCTGCCTAGAAGGGTTCTTAGTCTCTTGGCTTAAAGGGGCCGGGCAGTGTAAATCGCAACGGGCGGTTCCCCCAGTCCCCTGGGAGCCAAGCAAAAGCAACAGCAAAAGTAAAAGCAACAGCAAAGGTAGATGTAGATGTGGATGTAGGTGTAGATGTAGATGTATATGTAGATGTATATGTAGGTGTAGATGTAGGTGTAGATGTAGATGTAGATGCGAGTCTCGCTGTTGATGTAGATGGAGATGTAGATGCAGGTGTATATGTAGATGTAGCTGAAGGTGTAGATGTAGATGTAGGTCTAGATGTAGATGTAGGTGTCGATGTAGGTGTAGGTGTAGATATAGATGTAGATGTAAAGGACTCCCCAGTGCCCCCCGTCATCTCCGTGCCTGCTTGCTTTTGCTGCTGTCTCGGCGACTTGCTGCCTGCTTCTGCTGCTGCTTCACTTACGGCGTGGCGTCGGTGGTTCTTGCGCTACTACTACTACTACTACTACTACTACTACTACTACTACTACTACTACTACTACTACTACTACTACTACTAATACTACTACTACTACTACTACTACTACTACTACTACTACTACTACTACTACTACTACTACTACTACTACTACTACTACTACTACTACTACTACTACTACTACTACTACTACTACTACTACTACTACTACTACTACTACTACTACTACTACTACTACTACTACTACTACTACTACTACTACTACTACTACTACTACTACTACTACTACTACTACTACTACTACTACTACTACTACTACTACTACTACTACTACTACTACTACTACTACTACTACTACTACTACTACTACTACTACTACTACTACTACTACTACTACTACTACTACTACTACTACTACTACTACTACTACTACTACTACTACTACTACTACTACTACTACTACTACTACTACTACTACTACTACTACTAGTACTGTTAGTACTACTACTACTACTACTACTACTACTACTACTACTACTACTACTACTACTACTACTACTACTACTACTACTACTACTACTACCCCTACTACTACCGCTACTGCTACAACGACGACGATGAGGAGAAGGAGGAGGACGGCGTCTACCGTTCCTACTCATGACGTTTTCCTAGAGGTTCCAACTCCTAGGTAGGGTCGCACTGGGATAATTTGGCCACTGGGGATCACTGCCAGGGTTCGGAGGAAGCGTTTTCGTCGTCGCCGTCGCTCCGTTGAGCTGCTGGATCGACCTCGGGGCCCCTGCAAAGGCTGGAAGGGTACTTTTTCGTCGTCGCCGGCCTTCCGTTGAGCAGCTCAAGCCACCAGAGGGTCCCTGCAAGGGTTCGGAGGGGCCGTTTTCGTCTTCGCCGTCGCTCTCTCGAGCTGCTGGAGCCGCCGGGGGTTGCCTGGAGTTCATACTGACCAGGGCCCGCGTCCCTTCGGGGAGCTGGAGTTTCGGGCAGAGCTCCCAGAGGCCGATTTCCGCTGCTTCGGGTTGCGCTCGCTGCGTTCAGAAAATTGATACGAGACCAGAACATGTCAAACAGCTGCTCTTCATCCTTCATATATCATAGACCTGAGTATGTCTTACAACTGTTTTTGTTCGTGGGGTAGCAGCCCACGAGTACCATCAACAGCTAGGAGCGCCAAGCCGCATGGGCCGGGGGGGCCCGCCCCAGCGGGTTGCAACCGCGGTGCAGGCGGAGGCTGCACGTAAGGGAAAAACTTCCCTGGCCGCGCGCAAGTTGGTTGAGTGGGATGCGCAGTCCACAAACACGTGCACAGACAATGGACGTTAAACACCCTATCGGGTGAGTATCTGATCGACCGCGGCCCATCACGCCACCATGCTCGGGTTGTGGGCCAGCGGCCTTCTGCATGTTTGTGACAGGCGCGTGCGCGTGCGCTGGCGGCACGAGTGTTTATTCTCAGAGAACAGCATTATGCTTGATCGTGTAGCATGGCGTCGAAGTGATAGGCGCTCGATCGACCGACGACTTGCCAGGGTTGTGGAATGAGACATCTTGGTAAATCGTGATGCCTCCCTGGGAGACCCCTCGCGAGCCTCTTGACTGCTGGCGCAACAGGTAGCCGAATTGCCGCTGCAACAAATGACGACGCCCGCCAGTATTACGCGCCGTCGCGTTGCTCTCGGGGTTCGCTGCAATGTGCGCTCAAGAGTAGGTTCTGCTTCTCCCCGCAGTTTCAGCCGCTGCGGCTGCAATGTGCGCTCAAGAGTTGGCTCTCCTTCTCCCCGCAGTTTCAGCCGCTGCGACTCTCTCGCTTCGTCGCAACGGGGCAGACCGCCGCGATCGCCCACGCAGAGAGATCCGAGCCCACGTCGTTGGAAAAACTCGCGACCCATCGGTCGGCCGGATGACATTGGCCCGTTCAACCCCACTGCCCGCTTGCAGTGCCCGCTTCGCCCGTTGCCTTCCGGCTCCGCCGAGGGCGGCGTCGCGCGCTGGGCCTATCGCGACGGCTCGTTCGGACAGCGCCGGTCTCGGGTTCGTCTGCATGCTTTCGGCGATCTTCCAGCTCGACCGATGCGTTGAGATGCGTCGATGGTCGGCGCGATCGATAGACATTCGACAGATCCTCCCTGGTCGATCAAAGCAACGGCCGATCCGATCGTTCGGGCGAGCGGGCGCGCCATCTGATCCATGGTCGGGCGGCCGATCGGCGAGGGGGCCGGCTTGGCCGAGGCGCGGCAAGGCCCCTTGGACTGTCGCAGAATCCGTGCCCATTTCACAGATTGCTTCTGGAATCCAATTATTAGCTGGTTTGGCTGTTTGAGCTCATGATTAGAGCATATCTAACTAGCTTCGGCCCATCCCGCTTCCGTGCCTGCATTGTCGCTCAGAGGCCTCGTTGGGGGCCTCTCAGGGGGTCTCCTGGAGACGGCTTTGAGGCCCCTCGGACAACTGCAGAGGCTGATTTTGGCTTGTTGCGGGGCCTCTTGGAGCTTATGATTAGATTGATATCAATGTGCTGTCTCTCAATGTAGCCAATGGCAACGACGTGGGATTGCGGAGTGACCAGCCAGGTCGCGTCGTCCAGCTGCCACGTCGACGACGTCGGGGTGGTCGTTTGCTTCGAGAACGCGCCGCTCCATTGCCTCTGCAGCGCGCTGAGAGCCGCGGGCCTGGACGTGAGCGAGCGGCGGCGGCAGCGAGACGTCCTGCCACCTCGCTCAGACAGCAGGTCTTCGCCTTCGCCGCCGTCGGCGACGAGAAGCGGCGCGGTTCCACGGGTGCCGGGCGAACCCGAGACATGGCCACGTTCTGGGGCACGGCCGGCGGCGCCCGGGGCGCGGCCGAGACGGCGAAAGCACCCAGCAGAAAAGCAGACTGCGCCGCTGGCAGCGAGACCAGGCGGCGCGCGCCACCTCGAGCACGCCCAGCGAAAGTCATCCAGACGTACGCCAGCTTGTCCCATATTCGCCAGACGACGCTTCGAATCTTGTTCAGCAAGCAGAGGCCACCCAGGGCTCCGTCGTCGCGCACGAGGCGGCGCCTCGCCCAGGAGAGAGCCGGCGACGCCCGTCCACGCCAGACCACCGCTGACGTTCCGGCGCGGAGGCGGCCGCCCAGCTGCGACTTCAGAGGCGCTTTTTGTGCTGGACAATTTCATATACGAGCAGCGGGTGCAGCGTGCATAGTTGCGCATTGGCTCGCGCTCGGCGGACGCGCGCGCGTTTGCCGAGCGCGCGCGCGCCAGTTGGAGCGCGCCCAGGGTGGCTGCCGAGCGCACTTTCTGCGCGGGCTTCTCGATCAGCCGGGCGCCCCTCCGACTGCGGTATACGGCTGGCATTCTTCAGAAGAGGATTATTTGCAGACGTCCGATTCGTGCGCCAACTCTCCTGGAGACAATGGGGCAATCGCGCAGTCGTATTCCAGTATGAAGACGGACCACTTTTACAGGTTCTTGAGCATAGATTGCTTCCTGGCAGCAAGAGTGCGAGCCGCGGAACGCCGACGCGATGCGCATGGTCTGATCGCCCGCGAGTCCCGCGGCAGCCTGGCCGAATGCGACGCCGCCGACTCCTTCGAGCCCTTTGTCGTCGCGTCTCTCCCCTTCGGAGGTTTTCCCATGATCGACGCTCGCGCTCAGGCTTGCCACGGTGGCGCCGATTCTCGGCGGGACGACGATTCACCATTGCAGGCGACGGGCTTCGCGAGTGATTCGTCACAGCGCAGCGTGCTCTATATCTTTCGTTTTCGACAGGGTCGCCGCGCAGCTGAAATGTTTGCTCGAGTTGTTCGGTGACTTCATGACGAACATGGCTGCCAAGACGCCGATCAACTTCGCGACCTTCTGTCAGTGCGCCCATGGCCAAATTTAATCATTGGAAGCGTTTCCTCTGTTTGTCCAGTTCGGCAATTGGAGAAGCCGCCTGAGCCATTCGTTTCCAATGGAGAAGAAGTGGCTAGGTTTCTCCGACGCAGCGGGGGCGTGGATCGCTTGATCTGCGCTGCCACAGGGCGTCGGGTGATCGAAGAAGAGAATGGAGGGCGCACCGCGCCACGTTTCTTGGAGTCCTCCGCAGCGCGCCTGCGCCTCCCCGTTGGCTTCGCTTTCGACGTGCGCGCCCCCCGCGTCGTCGCTCACGCTGCAGGAGTGCTCGGCGAGGAGTTCGTCGGCGCGCAGCTTGCTCTGTGCGTTCGTGTTCGGCAGGGTCACCGCGCAGCTGAAGGTCTTGTTCCAGCGGCTCGGCGACTTTCTGGCGAACGTGGTTGCCAAGGCGCCGATCATCTTCGCTATCTTCTCCCCATGCGTCCGAGGCCAATTTGATCGCTGGAAGCGTTTCCCCAGTTTTCCCGATCGGCAAATGGAAGAGTCGCTTGAGCATTTCGTTCCTAGTGGAGAGGAAGCGCTTCGGGTTCTCCAAACCAGCAGGGGCGTGGATCGCTTGACTTGCGCTGCCGCGGGCCGTCGGGTGATCGAGGAAGAGAATGGGGGGCGCGCTGCGCCGCGCTTCTTGGAATTTCCCGCGGCTCAGCTGCGCCTCTCTGTTGGCTCTGCGTTCGAAGTGCGCGCCCCTCGCATTCCCTGGAACCGCCCGCGGGTCCGGTTTCGCCCGAGCCCTCGACGCCGCTGGGCGGCGGCCTTCGTCTTTCCGGCGATCGCGAGGATATCGCAGCCGCGCGGGCGCGGCAGATGAAGCGAAAGCTCCCTCGTTGAGCAGACGCGGGAGGCAGCGTTCCAGGCGGCGCGCAAACGCCGCGAAGAGGTTCTTCGGCGCCCAACAGTCGATGAGCCCTCACTCGGAATCTTTAGAAAATTGTTCACTGGCAGCAAAGTTCCGCCGACGCAGTTCCACAATAACGCGGGAAGCGCAGACCTGGGCGGAGGGGGTGATGCCGAGCGACCCCGCGTCGCAGACCCAGGGTCTCCCCGCAGACAGCACTCGGCAAACTACCCACTGGCGACGCTGTCTAAGTTTGCGTTGCTTGGCAAAGCTGAGCTAGACCACGTGCAAGAGTCGAACACGATTCTATAATGAGTGTGACGAAGCGCTTGCTGGGAATTGCAAAGGAGAAAGTACCTGGCGCCTCCGACGAACTAGTGCGTGTTCTGGCAGCTGCAAGTCCACTTTCGCCGACTGTGGACATTGGCTTGCGCGAGCATTGCATGCTCTTGCATTTGTTCATCGGCGACGTACTCATCCGCGCGCACAACGGCGTCTCGCGCGCGTGCCGGGACGGCGCTTGGCAGGCCTACAACGGAGTGGTCGCATAATCTGTTCTGGCACATTGCAGAACGTCTCTGATCTATCTCGGAGGTGTTTCCATCCATTGTCGACCTGGCGTAGATCTGCGTCTGGCGCAGAATTCCTGCAGATGCTGACGTAGCTGTGAAGGCGCCCCAGGCTTGAGACGGATAAGTTCCTGTCGAAGTGCCATGCGCGAGTGGAGGTCAGGCCCGCGGCTGGCAGCGCGGCTCCAGAATCAGGAGGAGATAGCGCGCCTGGCGCCGAAGGCGGGCACAGGGTGGCTGCTGGGGGCGCCGGCCACTTCGTCGACGGCGATGGCGATGGAGCGCCTGCAGTCGCGCCTCGCCGGGAAGCAGCAGGCGGCCCACCGCCGGTCGTTTTCGCGGCCAAGGTCGCGCGGGAGGTTCTGGCGCGGAAGTTGATCACATAACTTTACGAATGGCGTGGTTCGCCGCGGCCAGCCCGCGCTGGCGTCGCTTCTACCGACCCGTGCTTCTTCTTCGCTGAGAGCGGTTCCATCGAATTCGTGCGGAAGTTGCCAGAGAACGACATGTACGTCTACATCCCGCACAATTGAAAGACCCAGTTCTCCAGTTCGAAGAAGACCGGCTTCATGAGTTCCTCTCCCAGACATTATGGGGTAACGGCCTTGCTCAAATGCCAACTAGCGGCGATGGCGTTGACGTTGCAGGGGTGCTGCGTTGACAGGTGCTTCTGGACTGCGGGGCCTGAAGGCGCAGGGCAATCGACCCCCGCGCATCTCATCCACAACGTTCTGCGGGCTCCATGCCTTCATCGAAGCGAACGCATGTTTCTCAGGCGACGAGCTACGGAAGCAGGCTGATGGTATGATCAGCAAGTTGATCACGACAGCGCTGGAGGCCGTGGACAATTCCAATCATGGCTCCAGGGAGGACTTGTTCAAGAAACACATAGCGGTGGACCCCATCGCGGCGCGTTTGCCACGTGGCATCGTGACGCGCCTGACCGAACTGTCAGGGTGGGAGCGCTTGGAGCTGAACAGACTTATCAAGTCTACCGCTGTATCGGAGACCAGTCTGGACAGCATCCTGCGACCATCTGGCAGCGCGTGAACAGTTGGTTTGCCCGTGCCCATCCGATAGATTGCACGGGGACTCGCGCCTCTACTACCCCCGACAAAAACACGCACGCGCAAAACAGCTGCAATGCAGTCGGTCCGGGGCCGCCAGATGTTTTCGTGTTTCGCTGATTTCTTGGAGTAGCTAGGTCATCGCTGGATCTTCCAACCGCCGCCCCTGGGGCCCGCGGCCGCGACGTTCCCGATGGTGTGAATTCTGCGGCGGGGGTCGCTCGAGTCGCAACAATCTGCCAACTGGGCGCGGGCGCGGCAGAGGTGGGCGAATATTATTCCGATGGTGGCGTTGCGTTGAAAATTATCCTCCTGGCGGCTGGAACTTTGAATCTTCGATCCAACCATCTCCCTGCCCCCTTTCCCGCCCGCCCCAAAGGGGTGCAAGTTGTCCAGGCTCAGGACCGAAGCTGAAGTCAGTGCCACCCCAGATGCGGCCAGCAATGGGGATCTTTGTGAAAGATCCGACCTTGCGCGCGTTCGTCAAGAGCCAGGTCGCGGTGCCTGCGCTACGGGAATTGCTGCGGAGTCTCATGGAGGCACACTCGCGGACTGCAGCAGAGGACATCATCGAGGACTGCGCCACGGGTGGCGACGGTGGACTCACGAGAGATTCGCTCATTCGGCGACTGGGTTTTCCCTGGAGACAGCAGCCGCATCTGCGGAAGCAATGATCCCGTCCAAGGCGCGACAGATGCTGATCGTTCTCTGGCAGTTCGGCTTGCATGCGCTGCGCTGGACCGCAACTACGGGACCGCGTCCGAGAACGATTTCGTGTTCAAGATTCGCACGGCGGTCGTGTCTGGCTCTGCTGATGCTCGGAAGGCCACGTTCGAACGTCTTGCTCAGCGCGGCCATCTGGTCTTCGATCTGAAAACCGTCGTTGGTATTCAGAGTGCGCCCAGCGTCTAAAGATCAGCGGTTCGATTGCAGATCTTGGGCCCGCGGGTCGCGACCTTGCTGAGTCAACTTTGGTAGAGATTATCCACGGCAGAGGTTTCTGTGAGTGCATTCGCAACGCGTTGCGCATCCGCAGCGTGGATGCGCTCATCCGATACCTTGGCGGAAATGCATGCGAGAAACCGAAGAAGAGATACAGGATCGGAAAGAAGACGGCAGACGACACTGAGAGGCGCGCCGATGTGGCGCAGCATATGCGAGCCCAGGAGTCCGCCGCCAATGCAGTTGCGAAACGGGCTGAAGAGCTACCTTGCTCGAGGCACGGCGATGCTGCACCTGAGGCCGTATGCATTACCTCCACGCGCGAATTCAAGTTCGATGTGCCCTTTCGAAGGTGCGCGGTTAGCTTCGGCGCTCAGAGCTTGAGCTGGTCCGCCCGCCTGACGGGGCTGACGGGTGCGGAAGATTGGGACGTCTAGAAGCTGGCTTGATTTAGGGCGAATTTAGGTTGAGTCGGTTGAGTGTTTTTAGGTGTTTGATGGTTTTTGATGCCGACGACGATTGTAATGATGGTGGTTATCAAATCGTAGTGCTGATGGTGGTGGCGATGGTGATGGTGATGATGGTGGTGCTCATCACATCCAGAATCACCATCATCACCATCACCATCATCACAATCACAACCGCCCTCACCATACCATCATCACCATCCCCATCACCATCATCATAATCACCACCATCACCATCCATACCATCAGCATGTTCCAGTATGTTAGAGCTCCGTGGGAGCTGTAACATGGCTTGTTCGAGCTCCCACGGAGCTCACAAATACGATGTTAGAGCTCCAACAGCAGCTAACAAGCCATGCCTGGACGACTGGGGCGTATAGAGACCGCGGTGAGAGACCACCCCTTGCGCACCCCCTGTGGTGTCGAGAAAGTGCCACGCCTGCTATGCTTGGACGACTGGGGCGTATAGAGACCGCGGTGGGGGACCACCCCCTGCGCACCCCCATGTGGTTTCGAGGCAGTGCCACGCCTGCTATGCCTGGACGACTGGGGCGTATAGAGACCGCGGTGAGAGACCACCCCCTGCGCACCCCCTGTGGTGTCGAGAAAGTGCCACGCCTGCTATGCCTGGACGACTGGGGCGTATAGAGACCGCGGTGAGAGACCACCCCCTGCGCACCCCCTGTGGTGTCGAGAAAGTGCCACGCCTGCTATGCCTGGACTGGGGCGTATAGGACCGCGGTGCCACCCCCTGCGCACCCCTGGTGTCGAGAAAGTGCCACGCCTGCTATGCCTGGACGACTGGGGCGTATAGAGACCGCGGTGAGAGACCACCCCTGCGCACCCCCTGTGGTGTCGAGAAAGTGCCACGCCTGCTATGCCTGGACGACTGGCCGGATAGGAGGGACCACCCCCTGCGCACACCCTATGGTGTCTAGAAAGTACCACGCCTGCTATGCCTGGACGACTGGCACGGATAGCGCCGCGTGGGACCACCCCCTGCGCACCCCCTGTGGTGTCGAGAAAGTGCCACGCCTGCTATGCCTGGACGACTGGCACGGATAGCGGCCGCGGTCAGGGACCACCCCCTGCGCACCCCCTGTGGTGTCGAGAAAGTGCCACGCCTGCTATGCCTGGACGACTGGGGCGAATAGAGACCGCGGCGAGAAGACCCCCCCCCCCTGCGCCACCCCTTGTGGTGTCGAGAGTGGCCACGCCTGCTATGCCTGGACGACTGGGCGTATAGAGACAGCGGTGAGAGACCACCCCTTGCGCACCCTTGCGGCTGTCGATAAAGGTGCCACGCCTGCTATGCCTGTACGACTGGGGCCGTATAGAGACCGCGGGTGAGATGACCACTCCCTGCGCACACCCTTGTGGTGTCCGAGAAAGGCCCACGCCTGCTATGCCTGGACGACTGGGGCGTATAGAGACAGCGGTGAGAGACCACCCCCTGCGCACCCCCCGTGGTGCCGAGAAAGTGCCACGCCTGCTATGCCTGGGCGACTGGGGCGTATAGAGACCGCGGTGAGAGACCACCCCCTGCGCACCCCCTGTGGTGTCGAGAAAGTGCAACGCCTGCTATGCCTGGACGACTGGGGCGTATAGAGACCGCGGCGGGGGACCACCCCCTGAGCACCCCCTGTGGTGTCGAGAAAGTGTAACGCCTGCTATGCCTGGGCGACTGGGGCGTATAGAAACCGCGGTGAGAGACCACCCCCTGCGCACCCCCTGTGGTGTCGAGAAAGTGCCACGCCTGCTATGCCTGGACGACTGGGGCCGTTTAGAGACCGCGGTGAGAACCACCCCTTGCCACCCCCTGTGGTGGCGAGAAAGTCCACGCCTGCTATGCCTGGGCGACTGGGGCGTATAGAGACCGCTGTGAGAGAACAACCACCCTGCGCCACCCCCTGTGGTGTCAGAGAAAGTGCCACGCTGCTATGCCCGGACGAACTGGGGCTTATAGAGACCGCGGTGAGAGACCACCCTTTGCGCACTCCCTGTGGGTGTCGAAGAAAAGTGACGCGCCTGCTATGCCTGGACGGATTGGGGCGTGTTAGAGACCGCGTGGGGAAGAACCACCCCGTGCGCACCCCCTGTGGTGTCAAGAAAGTGCACGCCTGCTATGCCTGACGACAGGCACGGATAAGACCCGCGGTTGGCGATCCACCACCTGCGCACCCCCTGTGGTGTCGAGAAAGTGCCACGCCTGCTATGCCTGGACGACTGGGGCGTATAGAGACCGCGGTGAGAGACCACCCCCTGCGCACCCCTTGTGGTGTCGAGAAAGTACCACGCCTGCTATGCCTGGACGACTGGGGCGTATAGAGACCGCGGTGAGAGACCACCCCCTGCGCACCCCCTGTGGTGTCGAGAAAGTGCCGCGCCTGCTATGCCTGGACGACTGGGGCGTATAGGGACCGCGGTGAGAGACCACCCCCTGCGCACCCCCTGTGGTCGAGAAAGTGCCACGCCTGCTATGCCTGGACGACTGGGGCGTATAGAGACCGCGGTGAGAGACCACCCCCTGCGCACCCCTTGTGGTGTCAAGAAAGTGCCACGCCTGCTATGCCTTGACGACTGGGGCGTATAGATACCGCTGTGAAAGACCACCCCCTGCGCACCCCCTGTGGTGTCGAGAAAGTGCCACGCCTGCTATGCCTGGACGACTGGAGCGTATAGATTCCGCGGTGAAAGAACCACCCCCTGCGCACCCCCTGTGGTGTCGAGAAATTCCCACCCTGCTATGCCTGGACGACTGGAGCGTATAATTCCGCGGTGAAAGACCACCACCACCCCTGCGGTGCCGAGAAATGCCACGCCTGCTATGCCTGGACGAAACTGGGGCCGTATAGAGACCGCGGTGAGAGACCACCCCTGCGCACCCCCTGTGGTGTCGATAAGTGGCCGCGCCTGCTATGCCTGACGACTGGGGCGTATAGAGACCGCGGTGAGAGACCACCCCTTGCGCACCCCCTGTGGTGTCGAGAAAGTGCCACGCCTGCTATGCCTGGACGACTGGTGCGTATAGAGACCGCGGTGGGGGACCACCCTTTGCGCACCCCCTGTGGTGTCGAGAAAACCGCCACGCCTGCTATGCCTGGACGGCTGGGGCGTATAGAGACCGCGGTGGGAGACCACCCCTTGCGCACCTCCTGTGGTGTCGAGAAAGTGCCACGCCTGCTATGCCTGGACGGCTGGTGCGTATAGAGACAGCGGTGAGAGACCACCCCTTTCGCACCCCCTGTGGTGCCGAGAAAGCGCCACGCCTGCTATGCTTGGACGACTGGGGCGTATAGAGACAGCGGTGAGAGACCACCCCCTGCGCACCCCCTGTGGTGTCGAGAAAGTGCCACGCCTGCTTTGCCTGGACGACTGGAGCGTATAGATACCGCGGTGAAAGACCACCCCCTGCGCACCCCCTGTGTGCCGAGAAAAAGTGCCACGCCTGCTATGCCTGGACGACTGGGGCGTATAGAGACAGCGGTGAGAGACCACCCCCTGCGCACCCCCTGTGGTGTCGAGAAAGTGCCACGCCTGCGATGCCTGGACGACTGGGGCGTATAGAGGCAGCGGTGGGAGACCACCCCCTGCGCACCCCCTGTGGTGTCGAGAAAGTGCCACGCCTGCTATGCCTGGACGACTGGGGCGTATAGAGACCGCGGTGGAGAGACCACCCCCTGCGCACCCCCTGTGGTGTCGAGAAAGTGCCACGCCTGCTATGCCTGACGACTGTGGCGTATAAGAACCGCGGTGGAGAGACCACCCCCTGCGCACCCCCTGTGGTGTCGAGAAACCGGGCCCACGCCTGCTATGCCTTGACGACTGTGGCGTATAGAGACCGCTGTGAGAGACCACCCCTGCGCACCCCCTGTGGGTCGAGAAAGTGCCAACTGCCTTCTCATGCAATGGACGACTGGGGCGTAGAGAGACCGCGGTGAGAGACCACCCCTTGCGCACCCCCTGTGGTGTCGAGAAAGTGCCACGCCTGCTGTGCCTGGACGACTGGGGCGTATAGAGACCGCGGTGGGAGACCACCCCCTTGCGCACCCCCTGTGGTGTCGAAAAGGTGCAACGCCTGCTATGCCTGGACGACTGGGGCGTATAGGGACCGCGGTGGGGGACCACCCCTTGCGCACCCCCTGTGGTGTCGAGAAAGTGCCACGCCTGCTATGCCTGGACGACTGGGGCGTACAGAGACCGCGGTGAGAGACCACCCCTTGCGCACCCCCTGTGGTGCAGAGAAAGCGCGACGCTTGCTATGCCTGGACGACTGGGGCGTATAGAGACCGCGGTGAGAGCACCCCTTGCGCACCCCCTTGTGGTGTCGAGAAAGTGCCACGTCTGCTATGCCTGGACGACTGGGGCGTATAGAGACCGCGGTGAGAGACCACCCCTTGCGCACCCCCCCTAGTGAGTGGCCGATAAAGTGCCACGCCCTGCGATGCTGGACGACTG
The DNA here is from genome assembly GCA_963575745.1 of Prorocentrum cordatum. NCBI lineage: Eukaryota > Dinophyceae > Prorocentrales > Prorocentraceae > Prorocentrum > Prorocentrum cordatum. The sequence goes on along the minus strand of CAUYUJ010015584.1, from coordinate 12,259 downwards.
GGGCGTTTAGGGGCCGCGGTGAGAGACCACCCCCTGCGACGTGCTCGAGGTTCATGACGAGAAGTGCAAACGCCTGAATATCCTGTCGACTGGGGCGTATAGAGACCGCGGTGAGAGACCACCCCCTGCGCACCCCCTGTGGTGTCGAGAAAGTGCCACGCCTGTTATGCCTGGACGACTGGGGCGTATAGAGACCGCGGTGAGAGACCACCCCCTGCGCACCCCCTGTGGTGTCGAGAAAGTGCCACGCCTGCTATGCCTGGACGACTGGGGCGTATAGATACCGCGGCGAGAGACCACCCCCTGCGCACCCCCTGTGGTGTCGAGAAAGTGCCACGCCTGCTATGCCTGGACGACTGGGGCGTATAGAGACCGCGGTGAGAGACCACCCCTTGCGCACCCCCTTGTGGTGTCGAGACAGTGCCACGCCTGCTATGCCTGGACGACTGGGGCGTATAGAGACCGCGGTGAGAGACCACCCCCTGCGCACCCCCTGTGGTGCCGAGAAAGTGCCACGCCTGCTATGCCTGGACGACTGGGGCGTACAGAGACCGCGGTGAGAGACCACCCCCTGCGCCGACCCCTGTGGTGCCGAGAAAGTGCCACCCTGCTATTGCCTGGACGACTGGGGCGTAATAGAGACCGAGGTGGAGACCCCGCCCTGCGGCACCACCTGGGTGTCGAGAAAGTGGCAACGCCTGCGATGCCGTGGCTACTGGGGGCGTAATGGAGACCGCGGTGGAGACCACCGCTCACGTGGAGCTTTCTTGGTGTCGAGAAAGTGCCACGCCTGCCTGCCTGGACGACTGGGGCGTATAGAGACCGTGGTGGGAGACCACCCCCTGCGCACCCCCTGTGGTGTCGAGACAATGCCACGCCTGCTATGCCTGGACGACGGGGGCGAAAAGAGACCGCGGCGAGAGACCACCCCCTGAGCACCCCCTGTGGTGTCGAGAAAGTGCCACGCCTGCTATACCTGGACGACTGGGGCGTATAGAGACCGCGGTGAGAGACCACACCCTGCGCACCCCCCTGTGGTGTCGAGAAAGTGCCACGCCTGCTATGCCTGGACGACTGGGGCGTATAGAGACC
>CAUYUJ010015584.1:0-11067 GCA_963575745.1 Prorocentrum cordatum | reverse complement strand
ACAGGGTGCCAGGGGGTGGTCTTTCACCGCGGAATCTATACGCTCCAGTCGTCCAGGCATAGCAGGCGTGGCACTTTCTCGACACCACAGGGGGTGCGCAGGGGGTGGTCTTTCACAGCGGTATCTATACGCCCCAGTCGTCAAGGCATAGCAGGCGTGGCACTTTCTTGACACCACAAGGGGTGCGCAGGGGGTGGTCTCTCACCGCGGTCTCTATACGCCCCAGTCGTCCAGGCATAGCAGGCGTGGCACTTTCTCGACACCACAGGGGGTGCGCAGGGGGTGGTCTCCCACCGCTGCCTCTATACGCCCCAGTCGTCCAGGCATCGCAGGCGTGGCACTTTCTCGACACCACAGGGGGTGCGCAGGGGGTGGTCTCTCACCGCTGTCTCTATACGCCCCAGTCGTCCAGGCATAGCAGGCGTGGCACTTTCTCGGCACCACAGGGGGTGCGCAGGGGGTGGTCTCTCACCGCGGTCTCTATACGCCCCAGTCGTCCAGGCATAGCAGGCGTGGCACTTTCTCGACACCACAGGGGGTGCGCAGGGGGTGGTCTCCCACCGCTGCCTCTATACGCCCCAGTCGTCCAGGCATCGCAGGCGTGGCACTTTCTCGACACCACAGGGGGTGCGCAGGGGGTGGTCTCTCACCGCTGTCTCTATACGCCCCAGTCGTCCAGGCATAGCAGGCGTGGCACTTTCTCGGCACCACAGGGGGTGCGCAGGGGGTGGTCTCTCACCGCGGTCTCTATACGCCCCAGTCGTCCAGGCATGGCTTGTTAGCTGCGGTTGGAGCTCTAACATCGTATGTGGGAGCCCCGTGGGAGCTCTAACAGGCCATGTTAGAGCTCCCACGGAGCTCTAACAAAGAGGAAAATGCTGATGGTATGGATGGTGATGATGATGATGTTGATGATGCTGATGATGATGATGATGGGAATGGTGATGATGGTATGGTGCGGGCGGTTGTGATGGTGATGATGGTGATGGTGATGATGGTGATTCTGGATGTGATGAGCACCAGCATCATCACCATCACCATCGCCACCACCATCAGCACTACGATCTGATAACCACCATCATTACAATCGTCGTCGGCCCAGGTCGGACGATGATGAATATCATGACGACGATGATGACGATGATGATGCAAATGATGCAAAAACAGGTTGAGTCGGTTGAGTCCGAAAACTTCGCCTTACAAGCCAGGAAGTGTGCCTTCACACTGGCCCCGCAGATCGCAGAGAGGGTGAAGTCTGCGATGGGCCAGCACCAGGCTGCCGGGCGTGAATCAGTTCGAAGATACATCAAGGCCCGTCCTCAATGGGCGACGAGCTCAGCATGGATGCGCAGTTAGCAACATGCACATGGATTTCTGTCTTCGGTGGCGGCATTCTGCCCGATCATCTTTTCGAGGGTGCCTTCCTCGCGGCAGTGCGGCGCGAAGGCATGCACCTCCCATGGCCCGCAGTTTCCTTGAACCCCGAGATGCACGACATATTCGTCGAACATGTTTCTCGGAGGAGCCTTTCTGCAACCGCGTGATGATACACTTCACCTTCGCTGAGGACTTCGTATTATCTGCCTGGGTAGATTTTCTCAAGACAGAGTCTGTGCATCATTCAAGCTTGCATTTGGATGGCGTCATGGTAAGCCATCGTCGAGTTGGAGATCGGGCTTCCTTCGCAGCCAGCTCGGAGACTGCCATCTTGGAAGGCGCTGGCTGTTCCGTAGAGGTTTCTTTGAAGTCTGCGGGCGTTTTTTTTTGTTTACAAAAAATATCGCGGTTGTGGAGACCACGGCGCGCGTTGACGCACACGCGCGCACATATATATGTATATATATATATATGTATATATGCTTATGGTTTTAATGACGCCGGGCATTTGCATCGCGCTCAGGACAGCCAGGACGAGGGCGATGCAATCCATTCGCGCCCACCACTACTGCTTGCCATTTCCATCCTAGGTCCAGGAGTTGCGAATGTGCTCTTCGCCGAGCTCGGATGGCGCATTCGCCAATCCACGTTCCGGGACAAGCTTGGTCGACATCAGTTGATGTGTATGGATCTCGTCGCCTGAAGGTTGAATGGCAATGTTGCCGCGGCAGCGACGACCCCGAGCAGGCGCAAGAGGGTGAACGTGGATGCAGTGGAGATCCAGTTTCGGACCTCCAACGACTGCAGCAAACTTTTGAAACTATTCCTGGCGCCTTCGTTGGTTCCCAGCTGGCGAAGGCAAGTGCTTGATCCACGTCGAGAATGACAGCCACCCGCAGTGGTTGGCCATGACCGTGCTCCAGAACGACGTTTGCCACGTGTCCGTTGGAGAGAAAACGTGCCTGACGAAGATCTTGGCCGTGCATCCATGCTGGTCAGCTTCTGCAGAATTCGGATTTCTCGCTCAGTTCAAGCTTTCGGTCATCGAGCTCCCGCTGGAATCGCCCGAACATGCGGTTCTTAGTTTGGCTGCGGACGGATCGATCAGCGAGTGCGCGCCTTGCGCCGAGGGGAAGGGGCCGCGGCAAAACGCCTCCGACGCGCCCGAGACGCATTTTGACGTGCGAGGACATGGTTGCTGATTCTGCCAGAAGGGAGGGGCGACTCGCGAGGCCATCGCGCGCGACGCGACGGTCGCGCCGCGGCAGTGCAACAGCAAGAAGTTCGGATTGACACGCGGCCCGGATTTCGCGTGGGTCGGAGGGCGCAAGAAGAACATTTCCTGCTTCGACCTCGATGGCGCTGGGGTCGTCTTCGTCCCGAGTTTGCGCGGATTTACCATGAGGTGCGTGCGATGCTACGAGGCGACGTTGTTCAGGAACTTCGCGTCGGCCAGAGGTCCGGACTGGGTCCAGAAGGACGTCTTTGACGACGGCGACGGCGGCGGTTGGCAGGGACAGGAGTTCCCGTTCAATTTGCGCAGACTTCGTGCCCGTGCCATCCAGCATGCGCTGGCCGCGCAAGAGTCGGAGCCCCTCGCCAAGCATGTAGATGTCTACGTGGAGGAAGACATCAGCGACATGTCTACGCGGGACTACGATGACCAGCTTCGCCAGCACATCTACCCGCCTGCCAATCTCACCTCCATCACTGAACTTGCGGGCGACGGTCGCGGCAAGACGTTGGCGCGCTGCGGCGGCGGCCGTGGCCGGGCAAGGGGCGTCGCGATGAAGAGACCTCCGGTTGCGCGCAAAGTCGCAAAGGTAGCCGCAAAGAGGCAACCCGCGGGCCGTTAGAGTCGCGCCGAACCCAAGCCTGCGGCGAAGAGAGCCGCCGTGGTCAGGAAACTTGCGGCGACCAGGGCTGCCGTGGAACGCGAGCCTGCGAGGTCTTTGCGCCACGGCAGCGAGTGGTTCATCTTCTTGGCCACGACTGGCCGCGTAGTTGCGGTGGCCGACCAGATTGCGCCAGAGGGTATTTACGTTGTCAAATCCACCATTTGAAGGTCCTCCCGCAGTACCCGAAAGGCAACTGCGTCGTCTACGACAGGGCGTGCTCGGTAATGCCGTCGGCGTTGCTTGACGACCAGTTCGGCCAGATCAAGTACTGGATCGTCGACGGGCTGCGCGCGCAGAAGCACGCGCCAACCTGCGCGCGCAGCCCGCTGAGGATCCGCCGCCTGAAGCTGCGGGTCAGCGGAGTCAATGCTCAGGTGGCAGAGCAGTGTTTCTCTTGGTTTCGTGGCTACGCGCGGATCTTCAACGAGATGTCGCAGAGCCGCCGTCGCTTCTTCGTCTTGTGCTCGCACCGAAGCACAATTCACAGCTAGCTTCAGGGGGCGCTGGCAGCCGCCGGCGTAGTCCACGAGAGACGCAGCGGGCACTATCCATGCGCCTGGTGCACGCGGTTTTCGCGCTGCGTTGATAAAGGCGCATGCGCCCGCCATCGTCTGTAGTGGCTTGCCCCGACTATTGCCGCTGGGGGGGGGGTGCGCGTCGGCGCGGCGCGCAACAAACACAACAAACCGCTATAGATGCACAAGTTTATTGCATGTAAGTGTGCGTGAGCAATTCGACAAATGAGAACGTCCCGTTGGGAATTATGTTTGCGCTGTCACTGTATACCAGTAGTCCCCTGCCCCGGGATATGGGGTGAGGGCGCGGATTTGCGCTGAGCGCGGCGAGTTGTGATCTCGAGGGCTCGGCGTGCATGCGCGCATCGCGAGGCAGAGAAGCATGGAGAAGCCGGAAGCCCGCCGCAGGCGCCGAGTTGGCCACGAAGATATCAATGAGGATCCTTGGCCCAAGTCCGCCGCAGGTGCCGATGCAGTTTCAGCGACAACCTCCATAGATAACAGCGCACAGCAGAGGAGATGCCAGCCCAGGTCGGACGATTTTTCGGCGATCTCGATGTTCAATTTGATGCGGCCTGTGCGGCCGAGGAGACTTCCACAACAGCCCAGTCTCGATTTCTCAGTCCCCTTGTTCCGCCTACCTTTCGCGCTCCTCCACCCCCATTGGCGCTTGAAGCATTGCTGTGGAGTTGCGCTACGGGTTTGCCACCTCGCCTTGCCGATTTGGGACTAGAGCGGATTGCAGTCAGGTTCGGACTTGGGCAAATGTCCTTCGCCCCATGGCCCCGTCCCCTGCGTTTCGCCGTTGCGTCTCGCAGGTGGGTTTCGGGAAGAGGGGCTGTGAAGGATCCCCGTGCCTTTCCTGCTCCTCATTTTGGCGCTGCCCCTGTCTGGTCTCAGGTATTGGCATGCGCGCGGGGAGACGGACTCGCGGGGAACGGTAAAACCTTCATCATCGTCTTTCATTCATTGCTACCGCCTTTACCAACGGATACTCGGGAGGGGGTCGTCCCTTCGGTCAACGCATCCTTCGCGAGGGGGATAGGCCGAGGGGGGATTGAGTTGTCCAGCCGCGGCGTTTTGTCCCAGGTGTCGGCATTCGGGGCCCGTTATCGGGCCTTGGGGCCGTCGAGACAAAACTTGGGACGGAAACCGAGCCACAGGGAAGGGGGCGGGCCTTTCGAAGTCGCGAATGGGACAACATAATGTCGGCGGATGCCCGGGGCGTCAAGAGGGGTATATTCAGGCACCAAAAACAACACCATACAATCCATACATCATTTATCGGAGCTCCGCGCGCCCTCCATCCATGATGCGATTAGGTCGCCAGGAGCGGGTGCGTTGCTACTGCAGCGGCGGTGCGGAACCCGCAGCCCAACAGAGAGGACGAAAGGGTAGCCGAGCAAGGAAGAGGACGCAGGCCCTTACATCCGACGCTGGGATCTTCTAGCCGCCGGCGTTTTCGCCAGGCGTGTGCCCCAAGGGCCGTCACAGACCTGTCCAGCCCGAACAGTGGCGCAGAAGGATGTGGTCGAGGGCCCCTGTCGTGATTTTTCTGGCAGTGGTTCGTTTAGTGTTCGCGACGCCGGATCTGAGGGGGCAGCCTGCAGGACGCCGCTGTGCGCACGATTCGCACGCTGCCGCCGTTGCGGGACCCTGGCATCCAGCCCCTGCCCGGGGTCTGTGGCGCGGGCCTCCGACCCCTGTAGCTCTGGGCTTGGGCGGCAGGAGGCCGCTGCTGTGTCGAAGTCGTTTCTGGAAACACCCCCCCCTGCAGGGGGCGCAACTCGCCCGTGGAGGAAAAGGTCTACCCACACAATCCTGGTCAGAACGCACCCCGGGGAGAGGTCCGGGGGGGAGCGGTATCGGTACCTCTTGGTTTCCCCAACCGATTTTGTTTCCAGCTGGCCCATCTCGCATCGACTCCGCTTGCTCCGGGCCTCTGTGAGCGGCCCGCCGGAGGGCGCTGCTGGTTCGAAGTATTTTTTTGTAGAGCTTCCTGGAGGGCGCAATTTTTCAAATGCGTGTTTTGTGCCGCCCCATGTCGCTTTCACTGCTAGGTGCGGCAAGGATCTGCACCTGCCGTGTGATGTCGGCGCAGGTGCGCATCGCCCGGCGTGGTTAAGAGAGGGCTCAACGGATGAAGGAGACGGAAGGGAGGTATCACTCGGGCAGTTTGCGTGCGCACGTTCCTGATATAGTACACAAGCGGCGACCAGGTTATTGGTCCCAAAGGCGGCCCAGCTTCCATGAACCCGACGCGACCCCAATTGTTCTTGCCGCCTGTAACACTTCGAAGAAGTTCTGAACAACGTGGAGCAATACAATCGAAGAATTTCTTGGCATTTCTTGGCATTGTTTGTCAGCGCGTTGCATTGCTTTGCATTGCTTGGCATGTCTTTGCATTGCTTGGCGTTGTTTAGTGTTTGGCATGTGTGTGTGTTGCTTTGCATTGTTTGGAATTACTTGGCGTCGCATTGCATGGCATTGCTTGGCGCTTGGCGTTGCTTGGCATTGCTTGGAATTGCTTGGCATTCACCCGCAGGACGCCGCAACTCCTGAGGAGCCAAAGTTCGACGAACCCCATGAACGTCCCGAGGAACCACAGACCAAGCAACCCGAGGAGGGACCCGAGGAACCCAAGACCAAGGAACCCGAGGAAGGCCTCCGACGAAGCACCCCAGACCCACCTGATTCTTCACAAAAATGTAGGCACCCTTTTTTTGGCAAAGCCTATTGTAAGCAAAAATCCATCCTCCCACCCGCAACCAACTTTTTCCTTGGGCGTTTGAATATGTTTTGGAGCATTTGGGGAGGAACCTCGGCCCCAAAGGGCTTGAAGATGGTTCAGGAGGATGGCACGGGGCCGCGAAGACGGCTCAGGATGACCCAAGACGCCACACAAAGATTCGAGGACGGGCCTGACCGACCACTAGGTGCCTCAAGTGACGATAAAACATGTATCCAGAGGTTTTCGACATTCAAAGTCAAAAAAAAACATTGCTGTATGCTTGTCCCCACCCATCTATTGAAACGGTTACTTCTGGAACATTCCAGAGCGCGTCCAACTGGCCAAGCAACGCCCCCCCCATCGAAAGATTCCAGCAAAGCACCCTACCCAATCGTGAAGAGGCTGGTTGAGTAGTAGGAGGTCGGCAACTGAATACGTGCATTCCCATGTATTGGAGTATGGGAGCGAAGAATGACATAAATATAAAAACACGGAGGTCCGCGCGGACCTCAGAGTTATTGTGTTTATGCCATTATTTGTTTCCTTATGGATCTTCACTCTTGGGCCAGAGGCGTGCGTGAGAGTGGGGCTCCACCAACACGGTGCATTTCTTATGTAAGAGCCGTGCGTGGGAGCGGAGCTCCGGCAAGATGAAATAAGCGGGAAGATCACGGCGAGCATGGCCATTTGCACTCCGGTGTTTTCTGCTACCAGGGACTGTTCATGGCGCCAACATCGCAGAGCGGATTTCGTTCGGAAAATTACACCAGAGAATCGACCGGGAACCGGGGAACCCGGAACCCACCGAAATCGGGCCGGAGCCAGTAACCAGGAACCCGGGAACCACGAACCGGGATCCCGGGAATCCAGCGGGCTAACACAATAGGCGGGAAAGTTTCGCCAAACCTTTCAATTCCGGACTTCGAATTTGATTTCGTGCAGATTTTGGTTGACCAGAAATGAAGACTACAAAGAGTCCACGTGAAATTCACACTTCGTTTTTTACTCGCCGTGTCCGGGTTTTGCGCTGACCACGCAAAAGTCCGCTGCAGCACGTCTGCAAGGTTGGTGCAATGAGACTGTGGCCGTCGCGACCAGACGTGTAGCTGGCATGGGGGAGAGGGCACGACTGCTTCAGAAATTGTGACGACTCCTGCACCGAAATCGCGGCCGATCCGCTGCCCAACCGGGCGGTCTCCAGCTCGCCGTTTCGGTGTGTTCTGTTACCAGGGGCTGTGGCCGTCGCGAGCAGACGTGCACATTTGGCATTGGTCGGGACCCCGCAAAGGGGAGATGTGCCCCGGGGTGTGTGTGGCTTCGATCGGCTTTTGCACCGAACTGCCCACAACAGATGCCCCCCAGCCGCAGGCAGGTCCTCATAGTGTGGCATGCGGGGGGCACCTGTTTGCGGCAGTTCGGTGCACCAGCGGATCGAATTCGTGCCTCAGGTCGGGCCGAACGAAAAGGGGGGGATAGGCAAAGTGGGGGTTACGAAATCTGCTGCATACAGCTGGCTTCGGCCCCGCCGCCAGGCCCATTCCTCGATACATGGGCGCCAGGAAAATTAGCTACGTGAGCTGATTCTCACACCCCCCTTCGCTATCCCCCCGTTCGTTCCCTCCGACAAGGGTCACCCCCCCTGTGGTGGATCCCGAATTGAGGCGAGAGCACGATGGCTTCATGGATTGTGAAGAGGCCTCCACCAGGGCTGGACCTAAACGGTGCTTTTGGTGACTTCGTGGGCCGTTTTTGTTTCGCCTTCGTTTTGCGGTGAAAGCAGACTGAAGACAAAACGAGGGAAAACAGAAACAAACCCAAAACGAAGAACACCGTTCAGATTCAGCCCTGGCCTCCACCGGAATTTACGGCCTGGCCGCTGCCCGGCTGGGCGGTCTCGGGCTCGCCGTCCGCCTTTCTCGGGTGCTCTCCCGCGGTCCGGAAAATCATGATGGGCCTGTTCTCCACCACCACCACCATGAGTTGGAGGGGGAGGGGACGGAAGAGGAGGAGGAGGAGGACGAGGAGGAGGAGGAGGTGGAGGAGGTGGAGGAGGTGGAGGGGGAGGAGGAGAACCCCCTCCCCCTCCAACTTCTGGTGGTGGTGGTGGTGGAAAACAGGCCGATCAAATCAGAGAACGAAAAGGTACCCATATCGCTCCTCTTGCCTCGATTCCCCTTTTGGGGCCCCCTTGGAGGATCTCGTTGCCACCGCTGGGTTCGCTATGAAATTCCGGTAAGAGCGCACCCCAGGAGAGGTCACGGGAGTAGCGGTATCGGTATTTTCTGTTTTCACCATCTTTTAGGTTTCTCTAGCGAAGCGCTAGTAGGGAACAGGATAAGCCAGGACCACGACCACCCCGAGAGGGCCCCAAGACTGTCCGAGAGAGCCTCGAGGATACCCATGCGGCCCAGGGAGGTTCCCAGGACCCCCACACCAGAGAGGGCCCAGGAACGCGCCCAAACGGCTTCGCAGGGCCCTGCACAACCTCCACGCTCAGAAATTGTCCAACAGGGTTCGCCAGGCTGAAAGAAGTGCACAAGGAGCCCCAAGAAAGCTCAGGATTATTGCCGCGGGCGGACCTTGTTGGCTTCCTTCTCCTTCCCTCCCGAGCATTCGGAGGCCGCCCTCGAGCTCCTCTGAAACGGCTCGGCCCAGGATCTTCAGATTACCCAGGATGGCCACAAGGGGCCTTGCGACGAGAGCCTTCCGACCGCCAACACGTCGAGGTTCAGCGAGATTTCTGGCATTTGGGCTGTTGTCGGGATGCCATGGCCGTCGGCTTCGGGTTGGTTTCAGGAAAGGCTTTGGTGGAGATTGGCCTCGAGGGGGATTCGTGAGCTTCCTGCCACACCGGGCGTGACATCTATTGCATGCCGCGCGACGCCCAAGTTATTTTTTAACACAGGCGTCCGCGAAATTCGTCCGTCGCCTTGTACAGTTGTTGAGCTACTGGATCGGTTGGCGTGGTTGGATTCCATCACCGTTCCCTTTGGCCCATTGGCGCTGTGCATTCGCATCCCGGACCTTTCACCTATTGTTTCGCCCCCCCCCAGCGGCAAAGCGGCTGGAGCGAATTATATGAGGGGCGCCTCTTATGAGCAGCGGTTTATCCAGAAAGCGCAGGGGATGCCGTTCATTGTGTCTGGCTCTGTTCCCTCTCTCTCTCTCTCTCCATCTCTCTTCGCTCTGCTCTTCTCTGCTGCCTAGTCTTGTTGGCACGTCGAGTCCAGCGTCTGTGCTGAAAATGCGACATGTATTTCATAGACATACATGTCCTCATCAGAGTGAGGGGCCCGAACGCTCATTCACTGTCCCTGGGTGCGTGGCTGAAATGGGGTTCCGCGGTGCGGATTGTTGTTTCGTTCTCATTATTGAAGAAGAATGTTTGTTGACACCCCCTCCGGTGACCATTGTGTTTTTCAATTGAAGTGTTTTCTCCGGGGCTCGCACCCATTTTTTATCAGGGGAAGTCACCGGGCTCAACCTAGGCTGTTGGCCCCGGACTACAACAACAATAACAATCATTCTAAGATTGTTCGTTCTTACTTGCCCGTGTGTCATTCAAAACGAGTTCCCCACAACCTCGATACCCGCCATTTTTGTCTTCGATCACACCCCTTTTGGGGGGATTACTTCTCATTGCGGGGGGCGTCGGTCTTAGACAGGCGGGCAAACCTGAACGGGCGGACCTTCCGTCGTGGGCGTACATGTGCCCGCCATTGGAATTGGTGTGGGCCCTGCAAAAAGAGAAGGGGGAGAACGAGGGAGAGCGAGTGGGAGGAAGGGAGGGGGAGGGACGAAGGAAGAGGGAAGACGGCAGGAGAGAAGGAGCGAAGAGGGGGGCAGTTGATTAGAGGCAGAGAGAGAGAAGAGAAACAGAGAAAGAGAGAGAGGGGATAGAAAGAGAGAGAGAGAGAGAGAAAGCCAAACAAATAAAGAAAGGAGGAGGGAGGAGGCAGGAGAGGGAAGGGAGAAGGGAGGAGGGAGAGGAGGGAGAGGGGATAGGGCAGAGAGGCATAAGGATGAGGGAAGATAGGAGGGAGAGAGAAGAGAGGAGAGGAGGGAGGAGGGAGGAGGGAGAGGGAGGAGGAGCAGGAAGGTAAGAGCGTGAACGTTCGAGGAAGTCCTAGGCGAAAACGCCGTTCCTGAAGGAAGTTTCGGGCGGGAGCCCACGACTGGCGGGCGATCCCCTGACGGGCGGGTCAGGCGGGTGGGATATTCAAGCGGGGAACCTGAGTATGGCGAGAACGCGATTATTAAGTAAAGTGTGACGGCGTCCTTGACGCAGCGTGTTTCCTGAACGTCGAAAGCGCGATTTCTGAATAAATTGCATGGGCGTCACATGCGAGAGCGCACTTCCTGCGACAAATGTGAGGGGCTCTCTGGCGGGAGCGAGGGTCTTGCTTAAATTGCGAGGAAGTCTTGATTCAATTGCGAGGAAGTCTCAAGCGGGAGCGCTGTTCCTGTGTTGATTGTAAGGAAATCTCAGATGGGGGCGGGGGTTCGGATTAAATTGCGAGGAAGTCACAAGCGGGAGCACCGAACC